>CM060909.1:460417712-461017712 GCA_030737875.1 Allium sativum
TGAGAAAGACTTGACCTAAATTTTATGGGGGAAGGGTTTATAAAGTAAAATATTTATGTAATCCTATTAGAAGCGAGATCTGCAGCAGCCACGGAAAAGAGCTTAGGACTGAGGTGTACAATAACTATTTAGATTATAAGCAGCTTATTAGTTTAGGGTTTTTAATAGATTTGTTTATAATATTACTTGTAGTTTTTCTGCTAGTTTTTAGTAGTCTTTTTCTGTAAGTAGTTTACTATTTTCTTATAATTTCCTTTATTTATTTAAGTTCTGTAAGTTCTTTTTCTTTTTTCTTTTTTATTTGTTTTTTGTAAGTCTCTTTCTTTTAGTCTTTTTTCCTAATAATCATTTCTATCAGTTATTTCAATCTTTCTACAACTTTTACACTTTTTTAGATATGGGAATGTTAGTTTACAAACAAAGTTTTTATTCTTCGTTTTGCACTTGGATTAGAATAATCACACAGGTCTCCAGAATATATATTAAATTAAGATGTAGTTAAATTTATAGTGTTATATGTAAAGACTAAAAATCTATAATAAAAGGGAATTTGAATAAATTGTACATATTTACCGAAACTCGCTATGAATTATGACAAATATTATAGCTCATAAGACACAACAAAAGTAAGTAGATTATTATGATAGTAAAAGACTAGAAAAATCATAACAAAGAGAAAAGGAACCAAACCTGTTATATTATTACTCGGTTAGGAACTAGTTCAACATGCTAGGCTCATATCGAGAATTGAACTAAGGATAAAATATAATACTGATTAGTAAGCTAAGACCCATGCTGACAACCTCCCATTTCAGACAGGATCTGATGGTCTCAAGAAGACCGAGCACGCTTAGGTGGAATAGTGGTTTTAACATGTCAACAGAATGAGATTGGGTTAGGGTGAAAACTAGAACATTTTTTTGTTAAGGAATAAACCTGCAGCATTCCCTTTTAGACAAGATCTATTAGTCTCGGGAAGACTGGGCATGCTTATGTTGAAGTTGGTAGGTCAAAGAGTTAAGGTTACAGGTAGTGGAAACCAGTTATTCTTGAGCATGCGGAATTGAAATAGAGATCATTAATGCGTCCATGCGCTAGTTTACTTGTCTTTTTCCTAGTAGGCAAGACCTTCTAGTTGCATGTTAGAGGCTATAAGGATGGCAATAGAAGAGGGTAAGAGCAATAAAATGGCGGAATTGGAAAGCTAATTCAAACCAAAAGTATTTAGTATAGTAAAAGTGCAAACAATCAATGAAGGAAATGCAATTGTGAGACTCATTGTTATTTTTGTGCATGGACACAGAACTATTATCAAGTCTAAACTTTTAGTTGCTTATCGTGCTAGTAATTACTTCATTTGCCAAGCTTTATATCTGATATACTCCTCTTTCTTACTTTTCCCCCTCAGGCGCAAAGGGTTGATTTTGGTTATTTCGGATTTCTTGGGGGAGCAGCTTGTCGGAGTTCTTATTCTGATGTATCTCTTTTTCTTCCATCATTTTAGTTGGTTGGTTTGTATTATTACTTGAGAGGAGATTTTATGTTATGTACTCCAATTTTTAGTGAGACTAAGTGAGACATGTGGTTTATGACATCGTATTATTTGATGTTGATTTGCTGAGATTTTATGTTATGTACTCCAATTCTTACTCCAATTTTTAGTGAGCCGAGAAGCGGGCTTGGGCGCAGCGCCGGTGGGGGTCCGGGGCCCCCATAGTATCAGTGGCGATCGACCTAACCAGTTAGGTCGAACAAGTAAGCACCACCTAATTCATCCGATTTCAAAACATCAATCCTTCTTTGAAACACAACACACAAAGTCCATCATCACCCAAAGCCTCAAACAACAACAATAAACATTAAACTTCAAAACTTCCACTTCTATAGCACACTTACATCCTCTCCAACCACAAACACCTTGTGTCCTCTTGCCGGCACTTATCCTTCATCAGCACCCCCTCAAAATAGCATCGTTCGACCAACCACCACTAACACCAACCCCTTGACTGCATGTATATATTAGTAAGCATGAATACCAAATGGAAAGCATAGATGTGTAGTAATGATAGTAACTCAAGTAGCAGGGTTTGAATCAACACACACACACACACATACACATATATGTATAAGTGTGCCAAAGATGGTATATATATGCAAATATGAAATATATACACATAAATAGCTTACAATTGTTGGGATTTTTGGTTGTTGGTGATCATAAACTCCTGAACCAACTCACACAATCACATACCATTAACATTTTGACTGCTATTGTGATTACCCTCTCGATCATTAACAGCAACACCCATCACCAAAGTGCAGCACCTGTAACTCTACCGATGAAGTCTCTATGAAGTCATATATAAACTTCACGAATAGAAATTAAGATGTTAAAGCACCTGCAACGCTACCAATGAAGTCTCAGTGGAGTCTATGAAACCAAAATTGCTTTGCCTTCTTAAAATTAGCAGAGTGTCCTTCATTCCTTTCATGTTCACTTCCATTTTTGTTGACATTATCATCTTTCTCAAATTCAGAATTCTCTGAACAACCTCTGCACGGAACCTTAAACTGCAAATTTGGATGGTGTTTCGAGGATGAAGATAAAAGGCCGAAATCATACATTAACATATAAACATGAACTAAGTTGATTTTTCAAGAAATTAACTTATTCCTAACTTGGAAAAAAATGGCTTTTTGGAACCAATCCATGAGAAGCTACAAATCACAACCAAATTTAATGTTTTAAACTCGACAAAATCAGAGCTACAAATCACAACCAAATCTAATGTTCAAATCAGAGATTATTTAGGGATTTGGAACCCTATAAATTCACACAAATTCATCATAGACAAAGGTGGGATTAAAATCGAACAAAAAAAATAATCAAAAGTAAAAAGGGGACGTAGTAATTTTAGATATTGATTTCAACCCAACAACACTAGGATCGAAGATTACCAGAGCACTAGTAGCATTCGAGAAATCAATGACGAGAGGAGCAGTTGTAATTCGAAGCAATCAGAGGATCATCTCGAATTAAAGAAGCTGAAGTCGTGATTTGTTGAAGAGGGAAAAACCCTAGTTTTTGATTGGCCATTAAAGTGGAAGCCGAATGTATTTTCTCTCAAGTGAAAACAGCATGAATTATGTTCCAGCAGGAAAATGAAAATTTAAGGCAAAGAAGCTAAGGCGATGAAGGAAAATACGAATGACACGGACTAGTAATGTGGACCGTTGGATCGTGTTGATGCAGATTGATAATTTTATTCATGCAGCTATGGCAACACTTGGTTGATATCTATGCTAACACATTGAAGCGTGCGTTCTAACAGACAAAAATTAGCATAGCTGTGGCAATATTTTAGCTTGGCAACACCTTGGATTTTCATTGCAGTAGGCCATCTATGGCATGGTGGTCCTTTATTATTTAATGCCCCACTATTAATGATATATAGGGTGGATTCTCCCCGATCGCTTAAGACCCTAGGCGGACCTATTGGTCACTTATTATTCCTCATTAATTTATTCAACATTAAGATAAACTGGAGGGCACTAGCTATGGAACCCTACTAGTTAAGGCTTCCATCATTCACGCATTAACTCATACCCCATGTAAGGTGAGAGATGGTACTTTATCGCTCGCTAAACCATCCAACTGACCACACAGGATAATCTCCTTAGTCGTTTACTACTTCCTGTAGGATAGATAGCCATATCTGATGTTTTTAGTTTCCAGTTTTGGGTAGGCCTCTACACACATTCCATTTAAGATACCTAAACTGAAAGACCTACTCCCAAGCGGACTCCTCGACCTAAGCCTCTTAAAACCTAAGGAAACGAACTATACGTGAAGATTATTAATCTAGTACCCCATTAGCCTTTAATACCTTTCTCTATTAGGATAAATGGGCTACGTTATTAAGTCCTTCCAGTTTAGTTTCTCTTCATGGAAATACTATACGCATACGATTATTGTCATGGGTTCCTATGGTTAATAATGTTCCAAATTATTAACCTACTAATCCCAGTTCTAATTTTAATTATAAGTTCTATATAAGATAGTATAAATAAGGAAAGTTATATCCTCCTTACCCTAGAGTATTTATTTAATTTTTTCCCTAATTGGATTTAGCATTTAAACAACAATCAATACCCATTTATTCCCTTTTTATTTCATTTATTCCTATTCATATGTTAATTGCCATTTATAACCATAACGACCATATTTTCCTAAGGTAACTATCAAATCTTTATTTTCCTTTTATTTCCATCGATTGTAATTAATGTCATTTATGTGCCTAACGACCGTAATTTTCCTAGGACATTAACTCACAACGGTTATCTTTATCTTATTAGTCCCAGGCATATCTAATAGTTGTACCCCCAACAACATTACTACTTTTATTTATTGTTTGTTATGTTTATATACATATTTGCGCACCAGACCTCTCACATTAAGTTGACCACTTGTGGATGTCGAATTTTCCAGTTGGTTTCGGATAGACTTATATGACAAGTTGACTCGTGTTTTAATGCGATTATGGATTAAATTCCCTGGTTAGGCTTTACAACATTTATCCTAATAAATCCTAGGAATTGTAACCATTTGACTTAATTTCCCTATTAAGTTTACTTTCCCTAAATCAACATTACTTACAATGGTTACTTATATATTTATGGCCCTGTTTATAGTAATCAATTACACTGATTGCTACAACGGTCACCGTAAATATATTCATTTAATATGGATTACATTTATGTGTATAATTCCATAATTGAATACATTCAAACATTCAATATAATGTATATTTTGTCGGTTTACATACATTCGGACAGATAATGTGTATATATTTATATTTTTGCGCGGTCAACGTAGTTATCTTTTTTCTGACAAGTTAAACTGGTTTTATAGTGGTCATACCACTTTTATTAGAAGTGTAAAGAAAGAAGTAAAGTTCTACACAGGCCCAGGAACTCCATCTGGTTTGAAGTACCAGAGCACTATTTCTATAAAGAACAAGAGAGAAACAAAGAGTTTAAACTACTACCAAGGACCTAACAGTTAATCCCCCACTAGGGTGGAATAACTGGAGGAATCACTATCACTACATATAATATTAACATACTCGGGAAAAAGTACAGCATGGTTAGGTACAAAACACGGGTTTGGACGGCGAAACACACACTCCCAAGTAGAATCATGGAAAAGTGTCTTGTTCTTCTCACCAGGAACACCCTCCTGAATGAGGTCAAATTTGTCACCCACAACCTGATATTCCAATCTTCTAGTATCCTCCTCTATAACTGATACTTATTTATAGTATTCATTTTCATATGGATCATATCTCATTCCTGAAGCTTCGTGGACCCACGAACGATCATCAGACATCTAGTGTTTTCCATTATTATCAGTTTCCCCATTTGATGTTACTATGTCATTTTCCTTTAAGTCATCGTCACATAAGTATCATTACCCATCAGCTCTTTATCTATACTTGGCTCTTTTTCAAATAGTTTTTCTTCTACCTTGTTCCTTAGAACTCAAATACTAGAAGGAGATTTCAGGAGAGGTGCACGTACCTTAGAAGGACCAACTAGTTTATAAAGGCTAGGAATTACTGCAATTCTGCGTTCATTTCCATGATTCCACATCGATGGTTTTCTCCTCCAGGGAAAGACGAACTGCTTTTTTGATTACGGCTTGTGCCAGCGGAGGAAGTGGAGAAGGTGGGTTAAATCTGAAAGAAAATTAGGGTTCGGATTCATGTCAATAAATGAAATCAAAACCAAATCACTATTGGATCTTCATGATAATTCATAAATCGAGAAGTATACGTGACTATAGCTCCATCGTCTTCCACGCAATCGATTATTGGGTTGTTGATTCGAATCAGATCTCCCAAAGAAGCGAGCCTCTATTGGAGTCCACGATCGCTCGATCTCGATAGCGTCGAACATAATTGAGATAAAGGATAGACGGTGCTAGCCATTTTGGGTTTTAGGGTTTCGTTGATTTAGGTTTTTGTGGAGGCTCTGATCTATATCAGATGAATGGAAAAATAGAATTAAATATAAGAAGGGTCGGCCTTCCTTTATAACACTTAGCCCACAAAATTCTAAATTAACTAACACTAAAAACCCTTATACTAATACAACAATTAAAGAAAAGGTCAACATTTTGATTTCCTTTTATTGTGAACGGTTCTTATCCTCTTCAAGCGGTCTAATGTGTGACCCTATAGGTTATTACAACGTTGGCAATGATTTTAAATCGTATTTAAAATCATAAACAGTGATTGGCATCTAGCAATACGTCGCTGCTACCCAAGTTATAATAAGATTAACGATTCGATACAACCTTTCCGTGATCAGTGTATCAATGTAATATAATCCTTTTAACCAATATATCCAGGATTAAACTAGAGGCATGGATCGTATCATCCCCTTTATAATTTAATCCATTTTTCTTGATCAATGAGTAGACTGTTTAAAACAAATCAATATTTGAGCACGGCCATGCATTTCACAGTCTCACTTAATCAAGAGGCCCATGGATATCACTACGAATATATCATAGGGTTAAATTCCATATAGATCATTCATAATTTTCATTCGATTCGAGATGTATCCAATAATCACCGTTATCGTTACTCTATTACGAATAACTTTAGGTTATATCAAAACACAAATATCCTCGAATAAAATTATAATGATTTCAGGTCTGAGGACCATTACATCACTGTCACTATGAGAACAACTTATGATACTGTTGATTATATTCCATGTAGTTATCTCACGGTGGGTCGGCCCAATATGCTATTATACAATACATATTTATATCTTGACTTTAATATCACGTATATTAATGATCAATGAGATGTGATCATCAGTCAATCAATATACTAGTCTCAACGTTTTTATTGTTGACCTATATAAACAATAAAACTCGACTAGGGACATTTAAGAATTATAATACTTATCACATTATATAATCTCAAGTTCAGTCTTACTCGAACTATATAATTTCGTATTATTATTCTAAGGACTTCTATTAGGTTATTATTTATATTACGCAGTAAATATAACATAACAGAATATTTTTATTCCAAATAAAACAATAACGTTATTAATCACATCAAATGGATTGCCTCTAGGGCATAAACTCTAACAAAATCCACTTGGGGCTCTGGATCCAGGACCCAAACCTCCTAATATGATATGGAAAGACGACCAGGTACAACATCACATTTGACACCTTCCTTACATTCCTGTTGCTCACTCCAATAAAATTTCTAGAAGATGTCCAAGCAGTGACACTTTGTGCATATTTCCAGTTGCCATGAGTATTGTACATCAACATAGAATCATAGCCTTCTATAGTTACTTTGAGCTTCTATGGTAGTGGCATGCTCGGAGTTATTTCAATCAAAGATTTAGCGAAGATGAGATATTTTCTTGTCTTCGTGTTCACATCGAAACATTTAAAAATCCCTATTCTACTAGCTAACCAATTCAAACCAGGAAAAGTTTGTAGAACAGAAGGAATTCTGGTAAAGATAACCCATATTGGAATGGATGGAACATGCTCTCTTGCTCTCTCAACTGTTGCAATCCAAGACGTAATAATAAAAGGTTTCCCTCCAATAATTGCTGGATTCGATTCCAACACCTTCCTTCTCTCCTCCATAATCGAAAATTTAAAGTAGTAAATACCTTTCACAACATTAACATGGAGACCTCCTCTCAAGTTACAAGCCCAGTGGGCACGAACATCAAGGGGTATTTCAGAATCAAGGAAGAAACCTACCAGTTGATCTTTCCAAAAGTTGACTCACTTTTGAACAATGTCAGGAGGAGGAGACAGGTTTTCTGAGGATGAAGAGAAGATACTGGGTGAGTACAATTGTGAAAACCCGTAACTTCCCCTGTGAGGAAAGCGCGGATTGTTTTGAGAAAACGACAAAATAGAACGCAAACGGGAGAACATTTCATTGTATAATACAACAATGCATCAGATTACAGGAATATACAGAGTATAAATGAATAAATATTACACAGAAATACCAGAGATTTAAATTACATTTAAATACATAGCAGCGGAAATAATAAAATACACAACTAGAAGAGATATACGGATACAAAGCTTTCCGGATATCGTTCCAGCTGTAAACCAGGATCCTGTGAATATAAATCTGCAAAACCAAAACTACTAGCTGCCCGTGTCGAAAATAAGGGCACCCAGAGTTTAGGTTAAAACAATAAACTCCAGGTCAGTCATGGGACTGGTGTGAGAACTAAAACAGTTGTAAATCTTTATTTTAAAGTTAGGCAAATCAAGGGACCACGCCGTATAACACGGAACGGGTTTCCTCCCAAGAACACCAGTGCATAAAACAACAGCGCAATGCTAAATAAAGAAAAATGAAGCTATTATAAGACCCAGGTCCCATCACACAATGCAACGCAAGCCGGAGGATAGGGTTTTTACCTTATAATAGCTAAGAATGCTTGATACGTTGAAAACAAATCATTTGATACTATTATAGGTGCATAGTGTATAAAACAACTTCAAATCATAAGTATCAATCATAGGCGGCATAAGCGCCCCATCCCACTATGTCGCCATACTAGGATCTACAAATAAAACCGTAAATGTCACGTATTTGGAAGCTGGATTTCCATCTATGAACCGAGGCAAAAGATAGTCCTCAACCGATTCGAGACGCTCTAGCCCGTGTCTCAGGAACAGCCGCAACTGCCCCTTGGATCGTCAGGGCCGGTCCACCGATGTGGATTATTATGCCTGAACACTACGTTTTCCCGCCCTTTGGGGAGTAAATGAGCCAACGAATGACTCCATCGGACTCAGATCGTCCGATCAAACCGAGGCGCCTCGCAACAGGAACAACCACACAGGTGAAAAGCATATAAATGTCAGGGCTAGTAGGTCACTGACACCACCCTAGCTAGAAAGAAACGCATGCCCTCCCTGAGGTCCTCTCCCGTTTTTGGTTCATAACCGGGGTGTGAGGCTCGCGAATTTACGTTACACAAAGCTGTGCCACACAGGCTGTGCTTTGATCATCACCATAAGACTTTGCTTTTCAACAGAAGCCTCGATCAATTGCCACTTAGGCATGCCACACAGGCAATTCACTCCATGCGTTTGATATCCATCAATATATAACCCCTGAGCTCGTACGTCTCAGAGAAGGGCGTTAAGCAAGAGAATAAATTCTCCGCCGCCAAATAGATATATATTTAATAGAAATCAATCACACGGACTAAAATCCAATGTCAGACACACAGTCCATTTACAAGTTCGTTCTGGGTCTGAACGAAACCGGAGGCACCTAGTACCCCGCATATCCATCGATCTCCAAATACGTCTGGACGATCACCAACTGTTTCCATCTTCTTGGGTGTACAGCCCAATCAAGATCATCAGTAATCACCCAAACGACGTGAAGACTTCCGGTCTTCAACCACCGTCTTCATCTTCGACTTATCGTCGTATCAGTTATTCAGAATGGGATAAACCCGGTCTTTCCGAATAACTCGCGTATATTTTAAATAAGTGTTACACAAACACAACATACGCCTCATTCCAATTCATCAGTCACTAACCGTAAATTAACAAGAGAATAATTCCCCAAATATTAACCCCGAAGGCCGAAACCAACATCAGATCAATATCCAGAAAACCGTTCTGCTTAGCTAACCGACAGTTAGTTTCTAAATTTCACATTCATAGGGAAAGGTTCCCATTAATTTTATCAAAGATAAATCATTAAAATTTATTCTTTAATCTACTTTTGAATTTCGATTCAACTAGTCGGGATTAACGAACCTTACCGAAGTAATCATTTGTTTTAATTTCCCAACCCCGACCTATTCATCCCATGAAGTAAAACTGGTTATACTTCATATCTAACACCACGGTGTTATCGGTAAATTCAATTACCATTTCACGTTCAAATCTAATTAAAGATTTAACTAACGCCTGGAGCAAAACTGGTGATACTCCATCCTCGATCATTTCAATCTAATTAAAATTCATTAAAACTCCACTTAGTTTTAATCTGTGACTGGGTTGAAGAATCAGTGTCATTTAAAACACGGTTCACGATAAACCCAAAATCACAACACATTTCAATCAGTCCCTAACCGTAAATTAGCAAGTGAGCAATTCCCTAAGTATTAACCCCGAAGGCCGAAACCAACATCAGATCAGTACCCAAGAAACCATTCATCTTAACTAACCCCCAATTAGTTTCTGGTTTTCTTAACTCCTTTGGGTCTAAGAACAGTATCATTGAAGATACCGTTCACGACAACCCAAAATCACATTCTATTAATTATCGGGTTAAAGAACGAGTGTTATTTAAAACACCATTCACGATAAACCCAAGAATAAATTCGAATTCAATTCCAATTAAATATTATTTAATTGGTATACTTCATTAAATCTAAATAAAAAGATTTAATCTTTTCTCAACTGGGCTTAAGAACAGTGTTAATGAAGACACCATTCAGGACAAACCCAAATCACATTTGATATTAAACACAAGGCTCTGAATAGAAAATATACCGGCTTATGTTCAATATCAAATTCTACGACCAACAAATATCGTATTGGAAATAACGATATAAAAATATCTTTCAAATTCCCATAACAATATCTGTATCATCACAAAATCCAACATCGAAATATTTCGAAGACAATTTTGATTCAAATCCATTCCAATATAATTATTGGAAATTCTGGTTATTTTTAAAACCATTTCAAATTCAATTTGTGTATTTAAAAATAAATAGAATTATAATTCTAGTTCAAAACTAGCTCATTTCGATAAAAATCTATTTTTATCTTTTCAAATATGGAGTTTTTCATCCCGATTTTTCCCAAATCATTTCTTATGATTTTACACAAATTATTGATATTTTTAATAATTTTATCAAGGCCCGTACAGTCGATTTCCATCAACGGCCATCGAACTGCACTTACAGCGACCTTTTCCAAATTTTATTTTGACATAATTCCAAATCCAACCATTAAATTTCAAATTTCTAATATTCATTAGAAATCTCTTTTCGATACGAACCCAACGGTTCCGGTTTTAGGAGAATCCGACGGTCAGATCTCCCGCAATATCCGTTCGAAGTCAATGGTCGAAATTCGCGAACTGCCGCAGCGCGGCGCGTTATATTCAGGCCATTATATTATATATATAATATATACTTCATCGATTTCCTTCTAAAACGTATTATATAAATCGTTTTAAATTCGTTTTCAAAACGATTTCAACTTCATTTCAAATTCAAATCAAAATTGAAATTTTCCTTATACATTCGTTTTAAATTCATTTCAAATTGATTTCTAATTCAATTTCAGTTCATTTTCAGTTCAATTCAATTTCAATTCGAATTCATTTATATTCAATTTCAATTCGAATTCACTTATATTCAATTTAAATTCATTTCTATTCAATTTCAATTTCAATTCACTTCTATTCAATTTCAATTTCAATTCGAATTTCAATTCTTTTCAAAATATCCGATTTTTAAATCACTTTCGATATTCATTATAAAATGAATAAAATCGATATAAATATCGTTCACGTCAAAATGGCGTCAATCTAATCAATACGGCTTCATATATTCCTATTTTCAAATATTCTATTTCAAATATTTCTTTTTCAAATATTTCTATTTTAAAACTGGAATGAGGCCCAATCAATTACCATATAATGTTAATTATATGGATTTTCTACAACACAGGTATACAATAACAACGATGAATAATCAACCATCATCCAAAGTGCATTCTACACTTTATAAGCATTAAATATAAATATTCAACGCTTATAACAGTCTGTCAATCAATCGATCGACATACAACTAAACAATCGGGATTAGTGTACATCAAATATCATCCCAATACCCGTGTGGGGTTTCAAACAATCAAACACAGATTTTATTTGTGCAGTTGGGCGATGTGTAAAATTTATCATCCCAATCAATATCAGTCAAATCGGTGTATATAAACAAATCGGCCGATTTGTTTATAATTATTTATTTATTCACTTTCACGTTAAAATTATATTTTTAACTATAATTAATTTATTTCAACTATCTACATTTCATTATCGATTACACATCAACATCACAAACAATTTTCACAACACATCAAACAAGCATACAAGCCGTCCATGGTCTGTGGACGACGGGTGTCGGGTGCTACTAAACACCGTCTGCATACTAGCATATATATATATATAACTAGAAAAGGAAATTTGAGTGAGAAGTTCTCACTGATTAGCTAATCCAATCCCACGGCTCTTCAAATGTAGGATATCTTCGTCGCTCTTGCCTCTTGTCACTTTCTTTGCCCGTATTCTCTACATATGTAAAAATCGAATTTTTACTTCGCTATTCAATATATAAAAATCGAATTTTTACTTCGCTATTCAATATATAAAAATCGAATTTTTACTTTGTTATTCAATATATAAAAATCAAATTTTTACTTTGTTATTCAATATATAAAAATTGAATTTTTACTTTGTTATTCAATATATAAAATCGAATTTTTACTTCGTTATTCAATATAGAAAAATCGAATTTTTACTTTGTTATTCAATATAGAAAAATCGAATTTTTACTTTGTTATTCAATATAGAAAAATCGAATTTTTACTTCGCTATTCAATATATAAAAATCGAATTTTTACTTCGTTATTCAATATAGAAAAATCAAATTTTTACTTCGCTATTCAATATATAAAAATCGAATTTTTACTTTTTTATTCAATATAGAAAAATCGAATTTTTACTTTGTTATTCAATATAAAAAAAATCGAATTTTAAATCACGGCTTCATATGTAAAAAATCATTCCTTTACAACGCTACTTCCATGATAAAAATTATATTTCTATCTTGCTATCATTATAATAAAAATTATATTTTTATTACTCTACATGAATAAAAATCATATTTTTATACCTCCTACATAATAAAGATTGAATTTTTAATACTTCTATAATATAAAAATTATATCTTTAGATTTCCCATAATATAAAAATTATATTTTTAACGCGTTAAAATTCTAATCTTTATATCGTTATACTCTTTATATATAGATCAAATTTTTCCACAATGCTTTTCATGTTAAAATAAAACTGATTTAAACTAATTTCATTGAATAAAATTAAATAAAACAATATGAAAACTCACAGTGTTCCTTGATCGAAAAGGAGGGCGAATGGAGCAGAGGGAGGATGGTCGGGGAAGGGGATCGGAGGGTCGGAGGAAGAAGGCGGAGGGCTGAGGTGGCGGTGCGGCATCGATTTGAGGGATGGAGGTAGCGGCGGCTGCGGGGTCTCGTCGGGTATGGGGTTCAACGAGGAGAGGGGCGCGGGGTAGGTCGAGTTGGAGTAGGAAGAAGGGGGCAATCGGCAGGGGCGGCGGCGTGCGGTGGTGCTCCTCCCTGGCGGCGCGCGATTTCGATTTTTTTTCTGAACTAATGAAAAACGAGAAGGGGGGGGCAGAGGAAATAAAGGAGAGGAAGGGGAGAGATATTTTCTTTTTATTTATTTAATAAATTTAATTTCAAAAAGGTGACCTTTTCGTACAACCTCTAAACGAGGCCCACCGCCTGTCGTCCGTAGCGTTTTACCCCCATTCTGAACACAATGGGATATGTATCGTAAGTTGATTCGGCTGTTTCGATCAGTTTCCGCTAAAATCAACATATAACTCTATATATTGAATTTGAACGCGCATTTCAATTTACCGGGGTCACATACTAACTCGAAAAATTCCAAAAAAATATTTTCTAGCTTCGTATTGACGATACGGTCCTAACAAAACTAGTTTCGTTGAATTCTGAGGCCGTTGGAAAAATGGCCAATTTCCAGTCGATTAAAATCAACTGAAAATGGTCAAACGCATTTTCCTTTGCCACGCTCACATATTGATTCGAAAAATTATGAAATTTGAAACCTAGCAATAACTTTACATCCCGGATCCAACAAAAGTGGTTTCGTCGAATTCCGAGGTCGTTTGCAAAAATTCCATTTTTTAAGGGCCTGAATTCCATAGCGACTATTCAGAATTTTCAACTGGACATATCTTTTGGTTCCCGCTATAAAATTTCAATTTTTCGGATTCGTTGGAAAGATATTCTCAACTAGATCCTAATGTTTTTGGTTTCACTAAAATCCGGATTGTTTTGCACCCGGTACATTCAATTGAAGTTTGAAATCGAATTATAGAACAACCGCGCCATTTTCAATTCTATTTATAATTATATATAATTATTTATATTCTAACGACGACGTATATAATATATACGTTCGAATTCCATTCAAAATAAATTTCTCGTCGACATTATTTAAAATAATCTATTTTAAATGTTCAAGATTCGCTAAAATTGCCAAAATAAAAATTTTAAACTGGCCCAGATTTCCGGGTTATTACAATCTCCCCCACTTAAAACTTTTCATCCCTGAAAAGGAACAAAGTCGAAAGTGGTTTGATTAATCAAATCTACGTTCGATCTGGCTTCTATTCTCCAACTTTTCAGTTTCTGAGAATTTTCAAAAATTTCAAAAATTTGGCTAACACCCTAAATTTTCGAAAAATTTCGCCATAACCTCCCCTGCACCGGGAGCCACGGGAAAATCCCGAAATTGCCATATAGGCCTTCTGATCTCAAAAAGAAAAAGAAAAAGCCAAGCGGCTAGCCAATAGGCTCATAAAATCATCATCACCCAAACAAAACAGTAAATTATGTTAAACATGTACCTATTTGTCGGGCAAACAAATTTTATTCTTCTGCTCTAGCGTCTTTGCTATGACCTGTTCAATGTAAGTACATGTATATGCAGGCAAATGCGACTAATTTTCAATACAATTCAATATTTGGTTCAATTGGGCTATATGGTACAAATTTTAATAAATCAACCAATAATTAACAACACAACCATCAATCAATTAGTTGATTAGCTTTTCAAATTCATAATTTTGATACATAGTCAAAAATCAGATTTTTGATGCCAAATCACAACAATAAGCACTATCTAGTTTTGGTTCTCACACCAGTCTAATGGAAATATATAGAAATCCCACCTTCGAAACTCGAACATAAATGTTGATGATGCGATCACTATCATCAATATCATCTCCGGGCGACTAGAGTGTGATGCTATATCTATCCAATATATTAAAACTTTGAATATACGTTTGCAAGGCGTATATGCAAATTCTTTATATTCTGAATTATCCAAAATCAATATAAATAAATTATTCAAATACGTGTAAAACGATTTAAATTTCAAAACAGAATTGTTTTCATTTGAAAAATATACTCTCCACACTCGTTCTAGGATACTACTGATCCCATCTCTAACGAGTCATTCTCATTGGATATTGCTAATCCAATATCTGATGAATTCTTTCGTATGGTTCTAATGTGCCTTATTCTCTGAGCTTTGTAAACCAAAGCTCTGATACCAAATGTGAAAACCCGTAACTTCCCCCGTGAGGAAAGCGCGGATAGTTTTGAGAACACGACAAAGTAGAATGCAAACGGGAGAACATTTCATTGTATATTACAACAATGCATCAGATTACAGGAATATACAGAGTATAAATGAATAAATATTACACAGAAATATCAGAGATTTAAATTACATTTAAATACATAGCAGCGGAAATAATACAATACACAACTAGAAGAGATATACGGATACAAAGCTTTCCGGATATCGTTCCAGCTGTAAACCAGGATCCTGTGAATATAAATCTGCAAAACCAAAACTACTAGCTGCCCGTGTCGAAAATAAGGGCACCCAGAGTTTAGGTTAAAACAATAAACTCCAGGTCAGTCATGGGACTGGTGTGAGAACTAAAACAGTTGTAAATCTTTATTTTAAAGTTAGGCAAATCAAGGGACCATGCCGTATAACACGGAACGGGTTTCCTCCCAAGAACACTAGTGCATAAAACAACAGCGCAATGCTAAATAAAGAAAAATGAAGCTATTATAAGACCCAGGTCCCATCACACAATGCAACGCAAGCCGGAGGATAGGGTTTTTACCTTATAATAGCCAAGAATGCTTGATACGTTGAAAAACAAATCATTTGATACTATTATAAGTGAATAGTGTATAAAACAACTTCAAATCATAAGTATCAATCATAGGCGGCATAAGCGCCCCATCCCACTATGTCGCCATACTAGGCTCTACAAATAAAACCGCAAATGTCACGTATTTGGAAGTTGGATTTCCATCTATGAACCGAGGCAAAAGATAGTCCTCAACCGATTCGAGACGCTCTAGCCCGTGTCTCAGGAACAGCCGCAACTGCCCCTTGGATCGTCAGGGTCGGTCCACCGATGTGGATTATTATGCCTGAACACTACGTTTCCCCACCCTTTGGGGCGTAAATGAGCCAACGAATGACTCCATCGGACCCGGATCGTCCGATCAAACCGAGGCGCCTCGCAACAGCAACAACCACACAAGTGAAAAGTATATAAATTTCAGGGCTGGTAGGTCACTGACACCACCCTAGCTAGAAAGAAACGCATGCCCTCCCCGAGGTCCTCTCCCGTTTTTGGTTCACAACCAGGGTGTAAGGCTCGCGAATTTACGTTACACAAAGCTGTGCCACACAGGCTGTGCTTTGATCATCACCACAAGACTTTGCTTTTCAACAGAAGCCTCGATCAATTGCCACTTAGGCATGCCACACAGGCAATTCACTCCATGCGTTTGATATCCATCTATATATAACCCCTGAGCTCGTACGTCTCAGAGAAGGGCGTTAAGCAAGAGAATAAATTCTCCGCCGCCAAACAGATATATATTTAATAGAAATCAATCACACGGACTAAAATCCAATGTCAGACACACAGTCCATTTACAAGTTCGTTCTGGGTCTGAACGAAACCGGAGGCACCTAGTACCCCGCATATCCATCGATCTCCAAATACGTCTGGACGATCACCAACTGTTTCCATCTTCTTGGGTGTACAGCCCAATCAAGATCATCAGTAATCACCCAAACGACGTGAAGACTTCCGGTCTTCAACCACCGTCTTCATCTTCGACTTATCGTCGTATCAGTTATTCAGAATGGGATAAACCCGGTCTTTCCGAATAACTCGCGTATATTTTAAATAAGTGTTACACAAACACAACATACGCCTCATTCCAATTCATCAGTCACTAACCGTAAATTAACAAGAGAATAATTCCCCAAATATCAACCCCGAAGGCCGAAACCAACATCAGATCAATATCCAGAAAACTGTTCTGCTTAGCTAACCGACAGTTAGTTTCTAAATTTCACATTCATAGGGAAAGGTTCCCATTAATTTTATCAAAGATAAATCATTAAAATTTATTCTTTAATCTACTTTTGAATTTTGATTCAACTAGTCGGGATTAACGAACCTTACCGAAGTAATCATTTGTTTTAATTTCCCAACCCCGACCTATTCATCCCATGAAGTAAAACTGGTTATACTTCATATCTAACACCACGGTGTTATCGGTAAATTCAATTACCATTTCACGTTCAAATCTAATTAAAGATTTAACTAATGCCTGGAGCAAAACTGGTGATACTCCATCCTCGATCATTTCAATCTAATTAAAGATTCATTAAAACTCCACTTAGTTTTAATCTGTGACTGGGTTGAAGAATCAGTGTCATTTAAAACACGGTTCACGATAAACCCAAAATCACAACACATTTCAATCAGTCCCTAACCGTAAATTAGCAAGTGAGCAATTCCCTAAGTATTAACCCCGAAGGCCGAAACCAACATCAGATCAATACCTAAGAAACCATTCATCTTAACTAACCTCCAATTAGTTTCTGGTTTTCTTAACTCCTTTGGGTCTAAGAACAGTATCATTGAAGATACCGTTCACGACAACCCAAAATCACATTCTATAATTATCGGGTTAAAGAACGAGTGTTATTTAAAACACCATTCACGATAAACCCAAGAATCAATTCGAATTCAATTCCAATTAAATATTATTTAATTGGTATACTTCATTAAATCTAAATAAAAAGATTTAATCTTTTCTCAACTGGGCTTAAGAACAGTGTTAATGAAGACACCATTCACGACAAACCCAAATCACATTTGATATTAAACACAAGGCTCTGAATAGAAAATATACCGGCTTATGTTCAATATCAAATTCTACGACCAACAAATATCGTATTGGAAATAACGATATAAATATATCTTTCAAATTCCCATAACAATATCTGTATCATCACGAAATCCAACATCGAAATATTCCGAAGACAATTTCGATTCAAATGCATTCCAATATAATTATTGGAAATTCTGGTTATTTTTAAAACCATTTCAAATTCAATTTGTTTATTTAAAAATAAATAGAATTATAATTCTAGTTCAAAACTAGCTCATTTCGATAAAAATCTATTTTTATCTTTTCAAATATGGAGTTTTTCATCCCGATTTTTCCCAAATCATTTCTTATGATTTTACATAAATTATTGATATTTTTAATAATTTTATCAAGGCCCGTATAGTCGATTTCCATCAACGGCCATCGAACTGCACTTACAGCGACCTTTTCCAAATTTGATTTGGACATAATTCCAAATCCAACCGTTAAATTTCAAATTTCTAATATTCATTAGAAATCTTTTTTCGATACGAACCCAACGGTTCCGATTTTAGGAGAATCCGACGGTCGGATCTCCCGCAATATCCGTTCGAAGTCAATGGTCGAAATTCGCGAACTGCCGTAGCGCGGCGCGTTCTATTCAGGCCATTATATTATATATATATAATATATAATATATACTTCGTCGATTTCCTTTTAAAACGTATTATATAAATCGTTTTAAATTCGTTTTCAAAACGATTTCAACTTCATTTCAAATTCAAATCAAAATTGAAATTTTCCTTATACATTCGTTTTAAATTCATTTCAACTTGATTTCAATTCAAATTGATTTCTAATTCAATTTCAGTCCGTTTTCAGTTCAATTCAATTTCAATTCGAATTCATTTATATTCAATTTTAATTCGAATTCACTTATATTCAATTTCAAATTGAATTCATTTCTATTCAATTTCAATTTGAATTCACTTCTATTCAATTTCAATTTCAATTCGAATTTCAATTCTTTTCAAAATATCCGATTTTGAAATCACTTTCGATATTCATTATAAAATGAATAAAATCGATATAAATATCGTTCACGTTAAAATGGCGTCAATCTAATCAATACGGCTTCATATATTCCTATTTTCAAATATTCTATTTCAAATATTTCTTTTTCAAATATTTCTATTTTAAAACTGGAATGAGGCCCAATCAATTACCATATAATGTTAGTTATATGGATTGTCTACAACACAGGTATACAATAACAACGATGAATAATCAACCATCATCCAAAGTGCATTCTACACTGTATAAGCATCAAATATAAATATTCAACGCTTATAACAGTCTGTCAATCAATCGATCGACATACAACTAAACAATCGGGATTAGTGTACATCAAATATCATCCCAATACCCGTGTGGGGTTTCAAACAATCAAACACAGATTTTATTTGTGCAGTTGGGCGATGTGTAAAATTTATCATCCCAATCAATATCAGTCAAATCGGTGTATATAAACAAATCGGCCGATTTGTTTATAATTATTTATTTATTCACTTTCACGTTAAAATTATATTTTTAACTATAATTAATTTATTTCAACTATCTACATTTCATTATCGATTACACATCAACATCACAAACAATTTTCACAACACATCAAACAAGCATACAAGCCGTCCATGGTCTGTGGACGACGGGTGTCTGGTGCTACTAAACACCGTCTGCATACTAGCATATATATATAACTAGAAAAGGAAATTTGAGTTAGAAGTTCTCACTGATTAGCTAATCCAATCCCACGGCTCTTCAAATGTAGGATATCTTCGTCGCTCTTGCCTCTTGTCACTTTCTTTGCCCGTATTCTCTACATATGTAAAAATCGAATTTTTACTTCGCTACTCAATATATAAAAATCGAATTTTTACTTCGCTATTCAATATATAAAAATCGAATTTTTACTTCGCTATTCAATATATAAAAATCGAATTTTTACTTTGTTATTCAATATAGAAAAATCGAATTTTTACTTTGTTATTCAATATATAAAAATTGAATTTTTACTTTGTTATTCAATATATAAAAATCGAATTTTTACTTCGTTATTCAATATAGAAAAATCGAATTTTTACTTTGTTATTCAATATAGAAAAATCGAATTTTTACTTTGTTATTCAATATAGAAAAATCGAATTTTTACTTCGCTATTCAATATATAAAAATCGAATTTTTACTTCGTTATTCAATATAGAAAAATCGAATTTTTACTTCGCTATTCAATATATAAAAATCGAATTTTTACTTCGCTATTCAATATATAAAAATCGAATTTATACTTTGTTATTCAATATAAAAAATCGAATTTTTACTTTGTTATTCAATATATAAAAAATCGAATTTTTATATCATGGCTTCATATGTAAAAAATCATTCCTTTACAACGCTACTTCCATGATAAAAATTATATTTCTATCTTGCTATCATTATAATAAAAATTATATTTTTGTTACTCTACATGAATAAAAATTATATTTTTATACCTCCTACATAATAAAGATCGAATTTTTAATACTTCTATAATATAAAAATTATATCTTTAGCTTTCCCATAATATAAAAATTATATTTTTAACGCGTTAAAATTCTAATCTTTATAACGCGTTAAAATTATATTTCGATTTTTTTTCTGAACTAATGAAAAACGAGAAGGGGGGCCAGAGGAAATAAAGGAGAGGAAGGGGAGAGATATTTTCTTTTTATTTATTTAATTAATTTAATTTCAAAAAGGTGACTTTTTCGTACGACCTCTAAACGAGGCTCACCGCCTGTCGTCCATAGCGTTTTACCCCCATTCTGAACACAATGGGATATGTATCGTAAGCTGATTCGACTGTTTCGATCAGTTTCCGTTAAAATCAACATATAACTCTATATATTGAATTTGAACTTGCATTTCAATTTACCGGGGTCACATACTAACTCGAAAAATTCCAGAAAAATATTTTCTAGCTTCGTATTGATGATACGGTCCTAACAAAACTAGTTTCGTTGAATTCTGAGGCCGTTGGAAAAATGGCCAATTTCCAGTCGATTAAAATCAACTGAAAATGGTCAAACGCGTTTTCCTTTGCCACGCTCACATATTGATTCGAAAAATTATGAAATTTGAAACCTAGTAATAACTTTACATCCCGGATCCAACAAAAGTGGTTTTGTCGAATTCCGAGGTCGTTTGCAAAAATTCCATTTTTTAAGGGCCTGAATTCCATAGCGACTATTCAGAATTTTCAACTGGACATATCTTTTTATTCCCGCTATGAAATTTCAATTTTTCGGATTCGTTGGAAAGATATTCTCAATTAGATCCTAATGTTTTTGGTTTCACTAAAATCCGGATTGTTTTGCACCCGGTACATTCAATTGAAGTTTGAAATCGAATTATCGAACTACCGCGCCATTTTCAATTCTATTTATAATTATATATAATTATTTATATTCTAACGACGACGTATATAATATATACGTTCGAATTCCATTCAAAATAAATTTCTCGTCGATATTATTTAAAATAATCTATTTTAAATGTTCAAGATTCGCTAAAATTGCCAAAATAAAAATTTTAAACTGGCCCAGATTACCGGGTTATTACAACAATCCAACACAACATGGTAGAACTGAAAAGCATGCGGCATAACTCTGTTTGGTATGCATGGAAGGGGTCATTACGAACACTGAAGAATGGGGTAGTGCGGGGGATATGAAAGCAGAAGGCGCTGCCACAATAATTTCAGGTTTCTTAATGGCATCTACTCGAGCACCTTGGTTGCATATCGACACAGTGGTAGGGTTATGAATGGCATCGTCTATGTGTGGCACATCTACAATTTTCACAGACGCAGCAATACCAAAATGCACATCTAAACTGGCCACACTCAACTTTTTATTGTTACTCACAACATTACTAGTATTTGCGTCCTCTACATTATCACTCCCAATTTCAATATCACTTGTAGTGGCTCAGATTCAAACATAGGTGATATATTTTCTTACTTCCATCTCGTTTCGTCTTGAGTTCTTGCAATCAAAGGAGAAACTTGGCGAGTCCTACAAGGCAGACAAAGATCAGTTACCAGATAGTGGATCCGAAGTACTAGACGTAGCTAGGGCATTAAATAAGATCCGAAGTGGGACGTTGTTGAAAGGATCTGCAGATGAAAATTTTGGCATGGAAACCTGATATGAAAAACAACGCCCAAATCTCATTACACTTTTGGAGAAACGCTATTGAAAGGATCTGCAGATGGAAATTTTGGCATGGAAACCCGATATGAAAAACAACGCCCAATTCTCATTACACTTTTGGAGAAACGCTGCTTCAACTTCTTGTTCTTCGGCATAGAGAAACGGGGGAGAATAGGTTAGGAGGTGAGGTAGAAGAAGGGGACGATGGTAGGATTGATAGTGATTAGATGAACATAAACAAGTCGCCAATTTTAGTTGCCATTATTATTGGTTCTTTTATGAGTTTCAAGGATTTTAAGTTAATAAAATTTGGGTCAGCGTAGTTATCTTTCTTTATTATTATTATTTTTTATTTTTGAATTTAATAATTTGGTTTAATCAATAACCAAACATTCTTTTTGTATTAAATCTTGCCAAAAGGTTCCAAATCTTACAAAAGGACCGTTAGCCATAATTATGTAAATTATGCCTGATTATTGGAATTGGCATATTTCTAAATCACAAGAAATATATGTTAATGTATAATTTGGAATAGTTGATGCAAACTACGCACAAATATGTATATTTATATTTATACGTACATTTGCACCAGTTTTCCCTTTTTCAATCTTTTTGTCATATCTGTTGTGAATTCAAAATTAATGTATTTTTTTTCAAAAAGAGGAAAATGACATATTTACAGAACTAAACCAAAACCTCAACAACATCGAACACAAATAGGCATGTGTCTTTTTTTATTTAAAATCACATATTTCACCATTGTATCTTTTTAATCAAATTCACATAATATCATTTTAACACTGAAACTAGAGGTCTGGAATATAACTACATCTAAACAATGTTATTGGGCCTGATTTACAAATCTTTAGTGTTTTACAACAAACTACAATATATTCTCCAACATAATTGTAGGCAATGTGTATAAAACAATTAAATAAACCTAGAAATAATATTATTCATAACCATACGCTTATACTTTTAAGTTTGACAAATATTTACAAGCGGATCTGATAGGTGTCATTTTCAATTCAACAATATTATGAACAGATCTGATGATGACAGGCATATATTCTGAGATCTAATTCAAACAAGATAAATAGGCTATTATAACTTTGTATGTAAATTTCCCACTCACCTGAAAGCATCCAAAATCTGAAGTCTGAATTGTCTTTTAGGCCTACAATTCCCAAATTCTTATAGATCTACAATTATGAATACTTTAGATCTGTAGATTTGTAAGAAAATAGGAAGAGAGGGGAGAATCTGATGTAGAACCGCTTTAGGCGTCAATTAATACTCAATCCCTTCAAATTCTATATGATTTGTATTTGATTGATTGTATATGAATATATTTTTAATAAAGAAATTTGATTGGAAGAGAAAGGAAAATGGCAGAGCTTCACTGCAGCCTACAGATTTATGTAGAAAAGAATAAGGATTTACCCCTTTATTTGTATGAGTGGAATTAGCCATGAACTGTTAGTTTTATTTTAATTTATATCCGTCAATTCATTTGATAATATAATATAAACTTAACCATTTAACCCTAACCGTCACTAGGCGTTTTGGCACTCATTAAATTGACTACTATGGTCGACCGCTTGGGTCGCCAACCGCATAGTGAGGGCGGTGAAATATGGTATAATATATATATATATTGATTTATATATTTCCGTTCGTTTTTCGTATTTTGTATTTCGCCCGTAATTTTTTCATATGGACTCCATTCGCGAAACCCTAAACATGAAAGTTGGCTAGGATTCCGAGGTGAACTTATCAGTTAAAGTTTCATAGTCAAATTCTATCGTTTGTAGAAATCCCTATTTTTGAGATTTTAATTAAACAACTAAATTATTGTCAAAATTCCAGCTTGTTGTATTGATCCTTCGTCGTCTAGAATTAGAAAACTAAAATTAGTGGCTGTCAAAGCTGATTACCAGGGAAACTTGAAGACTAATTTAGAGCAGTCCAGAAGCACAACTTCCATGGGTATGATCCAAGCTGAAATAATTACTCCAACGATGAAGCTTATGTAAAAGACTTAGCGGAGAAATCTATTAAATACCCGTTCAACACTAAAGGAAAAAGAGCGATTGATGAACAAGTCAATGAAAATGATCGATTGCCTTCTTTTGTTGAGGAGATAATGGAGACTATCATCCGTTCGCATGTTAAAGTACCAACCAACAAGTATCAAGGAACTACTAGTCCAGATGACTACCTAATGGCTTTCGGCAACTAAATGGATTTGTATAATGCATTTGGAGCAGTGCGATGTAGACTGTTTCCAGTAACACTTCAAGGGGCAGCCACAAAGTGGTATCGACAATACATGAAGAAGACTATTTATTCTTGGAAGAAGTTTTCTTATAAGTTTTTGGCTCAGTTTTGCATTTAAAAGACACTATTGTCCATTATACTGTGGTGGCAAACATCAAGCAATAACAAGGAAACCATTGGGAGATTATTTAAAGAGGTTTAACAATGAAGCTTTAAAAGGGAAATGGATGGACGACAAGGCTAAACTAATAGTTGTTCTTGTTGGGCTCCTCATAAACACTCCACCTGAAAGGATCATTTTTTAAATGAATGTGATGATTTGCAAAAATTCCACTTTCGGACAGATAAATTCATCTAAATGGACGAGATGTATTATGGTAAAAGGAAAACCCCCTTGAAGAAAGATGACGGAAGGCCCAATTATAACCGAAACCACAAAAGGATGCGATGGGAAGAAACCTATAACAATGCAGTAGCTTTAAGCAAGCCAGTATCTTTCATTCACATGACAATGAAAGGAAAAGTAAAATTTTCGACTTCTTGCACGGCCCAAACTAATCCGAAGGCCGCGAAAAGGGATAGCTACTGCACTTTTCATAAAGTGAATGGCCACAAAATGAATAAATGCAAGGTTTTTGGTTGGAATCATTAAGAAGCTCAATAAAGAGGGACAGTTGCAGGAATTTGTTTAAAATAACCATAATGTATCTCAAGACAATAAAGGACAACAAAAGCCATCCGAGGGGAATAAGGGTTATCGAAGAAGACCCAAAATTTTAACGCATAGTAATTAATTAAAGAATTAATTAATAAAATAACAAATTTGTAAAATTGATAGAATTTGGCTATAACAGTTGCATCATTGGGTACTGGCAACTTATTGGTCAATTTCCATATTTGTTTCGTAAGAAACAGAGTTAAAATCGAAAATTTATCTTAAAAAAGTAGAGGATATATATATATATATATATATATATATATATATATATATATGCACGGCATAGGATGACCCATGGGGGGATGGGTCAACTCACCAGTGTGCCTAGGTGCAAATCTCTTTAGGCAAGAGAATGATTAATTGGTTGTGTTAAAAACTGACATGACTTGTTTTTATTTACTGGTTTTGAAAATTTTGCTAATGTAGGGAGTTCCAATTAATTGAGTGAAGTGGCTAGTCTAGATTTAATTTAGGAATCCAATGGTCTAAGATCCCTAGCCCTACCTACTAATAGGCCACTACCTAGCTAATTCTTCACAACACAGTCTCTTCCCCTTTGGATTCTCTCTTTTTTAAACAAACCTAATCTAAATTTCTCATAGGGGAAAATATTTATTAAAGTAAATATTTATATACACCTTTTGGAGACGACATCTATAGAAGGTACAAGGGAGCGTTTTGTACCACACGTCAGTGTTTAATTATTTATACTTTCGGTAATTTAGGGAAAATAAGGTTTATAATAGATGTAAATTTTCCTATAGTTTTCCTTATAGTTTTTCTTACAATTTTTATTAGGTTTCTGAAAGTTGGTGTTTTTTGTAAGTTCTTTATCTGTAAGTTTATTTCTAAAGTATATTTTGGTATTTTTCTTACAGTTTTATTTTATTCAAGTACTATAAGATATTCTTTCAGCCTTCGTCCCTTTTTCAGTATTTATATATGTTGGTTATTTTAATGTTTCTATACATATTTTTGGTTTGTGCCTAAAACATGCCTGGATCTTTAAAGGTTGGTATATTAATGACTGACTTAATCCTTTTAATTTGCGTGTGGAAAAATAGAATTAAAGCAACAATTGTGCGGACGTGGATAAAAAAGAAATAGAACTAAATTTATAGAAAAAGTGTGCATACAATGTGGATCTGTAATTAAAAGGGGATTGGACTGAAATAGGAAAATTTACACGAATTTGCAATAAGATTATAACATGGGTTATAATCGAAAAAACTGGACATATTTTAAAAAATTATAGTTGTTTGGATAAATAAGTAAATAATGATGGACAGATTTGGTTTATTTGCAAATATAATTATAACATGAGGGTTATAGTTGAAAGAAATAATGAAAAGGCTTAATATTAGCATAAACATAAATATGAGGTTAAGTTTAAGAAATATGTAATAGTTATGGTTTATTACATCAGCATGAGGGTGATTTGGAAAATAAGTGACCTAAGTTATTAAGCATATACTAGTTGGGGTCATTCCAATAGCATATGGTTGATTTAGGAAAATAAGCGACAATTAAATAAGGTCCAAATCAAGGGAGATCTAGGCTAGGATGCAAATTAGAATATTTGTTTGCTAGGATCTGTACTGGTAGCATTCCCTTTCTGGTTTATCACTGGTTGTCTCCATTGTTTCAAATCTCGAAAATATCGCCCGAGGTCTCCTCCGAGATCTCGTTTTGGGCTCCTTCCAAAACGAAACAGGAAATATTACTGTAAATCTCCTTTCGAATATATTGCCCGAGATATTGCAATATCGAATGATATATCGACCAATACGAAATATTGGAATATCGTCCGAGATCTTTATTTTTTGGTTAAGATTTGAATCTGTGCCTGAACAAGAACAATAACTAAAAAACTCAAATCTAGCCATGATAATATCTTGCTATTTTACATTTTGCATGTTAGATGACTATATTGTATGTTCAAATGTTCTACAATAATTATGATTTTCAAAATTGTCTTTTTTACGTACGTGTTACTTATGAACATATGTATTTTATGGTATACTTATGCTGTATTTTTTATGTTTTGGATTTTTTTATGTTTTATTCCTAACGATAATTCATTTAATGGATTATATGTTATAAGCACTAATCTATTTGCATTGTGTTATATTTCTATTTTAAGCATATTACGATTTAGAGTATGAATGATCTTTCGTAAATTAAAAATAATAAAGTGATTTTGCTATTCAATTTTAAGTTACTATGTTTTTAATAGCATTCATAAAAATCATTTTGTAAGGATAACATTTTTAGCATATCATATACCCCGAGATTGTTCTGATATGAACTTACAAACCTGAGATGGAAGTTTGAGACGAACCCCCGAGTTAGACTCTTCTCGTCCGAGATCTCCCCCGATACGAGTTCACGTCTCTAAAATCTCCAAAACGAAACGCGATCGATATTCGAGATTTAAAAACTTGGTTGTCTCACAATAGATGGTGGTGGAGGTTAGACATGCTTATGCTGATTTGGGTAAATAAGGGATCAACATAGATAGGTCTATGTGTGGATGCATTCTGATGGTGCAACTAGCATGTGAGTGCATTGACAAGGGGAGATAAGTGACTACTGCATCCAACAATGATTAATCATGTCTTTACTAACGAATGGGTTAGATAATGCTCGAATCCATAGTGATATAAGTTACCATGCGAAATGGTAGACTTTAGTTAAAGCTAATCGATGGATAGTATTAGGAAATCATCTTGATCATGTTTATTGTGTTCAGTAATCGAGGAAGTGCAAAAAATCGAAAAATTCTTTACTTATACAGTTCAAGCGTGGTTCTTTATACATCGTTCCAATATGCTTATCTTTTGTAGTTGTACATGGACATTAATCCTATCTAACACTAGAATTATTATTAAGTCTATTTTTCTTTATAACTCAATAATGCTAGTAATTACATTATCCATTAGGCTTTATGTCTGATCCACTCCTCTTTCTTTATTTTTCTTCCCAATCAGGCTCGTAGGGTGGAGGTGATTAGTTCAAATTTCTTGGAGGATCATTCTTGGAGATTTATTCTAGTTACTGATTTATTCATCTTTTGTTTTTATCTTATTTTATGGAGTTGGTTATAATATTGGATATTTTGAGGGATATTCATGTTATTATACTCTAATTTGCGACTGAGATGTTATTTTCATGAGAAATGTGGCAACTTATGGTTTGAGACTGAAATGAATGAGTGATTTTGGGATAAATATTATGTTTTCAGTTTTAAAATGTTCCTGGGGTATTTATTATTTTATGTCTTGTGAATCTTAGTCTCTATGATATATGTCCATATATCTATAATGCTTCACATTTATTAGTATGACCTTACTTTGGGAAATGTTTAAGGGGTGTGGGGGTGTTTCATTTAGTGTTAGAGCTTATGGTTACAAGATTCCTAAATGTTTATTTTTAAAAAGAAAAATATTTTCAAAAGAAAGAAGATTTTCAAAAAAAAAAGCGATTCTAAAAATAAAAAGTTTTCCGCTCAAGTCAAGTACAACCTTCCTTTGAAATCCTAAGTCTCTATCTTTCTCCTACATAATATGTCAGGAGCCCCAAATCTTCCTAAGGGTGACCCATTTCCTAGTTGGTTTCGTAGAAATCTTAAGGCTATGGCACCAACTGAAGCATAAGAGCAAGCGAAAGGTCCAATACCCCCAGTTGTGGTTCCTCCTAACCCACTAACAGCTATTGGCTTCTCTAATATTTGTAAATATTTATCGAATCTTTGCAGTAGACCTTTCTCGGGAACAAAGACTTTCATAGAGGCTTGTGCTTGGCTGAGGAGTAGGAAGAGATTTTTAGACTACTAGGGTTCGAGGATCGTCAATGACTTCGACCGACTGCTTAGCAGCTGAAAGAGGAGGCATATTATTGGTGGGAGATAGTGTTAAAGGGTAGAGATATCAATTGGGCTGGATTTAGAGACTAATTCGAGAGTAGATTCTTATCATAGGTTGAGAAAGAGATGCAGTTGAAGCTATTTCTTGGATTGAAACACAAAGATCATACTATAAAGGAGTATATCAATCACTTCAATGAGCTATAGAGGTTTAGGAGGGATTTAGTCAATACAACTCATAAGGAAGTTGTTAGATTCGCAAAGGAATTGAATTAACCTCTCCAAAGGTTGGCGATGACCTATATGTTGATGGGAGTGACATTCGAGTCATTAGTGGAAACGGCTCTTATGCATGAGGAAACAAAGGAAGACATTAAAGAGATAAAAGAGAAAGTTTCCAAGTCTATGAGCTCAAAGAAAAAGTGGTGGAAAGATAAGAAAGGCAACAAGAAGAATGCTAGAGGACCTCTGAAAGAGAAAACCAAGAAGGATATCAAGTATCATGGTTGTGGAATGATGGGTTATTATATCAAGGATTGTAGGAAGGCCACAATGAAAGGAAAGTGTTATATTTATTGGTAGCCTAAACGTCTTAGTAGAGCTTGTCCTTGGAGGATAGGGCAGAAGGCTAGAGTATCAGTGGCTCAGGTACAGGTCCTAGAGGCATCTCCGCCTAAGGTGGACCATACAGAGGTAGGAAAGTTGCGGTAGAAGGTTTGATTTCAATTTCTGACTTTCTCATTCGTACTCTCTTGGACTCAGGAGCATCTCATTCCTTTTTACCTAGTTCATTGGTCTATTGTTTGCATTTCTTTAGTCGTTGATCCCATAGTTATTTCAAACCACATAGGTGGTTCTACCCATTTTCCTGTGATTTATAGGGTTTGGAAATTTTGATATTAGGCATTGGATTTGATTATGACGCCTACATATTAGGATTCTCGGAGTATGGGATGATCATAGAAATGGATTGGCTAGTCATGAATGGGGATATATTGGACTGCGAGAGGAGGGCCATTTGAATAGTGACATGTAATATTGGGATCCTTTTTATTTCTTGCGACCTGCAGGGGTCAGACATGTTGACCTTTCTTTATTCCCTATATTAACCTATCAATGTTATTGATTCTGTACCCATACTACGTGAGTTTTCAAATGTGTCTGAGGAGGCAAGTGTGTTACCTTTTAGGAGATATTTACTTTCGGATTTATCTTAATGAGAATATGAATCCCATAGCATTTGCCATACAACATATTACACCAAGGGAATGGAGAGAGCTAAGCGAGCAAGTAGGTGAGCTATTGGAGAAGGGATTCATCTGGCGGAGTATTTCCGAGTGGGCAACACCAGTCGTCTTTACTACAAAGGAAGATGTTTCTCTCTGACTTTTTGCTGACTATAATGAATTGAACAAACTCACGAGGAAGAGTCGCATACCCACTCTCTTGGGTCGATGATTTGTTGGACCAATTGGTTGATGCGTCAGTGTTCTCTCGGTTAAATTTAGCCATTGGTTCCATAGTTCAGTGTGGCGGAGGATAGTATTCACAAAACAATCTTTCAGACACATAACGAATTTTTCGAGTGGTTGGTTATGCCTTTTGGGCAAACCCATGCACCGGTCTATTATGTAGATCGATATAGTGGAGTCTTTCAAGGATGTTCTTAATAAGTTTATGGTTGTTTTTGTGGATGACATTTTAGTACTATCGAGAAGCGAGGATTAGCACGCCTTAGATTTTGGAAAGGTTCTCTGTACTCTCCAAGCACATCAGCTTAAGGAGAAACTTTCAAAGTGCCATTTTTAGCAAGAGGAAGTGCATTTATTAGGGTACATTGTTCTTGGAGATGGGCTAGTTATGATCCCACCAAGGTGGTGGTCGTATAGGATTGGAAGGCACCTAAGCATGTGATTGAGGTAAGGAGCTTTCTAGGTCTAATGGGTTATTACAAAAAGTTTGTCAAGGAATTTGTGTGGATTTCGACTCCGCTTACCCACCCCACCAAGAAGAATATAGTATTCCTATAGGATATAGATTGTGAGGAATTCTTCACGAGACTCAAGAAGGCTCTTACAGTGCACTAGTTTTCACACTTCATGACGGTTATAATATGTCCACGACATGCAGTAATGCATGTAGGACAGGCCTGGGAGCGGTATTAATGCAACAGGGTAGGGTCGTATGTTATGGGACTAAGCAGCTTAAGACTTATGAGAAGGACTACCCCACCCATGAGTTAGAATTAGCCGTGATTGTTTTTGCACTTAAGTCATAAAGGAATTATCTACTTGGTGAGAGTTTCGAGCTATATACATATCATAAGTCGCTGAAGAGTTTATTTTCGCAGAAGGATCTAATTCTGAGAAAACAATGTTGGATGGAGTTCTTAGCATCATATGATTTTGAGCTATCTCATATCCTGTGTAAGGGGAATGTACTCGTGGGTGCCTTGATTTGGAAGAGGGCTCTTTGAGTCCTCTGTTCATAGAGTTGCAGAACTTGGAGTATATTTCTACTTTTGATTTTAGACCCTCAACGGACTAGACCTCTAAATTTTTAGCATCTTTGGAAGTTCAGCCTATATTATTAGAGCAAACTGGATTGAAACAGCGAGAGGATCTCAAGGTAGTGGATATTTTTGATAGGCTTGATAGAGGAGAGGCCTTTAGGCATCTCTAGCAGTATTTTGTTGATAGTATAAGTTGTTGTATAGAGATGAAAGGCATTATGTTCCCTGCACTGGTGATTTGGTGAGTGCGGTGTTAGTTGAGGCACACCATTCGAGGATGACCATCAATCCCGGTGGTGAAAAAATGTATAGGGACATGAAGGGAGTATTCTATTGAACTGACATGAACTAGGATTGGCCGATTTTGAAGCTAAGTGCATAGTTTGTCAGAGAGAAAGAGGAGCAAGGAAAACCTGGTGCATTGATCCTACCGTTAGATGTGCCGCTATGGAAATGGAAGAGCATATCAATGGACTTCATTGATGGGTTGCCTAGATCTCGAAATGCAACACCAGTACTTGGGTGGTGGTAGACCGATTGATGAAGAACGCTCACTTTATTCTGATCAAAAACAAGATGACGACATCATGGTTAGCTTTAGTGTACATTAGAGAGATCGTCTGACTTCACGGTATTTCACCAGCATAGTGGATAGCAGGGACCTATCTTCACTAGAGAGTTTTAGAAAAGTCTGTAGGAGGCATTAGGAACTTAGCTTAGGATGTGTACAACTTATCACCCTTGACTGTTGGACAGATTGAGAGGATGAATAGGATTCTTGAGGATTTGTTGAGGCTGTATAAGTGAAACTTCGTAGGGACATGGGAGGAGCATCTTCCTTTTATAGAATTCGCATATAATAATAACTTTTAGACGGGCATGGAGATGGTTTCCTTTGAGGCACTTTATGGATGACCTTGCAGATCCCCCTCGTGTTGGTGGGAGATGACCGATGGAATGCTACTTAGGACATATATAGTGAGAGATACTTTAGAGAAGGTCGACTTAATAAGGAAAAGGATGAAGGAGGACCAAGACTTGCAAAAATCTTATGTCGACAAGCAGACGATGGATTTGGAATTTGAAGTCGGAGATTTAGTTTTCATGAAGGCGTCGCCACTTAGGAACGTGGTGAGGTTTGGTTCGGTAGGCAAGTTGGCTCCCAAATTTGTAGGACCACTTCCTATCATAGATAAATAAGGCGGATGGCATATAGATTTAGACTACCCGAGAGACTTTCTAGAGTTCACGACATATTTCATGTTATGAATTTGCAAAAGTGCTTGCATGATTCAACTGTGGTAGTCCATCCTCATTTACTAGAGGGTGTGGAGATCGAGAGGAATGCATATGTTCGTTGCATGCTTACATGGATTCTAAATCATGAAGTAAAGAGTGACGTCCCGCCCCGGACCAGTCGACATTTCCCCGAAATGCGATGTGCCAATGCCCGACTAGCATAGGACGGTCATCAAAAGAAAAGCGTTTGAAACTATGAATCATCAAAGTACCTGTAGTATATCTCACAGCGCATGGAATAAAATATAATAATAACATAACTTGACATAAAACAGGCAAGACAATGCATAAGCTGAAGACTAAACCATCATTGCAGCGGAATCCAAAATACAGCTTATGATCCAAACCATTATTACAACTTCAAAATACTGCCTTTAAAAGCTAGATAGAAAAGGTACACCACTGATGCCCAACGTAGTGACCAGCAACAACACAGGGAGAATATACGTAAATAGTACGTGGAAGCCTCCTGCTCGTCTCCGGACAGCTACCCGTGCATATCACCTAATCTGTCTCTAGTTTGCTCGTTTAGGAGCACCCAGAGTAATAAGAAGAGACATAAAACTCTGGGTCAGACAAAAGTCCGGTATGAGCGATAGCAGCAAAATAAAACAATAACAGGTATAAATAATCATACATGAACCAGGACCTGCAACCAAAGTGTTAGCACAACAAGATGTACAGTACTTTAAGGTAACACTAACATAAAATGTAAAATGGGAGTGTGCATGTCATGGTTATAGCAAACACCAAACATAGCAATCATCCTCACATCACTCACTCAGTGCGTAAAGCATACGATATCCACCACTTTGATCACCCAATCCTTTGCTACGATCACTTTGCCCTTGGAAGTCACAATGACCCCATTGCACTGACCCATAGCCCATAATCTGTCTCTCTATGGTGAACCAAAATTATGGATATCGATAACCCCTTTGCATACGTCCCGCAGCAAAGCCCGACTCTAAAAGTTAACTCATCAGTTCCTATTTGGATCCTGAGTAATAACTTCTCATTTGGACTTCCTTTGCGTCTCGGTTTTTGGTCATCATCCTGGTTCGATTCGTAGCTTCAAGTTTCCATTCAGTTCAGCTCATACCCTTCGTCATGTCTCGGTTCGATACACAAGTCCTCAGCTCAGCTTACGGTTCGTAGATGCTTTGGTTTGTGACTTGTGGTCAGCTTGTGGACCACATTCGAGTCGTGGAACCCTCCTCTAGATCGTGGCTCATGACACTATGGTTTGCTCGTGGTGACCCTCCTAGGTCCAGTTCGTAGGAGCGGCTCATGAGTACCTGCTCCAGCTCGTCATTCCGGTTTGTGAACTGCTCGTGGACTCCATCTGGGTCATGATCCTTCATTCGCGACTTGTGGTCAAGACTTGGATCGGGTTTGTGGTTCTCCTCGGTCCTCGAGGTGAAGCGGCTCATCGAGGTGGTGCTGGAGTAGCTCATGGGTGAGCAGGAGTGGTATCGGGTAGCTAGGTGCATCATGAGTGGGGGTCAGCTCGCATGGGTGCTTCACGAACGGGAATCTGACCAATTTCCTGCAACTTTTCCAGCGAGCTATTTACGCCATACGACGACAATTTTGACCATTATAACTTTCCTATGCAATCTCAAAGCATTCCAAACAGTAACAGCAATATGTATAATCAACCATAAATGCCAAAACAATAATATGACATGTTTATATGGATCAAACATACTCAAAACCCATGTTTTCCCCTTAATCCTCTTAATCATGATTTAACCATATGATTAGCAAAACATGTCCAAATTAACCCAAATTTATAACAGAGGCATAAAATAATATTTTATGAATTTCTACATATTTTTCCATATTTTTCCGAGTCATAATTTCTCTAATTATCTTTAATCACCCTTAATTAGCCGTAATTAGTGAAGAAACATGCTAATCACTCACCTTAGCCACAAATAATTTATAGATCTGAAGTCTCCACTGATTTGGGTCGAATTCCTAAGCAACACAACAGCTCCAACTCTGATTTGATGCTATTTTGACTTGATTTGATGTTGATTAGCTTAATCCTTGATTAGAAAGTGATTAGAGGTGGCTTAGAAGGTGGAAACCATTGTTATGGTTGAAAAGAAAGTTTGTGGCAGTTGAAAAATGACAAAGGAGGGTTTCTCTAGTCATTACTAGCCCTTATATAACCCTAATCCCGAAACACCTAATGGGCATAGCTGTTAATCACCTTATTAAGCCTGTTTAAGCAAGTTTTCCATCTTCAAACTTATTTCATCCATATCTCCCAAACGGTAAGTCCGTTTGATCAACATGACCACTCTAAGGAAAGGTAAACCATCATCCAAATCCAATGGAAGTGGTTTCAGGTCAAAATTCCTTACAATCAAAAGTTATAGGCGAAACAAGATTCGTTAGGGGCAAAACGGTCATTTAAAAATCGGTAAAAATCATGCACTTAGGGAATAACCCCAATAGTCGTTTCCTAAAGTTAACGACTATACGACTTCATTCGAAAAAGAAATAAATATTTTATGGTCCCCCGATACGTGGAATGCGGGTCGTTACATTCTCCCCCTCTTAAGAAATTTCACCCCCGAAATTCCTTAACCAAAACATACAAAGGTTTACGCATGCTTATCAATCATTTGCAACAATCAAACATACATAACAACACAACAAGCCTATCCTAGCACGCGGATTGCTAACAAAAGGGAATTCTATATCGATATTAAAACCTTACCAGGCAAAGAGTTCTGGATATGACCTCCTTATGTTCTCCTCTGCTTCCCAAGTACAGTCATGCTCATTATCACCCCCACTGGACCTTGACTAGTTTGACCATCTTCCTTCGAAATTGTCTCGTATCGTGTCCGACAATACGAATCATCATGCGGCTCCCAACTGCCTCGGATTCTACCTCGATACCATCCAACTGATCCGGTGAAATAGTCACATTAGGGTCGTGCACAAATTTCCTTAACTGGGAAACATGAAATACGTTGCGAACTCTCGCCATCTTGTCAGCAATCCAACTTCGTACGGAAAATTTTTAACTCACTTGAGAACAGGAAATGGACCTACAAACTTTGGTACTAACTTACCTCCCCTACCAAAATGAATCACAATTTTCAGTGGGGAGATCTTGGTAAATACTAACTCGTTAATGGAGAATTCCAAATCTCTTCGTCTTTAATCATCATAACTCTTCTGCCTATCTTGGGCAGCCTTTATTCGTTGTTGAATAACATTGTTCTTATTTGAAGTTTCTCTTGCTACTTCTGATCCAAGCATAAATTTTCTCACCGGTTTCCAATCAACATGATGGTGAGTTGTACGGTCTTCCGTACAAAGCTTCAAATGGAGCCATACCAATACTGGACTGATAATTATTATCATATGTGAACTCAACTAGATGCAAATGGTCATCCCATGACCCTCAAAAATCCAATATACAAGCTTTCAAGATATCCTCTAATACACAATTCGCCCTCTCAATCCATTAACATTGAGTATAACTAGTCTTAGTGAGCGATAAAACAACTAACTAACATCATCAATAAGTATATAAGAATAGGAAGATTAACCATCAATCTACCAATCACATTACTAGAGAAAAACTTCAAGCCCAACTCCCCACATTCGACAGTGATAGCCTTTATAACAAAACTTTTCAACCTTACATCAGGACAAAACCAGAATGACCCATTCAATCCTAGCAATCAAACAACCGCACTCATAACATCCAGTTTATACATCTCACGCGAACCATCCTAACTGAATTCAACATCCCTCAAGTACAAGCCCCAGATGCCTAAATCAATATCAGACAAGCACCTAAGAAACGTTTCCTTCGACATTGGACAATCCACGTGAGACAGTTCAACAAAGAAACCAATCATCATAACTGACTTTAGCCATCACTGTGAATCCTGCTTTGAAACCATCGTTAATCGTATGACTGGCTATGTCACCATACCATCCGTCAAGGGCTAATGATCACCCCAGTTCTAATCAAGCTACTATACGTCCAACGTACATTTGCCTCCTAGAGACAACTAGGCCCATCTAATAGGTCCAGGGTACTCGACTAGTCCAACTTGCCTTTTAGGTGCCCCTACTATACCCTTGCCTTAAGCCTGTTGGAACTTAGGACAACGATAATCCCTGCGTCATTATCGTCGGCATAGCCGACGACTATCCATAAACTCGGACCCAGTCTCGATTATCCATTACCCACCAATTCAATTCCAATATGAGTCGTCTTCCTACTCATTTCATCTCCAAGATCAATGAACAACCAATATTTACGAGTTCAAGTCTAACCTGAATCGTCCTAACCTTCGTTGCATCTCCATGACCAATGAACCGCTCTTATTACTTTGAGATTTCCCCATTGAATTCACTCCAAAGTTATTACCATTCTTGAGCCAAAGAGAACATCAACATAAGGTCTTAACCAATCCATAGCATTCATCAAACAATTCCTATCTGTCACCTGCTAAAATCATGAATACGTCGATACCCATATGACTGATCCAACCAGTCTCAAGGGCTAATGGAAGCCCCGCCTCCAAACGGACTACCATACGTCCAACGTACATTTATCCTCCAAGGATAACTAGATCATGTCCAACAGATCCAAGGTAAATGGGCTTCTCCAGATACCCCTGCTTCGAGTCCGCTTATAACACTCCAAACTATCGACGATTCCTTGGCACTCCATCAGAAGAGCTATCCAAAATTCCATCTTCAACTCGAGTCCCACCCAAGTTAATCCATTTTCTTGCAGCCTTCTCGAGTCCAACTCGAGTCATCTCATAGTCCTACCGAGTTCCACTCGAGGTAGTCCATATCATCGAACAATCTTATCCTGTCACGGCTGCAGATCACTCCTCGAGTAAACTAAGATATCATTCAATGGAAGTCACAACAACTACTTATATCTCTCAGCCTCCCTAACTCCAGCTATCATCACCATCACTAAGTAGGTACCCAATGCCACTCTATACCTTTGGAGCCAATCGACTTCCAAAATAATGCCAAACCCAGTAAAGCCCAAAATAAAGCAGTCACAAGCAAACATACATCCATGACTCGATAAGACAAAATCACGACAAATCATGCAAAGCCTAGTCGAACGACCAATCGAGTTCGTCACAACCAAAGGTCTATCGACAATCTCGGATTCCAATCCCAACCTATCCACTAGGTCATTAGATATGAAGGAATGGGATACCCCGATATCAAATAATACTCGAATAGGAACATTATAAATAGAAAGCATACCTTGAATAACGACACCCTTTCCCTTATGCGCCGCAGTTGGGGCATTCGGCGAAAAAGGAAGCGTTGATAGCATATGCTTTTACGGTCTGTTTCTCTTTAGGGGGTTGCGGACATTTATCCTTGTGATGTCCTGCTTGGCCACAGTTGAAGCACTTCCTGTCCCCAGGCCTTTCCTGATGATCTCTGGCATAGTGGCCCTTTTTACCATAGCTAAAGCACTCACCATCTTTCTTGTCTTTCTTTCTCTGACCATCCTTGGTCTGGTTCTGCTTCCTCTTATTCAGAGAATTATTCTTGCCTCCACCGCTTTCTTGCAGCTTTGTATCCTCTGTAGATGCAATAACAACATTGGCCTTTGACTTAGGGTAAAGGCTCTCTGATCTCAATGCTTTTCCCGCTATAGATTCAAAAGTCTCATTGATATGGTTTATAAGTCTTTCTGCCAAGTACCCATCTAAGCCAGTTATGAACTTCTCGTTCATCTTCTCGGCAGTATCAATAAGAGATAATCCATATTTTGATAAAGTATCGAACTCAACAATATATTCCAAGACTGCCCTACCATTCTGCTTAAGCTCCAAGAATTTCCTTAACAATTCCAATTTTTGAGCGGCTGGCATAAACTTATCACTGAATCGGGCCTTAAATTGATTCCAAGTAACTTGATCATCATAAGTAGCTGCTTTAATAGCATTCCACCAATTCATCGCACGTCCTTAAAGCTGATGTGATGCTAGCTTTCTCTTCATCGCATCGTCGACTCTCAAATCCTTGAAGATGCGCTCACAACTATCAAGCCAATCTTGAACCTCTGTAGTCGATTCCGTTTCGTGGAACGGCTTCCCGCCAAGACTAGTATAATCCTTGCATAGCTTGGCGAAATCGGCTCTAGGCGCCTGCACCACTGCACCACCACCGTTAGTAGCATTAGGAACTGCTCCCCGAGCATCCCTAAGCATCTCTCGCATGAAGGTAGTAAACATCGTCCCCATATCAGGAACATCCCTATGATTTGCTCCTAAACCCGTACTCCTCGTATATCGGCTCATCGCTTAATATGTAAAGAGAAAATGATTAACCATCTCCTTAGTGGTGCCCGTGCAGTGCGACTTCTTCCTTAGATATACTAATAGTATATATATAGCTTTTGAAAAACCAAAATATCATAAATACACGCTCTCATATACGTATACTATCTCTCCCTAATGTCTTCCCCTAGGTTAACTACGCAGCCTAGTGCTCTGATACCAAGTGTGATGGCCCACCCCGGACCAGCTGACATTTCCCGGAAATGCGTTGTGCCAATGCCCGACTAGCACGGGATGGTCGTCAAAAGAAAAGGGTTCGAAACTCTTAATCATCAAAGAACCTGTAGTATATCTTACAGCGCATGGAATAAAATATAATAATAACATAACTTGACATAAAACAGGCGAGACAGTGCATAAGCTGAAGACTAAACCATCATAGCAGTGGAATCCAAAATACATCTTATGATCCAAACCATTATTACAACCTTAAAATACTGCCTCAAAAAGCAAGATAGAAAAGGTACACTACTAATGCTCAAAGTAGTGACCAGCAACAACACAGGGAGAATATATGTAAATAATACGTGGAAGCCTCCTACTCGTCTCCGAATAGCTACCCGTGCATATCACCTAACATGTCTCTAATTTGCTCGTTTAGGAGCACCCAGAGTAATAAGAAGAAACATAAAACTCTGGGTCAGACAAAAGTCTGGTATGAGCGATAGCAGCAAAATAAAACAATAACAAGTATAAATAATCATACCAGGACCTACAACCAAAGTGTTAGCACAACAAGATGTACAGTACTTTAAGGTAACACTAACGTAAAATGTAAAATGGGAGTATGCATGTAATGGTGATAGAAAACATCAAACATAGCAATCATCCTCACATCACTCACTTAGTGCGTAAAGCATATGATATCCACCACTTTGATCACCCAATCCTTTGCTGCGATCACTTTACCCTTGGAAGTCACAATGACCTCATTGCACTGACCCATAGCCCATAATCTGTCTCTCCGTGGTGAACCAAAATTATGGATATCGACAACCCCTTTGCACACATCCCACAGCAAAGCCCGACTCTAAAAATTAACTCATTGGTTCCCATCTGGATCCCCAGTAATAACTTCTCATTTGGACTTCCTTTGCATCTCAGGTTTTGGTCATTATCGCAGTTCGATCCATATCTCCAAGTTTCCATTCAGTTCAGCTCATACCCTTCGTCATGTCTCGGTTCGATACTCAAGTCCGTAGCTCGGCTCGCGGTTTGTAGAGCTTCGGTTTGTGACTCATGGTCGGCTCGTGGACCACATTCGGGTCGTGGAACCCTCCTCCAACTCGCGGCTCGTGACACCATGGTCTACTCATGGTGACCCTCCTAGATCCGGTTCGTAGGAGTGGCTCGTGAGAACTTGCTTTAGCTCGTTATTCCGGTTCGTGATGTGCTCGTGGACTCCATTTGGGTCGTGATCCTCCATTCACGACTCGTGGTCAAGACTCGGATCGGGTTCGTGGTTCTCCTCTGTCCTTGAGGTGGAGCGGCTCGTCATGGTGGTGCTGGAGTGGCTCATGGGTGAGCACGAGTGGGATCGGGTAGCTAGGTGCATCACGAGTAGGGGTTAGCTCGCATGGGTGCTTCACGAATGAGAATCTGACCAATTTCCTACAACTTTCCAACGAGCTATTTACGCCGTACGACGATGTTTTCGACCATTATAGCTTTCGTATGCAATCTCAAAGCATTCCAAATAGTAATAGCAACATGTATAATCAACCATAAACGCCAAAACAACAATATGACATGTTTATATGGATCAAACATACTCAAAACCCATGTTTTCCCCTTGATCATGATTTAACCATACGATTAGCAAAACAAGTCCAAATTAACCCAAATTTCTAATAGAGGCATAAAATAATATTTATGAATTTCTATATATTTTTCCATATTTTTCTGAGTCATAATTTCGCTAATTATCACTAATCACCCCTAATTAGCCGTAATTAGTTAAGAAATATGCTAATCACTCACCTTAGCCATAAATAATTTATAAATCTGAAATCTCCATTAATTTGGGTCGAATTCCTATGCAACGCAGCAGCTCCAACTCTGGTTTGATGCTATTTTGACTTGATTGGATGTTGATTAGGTTAATCCTTGATTAGAAAGTGATTAGAGGTGGTTCAGAAGGTAGAAACCATTGTTAGGATTGAAGAGAAAGTTTGTGGTGGCTGAAAAATGACAAAGGAGGGTTTCTCTAGCCCCTGTCAGCCCTTATATAACCCTAATCCTGAAATACCTAATGGGCCTAGCTGCTAATCACCCTATTAAGCCTGTTTAAGCAAGTTTTCCATCTTTAAATTTATTTCAGCCATATCTCCCAAACGGTAAGTCCGTTTGACCAATGTGACGCTCTACGGAAAGGTAAACCATCATCTGAATCCAACGGAAGTGGTTTCAGGTCAAAATTCTTTACTATTAAAAGTTATAGGCGAAACAAGATTCGCCATGGGCAAAATGGTCATTTAAAAATTGGTAAAAATCATGCATATGGGAAATGATCCCAATAGTCGTTTCCCAAAGTTACACGACCATACGACTTCATTCGAAAAAGAAATAAATATTCTACGATCCCCCGATACGTAGAATGTGGGTCGTAACATAGAAGCTCACAAAAAAGAGAGTAAGACTAGTAAAAAGTTCATGGGGGGACGATGCGAATGAGGCTACTTGGGAAGTTGAAGTGAACATACACATTTTTTATCCATTCCTTTTTGAAGGTATGCTTTGAATTTTCCACCACTAGCTTTGAACAGGTTCTATCTTTAATATCATTTGAATTAGTAGATCTTAGGATATAATATATGGATGTAGGATTTGCTTGAAATATTTTCAATAGAAGTGCTATATATGATGGACACAAGTGGTTCCAAGTGTTGCTAACCGATGCGGTGGATGCGTATAATATAGATTTGTAATTAAAAGAGGATTAGACTGAAATAGGCCAATTTATGTGGATTTGGAATAAGATTATAACACGGGTTATTATTGAAAAGACTGAACTATTTGTAGTAGTAATATTATGATAATTGTTTAGATATGGAAATAAACCATAATGAACAAATTGGGCTTATTTGCAAATATAATTATAATGTGAGGGTTATAGTTGAAAGAAATGTTGAAAAGGCTTATTATTAGCAAAAACTTAAATTTGAGGTTAAGTTTATACTAGTTGTGGTTTGTTCCAGCAGCATGGGGTGATTTGGAAAAATAAGTGACATAAGTTATTAAGCATATACTGGTAGTGATCCTTTCCAACAGCACGGGGTTGATTTGGGAAAATAAGTGACAATTGAATAAGGTCCAAATCTAGAGGACCTAGGTGGAGAACAAAGTATAATATTTGTTTGCTAGGATATGTACCAACAACATTCCCTTTCAAGTTTATCATTGATGGTCTCATATTATATGGTGGTTAATGTTGGGCACGCTTATTCTGATTTTAGTAAATAAGGGATCAACAAAGACAGGGTCATGTGTGGGTTCGTTCTGATGGTGCAACAAGCATGCATGTGCATCGACAAGGGAAGATAACTCACTACTACTTCCAACAACGATTAGTTATGTCTTTGCTAATGGATCGGGCCGGATAAAGGTCGAGATCCACTGTGACATAAATTACCATGGGAGATGGTAGACTAGTAGGTTAAAGTCGATCGATGGCTAGTACTAGAAAATTATTCAAATCATTTCTATTGTGTTTAGTATTCGAGAAAGCAAAAATAATCGAATAAAACTTTTTGTACAGTTCAGGTATATTTCTTTGTACATCATTCCAGCATGCCTATCTTTTGTAGTTGTACACAGACGCTTATTTTATTTGACACTAAAAGTATTACTGAGTTTATTTTTATTTATTACTTAGTCATGAAAGTAATTATGCCATTCACCAAACTTTTTGTTTGACCCACTCCTCTTTCTTCATTTTTCTTCCCTACCAGTCTCGCAGGGTGGATGTGATTAGTTCATATTTCCTTTAGACTTATTCTAGTTGCTGATGTCCCTAACTTCTATTTTATCTTATCTTATGGAGTAGATTGTAGCATTGTCTATTTTGAGCGATATTGATGTTATTGTACTCTGATTTGTCACTGAGATTTTATTTTCATGAGACATGTAACAATTTATGATATGATACTGAAATGAATAAGTGGTTTTTAGAATAAATGTTATGCTTTTAGTTTAAATAATGTTTATGCTGTATTTATTATTATATGTCTTGTGAATCTTAGTCTCTATGGTATATGTTTTTATACATATAATGCTTCACGTTATTTAGCGTGACCTTACTTTGGGAAATATTTAAGGGGTGTAGGGTGTTTCTAATGTCCAGAATATGAGCCCACTTTTCAACCACATCAACATAATCTATGAAAGCATCCATATTGGTGGGAATAATCGGAGGGCGCTACATTAAGAAAGCAAAGGATAGAATATTCTCAATACAGGAAAAACTTATACATGACCAACCCCGAAAGTTCTTGAGATGCATACTTAGTCATGAAACGTCCAGGGCTGAAAAATGGAGTCTATCACCCTCATAGTGATCCACTAATGATTACTAGTCAAACTGGGTAATCAATGATCATTAAATTCTTGTATATGGTGGAAGCGTGGTCAATGTTATCTTCAAGCATGCTTTTAATCAGATGAACATCCACGATGGAAAGATAGAGCCTAGTTTGAAACCTATCTTTGGGTTCAACAACAAAGGATCAACACTTGTAGGGCGGATAAAAATAAAGGTGCAAATGGGTATCCCATCTTGTTGGTGCTCCTCCCGAAACTTGTTCATAATCATATATCAGCCATCCTTCTTCAATGCATTCTTTAGGCGATCTGCTCTAGACGAAGTAGATGCTTTTGTCCCTCTGAAGTACTTACTAAACAAATTTATAACTAGGAAAGGATGGAGGACCATAAAGGGAGAAAAATTTAGCTATAGGGAAATGTACTTCTCAACTCTTGGCCAAATATAAGAGGAAATACTTTGCTTATTTTGGTTCTTCTACTGATTTTTAGCCTTCGAACGATAGGTTTCTACACCCAACATTCGTAGCCAAGTTAAGAACTAATCAACATGATAAACGTAAGAAAACAAATTGCAGGTCAAAAGACAAGAAAAGAAAAGGAAAAGACCGGAATAATATAGAAGAACGAAAAATTATAACAGATCTGGATTGTTGGGTGGAGGTAGAAATAATTAAACCCACTAACGTGAAGAAATGTGCTTAGATCCCACTGACTTGGGTAAAATTGTTAAAATAGGAAAATTGTTAAACCAAGTCTAAAAACCAACCTTATTCAATTCCTCAAAGAAAGTAGAGACATCTTCGCATGGGCTCACTCAGATATGGTAGGAATAGACTTATCGGTCAAGTGTAATTCCCTTAATATTGATCCTAGTGCAACTCCCTTCCATAAAGATAAAAGGCAATTTAATAAAGTACGATTCAAATCCTTGAAAGAGGAAGTTGAAAAGGTACCTGAAAACGGGTTTACTTGAGAGTTTTCCATCTAAAATGGCTTGTGAACCCAGCATTAGTAAAGAAATCTAATGGAAAATGGAGAACATGTGTTGACTACACTGATTTGAAAAAAGCTTGCCTAAAGGATTATTACCCTTTTGTCCTGAGTAGGCCAATTAGTGGATGCTACAAGTGGGAAAAAATTGTCTATCATGGATGCTTACTTTAGGTATAACCAAATACCAATGTTTAAGCTAGATAAAGAACACACATGATTTAGTACTGATGGTAGAGTTTTCTACTACAAAGCTATACACTTCGGTCCGAAGAACGCTGGAGCAAGATAGTAAAAAATAAAAAACATAAGAATAATTCAGAAAGAGTATGGAGATTTATGTAGATGATATGTCAGTGAAATCTCGTTGGGTGGAAGACTACCTAAAAGATCTTAGGGTAATATTTGAAGTCATGTGAAAGTATCAGATGAAGTCGAATCCTCAAACATGTCACTTTGGGATCCACTCAGAAAAATTCTTCAGTTATATCATAAGTGAGCAGGGAGTAGAAGCTAGTTCCGTGCAAATAAAGGCAATAAGACATATAGTCAAACTTAAAACTAGTAAGGAAGTAACAAGCCTAAATGGAAAAATGACAACTTTGAGTAAGTTTATTTCAAAGGCAATCGATAAACGTGTTTTACTCTTTAACACGCTTAAGAAGAAAAAGAACTTCGAATAGGGGGTAGACTAGTGTAAGGAATTCCAAGAATTAAAAGACCATTTAAAAAATCCTCCCATATTATCTAGCCCGAAGGATGTAGAGACCTTGAGTTTGTATATTGCAGTTCTGGAGCACGCCGTAAGTTCAGTATTAATCCGAAAATAAAACGGAATGCAACTTCCAATTAGTTACATGAGGAGGCGATTAAAGGACTGCAAAACCCAGTGACCTATTATCTTATGGCTTGATTTTGACTGCCCAAAAGCTAAGGTCATATTTTTCGGGCATTCCTCGTAAATTATTAACTAATTTTCCTCTTAGACAAGTGTTTAGCAAGACATAAACTTCAGGAAGGTTGGTAAAGTAGAGGATTGAGCTAAGCCAATACGATATAGAGTATAAGCCACATGTGGCTATCAAAAGACAAGCCCTAGCTATTTTTTTAAATGAACATACAAAATTATTTGAGTAACAATCTATAAAAAAAAGGTTAGAGAGCGAAAATAGCAATTGTTTGTTGATGGAGCATCCAATGAGCAAAGAGCGGGAGTACGAAATGTTTTAATTACTCTAGATGGGTGTCACCTACATTATGCCATGATATTAGATTTTACTGCCACAAAAAATATGGCAGAATATGAGTCGATGGTTCTCGACCTAACCATGAAAAAACAACTTAAAAATTCACGAATTCATATCTTTAGTGATTCTCAACTAATGGTACATCAGTTGAAATAGATCTATCAAATGAAAGATTCTAAATTGTCCTAATATGTGAAGAAAAAAATTAGGAATGCTTATGTCTTTTGAGTATTTTTTTGTGTATGTCAAGTTCTAAGAGGCGAAAATTCTCAAGATGATTCCTTATAGTTAAACTAGCTAACTCCATAGAAGCCTTCGAAACTCGAATCGTTCCTGTCAGATATCAAAAAACTCCAAGCATTAAAGAAAAGACAGTTGAAAAGTGGAAAGAATCGTTAATCCTCACTAGATCACAAGAATTAGCTCAAAAGGAAATGGAAAGAGAAATAATTCAAGAATTTTCACCTGAATAATTAGGCCCTTTTGAAATAATTGAAACAATGTGATTACGTCCATTCTGGATTAGCTGATTAACGATATATTGCCCACAGATAAGACCAAAGCGCGAACAGTTAAATGACAAGCCCCAAACTTTGTAATCTTGGAAGGAGTTCTAAATAAGAAGGGATATGCACTTCCATACTTAAGATGTATGAATCCAGAAGATGGGTTAAAATTGTTAAGAGAAGCACACGAAGGGTTTTGTGGAGACCACTCAAATAGAATAAAACTAGCCAAGTAAATAATACGACAAGGATTCTTTTCATCGTAAATGGCCAAACAAGCCATAAAATTAGTAAAAAGGTGGGATAAGTAGCAGAGGTACTTTAAGATTCCTCGATTACTGCCAAAGTCAATTAACTCCCATAACGAGTCCACGGCCTTTTGATGTATGGAGAATTGACCTTTTTGGCCTACTACTAATTTCTAAATGAGGAGTAAAGTATGTAGTAGTGGTTGTCATATACTTTACAAGGTGGGTAGAAGCAGAGCCTCTTATGAAGATCACATCAAGGAAGGTATTAAGATTTGTTATTGAAACATCATCATAAATTTTGGAATACTCCATAAGATCAAATTCGATAATGGGATTTATTTTTAAAGCAAGTTCTCGCAGTTTTTTTATAATGGAATCATTGAAAAAAAATCTTCACTAGCACATCCAAATGCTAATTGTGCCATTGAAGCTGTGAATGAGACCATAAAAACGTGTTGAATAAACGACTAAAACAAAGCTAAAGGAAATTGGGAAGAAGAACCACCGTTAGTACTATTGGCCTACCGTACCTCTACCAAAATTGCTAAAGGTCATACGCCGTATTCCTCAACTTTGAATGTGAATCAATGCTTTCGGTTGATATTAACATACCGTCACATCGTAGAATAGTCTATGCATCTGACCCAAAACAAGATTTAAAAAAAGAGTCTATGGATTTGATGCCCGATTTTAAGAGATGAAGATGCCATACGAACAACCGAATATCAAAGAAGAATGACAAAGTATTACAATTCCAAAGTGAAATCAAGAACTTTAAGGGGAGGAGAACTAGTGCTTTGAAGGGTAGTGGCTAGCATAAGAATGTAATGGATAAACTGATAGGTCCAAATTGGAAAGGATCCCTAATTATACTTACAGTAATCCCACCAGGATCCTATCGCATATATTAACCTGATAGCGGCATAGTTCCAAGAACCTGGAATGCTGAACATCTAGACCATATTTTCCTACCATAAATAGATTAAAAAAATCAAGAATAATATACCCTTTTTATTTGGTAAGGAAATCCTGCTCAACTAAGCTCGGAAGTTTTTTGAAAAATCCTACACGGTTAAATGGGTTTAACAAGAGTTTCGAATAATACTTAACCAAAAATTTCTACATGGTTGGAACTGAAATTCTCTTTTATTTTTGGAAATTCCTTGATGTAGTCAAGGTGCTTCTTGTAAGGGGTAGGCCTGGAGTGCGTCCGGCACCAACTGAACCTTTGATCTCGCTAAGATGGCCTGGTCCAGGCGCCATTTGGAGTGAGAAGAGGTAAGCCATCAGTCCCACATATAAGGCCTGGCTTATTAACCCATAAGCCCTTGTTCCCGCCATTAATGTGGCATGTTCAAAGCACCCTCAAGAGAAGAGAAGGTTAACCCTAGGGACATGTGCTCAGCTCCTAAAGAAGCATGCTCTGCCTTTGTTCTTTTTATAACAAATCGTGCATCTTCTTCAGCTAAACATGCCCTGCCTCCACTCTAAAGATGTGCACACTCTACCACTCCTTATGCCTCGTCCCGCGGAAGGGATCTAAAGCTCCCAGGGAGCAATTAAAGAACCCCTTGCCTCTGTTTGACAGAAGAAAAATGCCTTGCCTCTACTTTAAGAAAAATCCCGAAATGGGCTCCGGATATCAAATTCCATAAAAGAATTTCTGGACATTATATATTTAATTCCCTAATATGGGTTTTAGGTCTTCTAATTTCCAAAAGAGGTTTTGGGTCTTCTATTATTTCCAAAAGTATATTTTTGGACTTCAATTATTTAGTAATTAAATCCAGGTTTTGGGTCTGATAATTTCTAAAAGAGGTTTTGGATCTTCTATTATTTAAAAAAAAAAAGATTTCTGGACATCTATTTTTTAATACCAAAATTTGGACTTAGGTCTTCTAATTTCCGAAAGAGGTTTCGTGCCTTCCAGCTTTTCCAAAAATAGATTTCTGGACTATAATTATCTAATACACGAATCTAGGTTTCATGTCTTCTTATTATTGTCGTAAGAGGTTTCTATTATTTAACAATGGCTTCTTGGACTTCCATTATTAAGATACCTGAGTTTGGGTTTTTGGAATTTTTGTTAAGGCCGAGGATGGTTTCGGTCCTGTATCATTTCCAAAAATTTGTGACAATCTATTATCAATATCTGAACCGGTATTTTGGGTCTTGCTACTACTATTAGAAGTTGTTTTAGTCTTCCATCAACAATAACAGATTTCTGAGTTTTTATACCTTAATCTTAATTTCCGATTAATTATTTTTGCTGGGCAAATTAATTATTGAAATTAATGATTTTATGCATATCAACTAACATGAAGTACATGGCACAGCAAATTCTAGGAGAAGTTTGATATAAAAGGAGGCCAAAGTTCATAATCATGTATAAAGATTTCCACCATCATCAAATGGTTTTGGTTTCCACCATCACACCATTTAAATCTTTGTTTACTATTATCATTTAAAGAACGAATTCAAATGTTTGCGAGATGTTCTAATGGGAAATCTTTCAATTTTAGGATAAAGTTTCAGGAGTCAAAACCTCAAATATATTGCAATCTTAACATGAGAAATATATGCTAGCCAATCTAGTATACATTAATATTATTCACTAACAAAAATGCTCACAACTTAAAATATGCAAGTAAGTTAAGTTCCTGCATTTTTGTCTTGAAAAACAAAATTATCTATCATACGAGAGCGAAAGCTGAATGCTAACCAAAATCAACCTCACCGTACATGGTATGAAAGAAGGACAACAAAGAAGCATCATTTAAAGAAGCGAAGGGAAACTACTAACGACTAAAAAGGGATGAGCACTGAAAAGGCTCTTGAATAAGTAGTGAAGACAGTGGAACTACTTAGAAGAATAAAGAAAAAGCAGAGGGGAATTTGGAAAAGGCAAGGGTAACCCGTCACATGTTGCACTTTATAAAAGTAAAAGAGCAAAACACACCCTTCGGTAAGAGCAATCCCTTTCGTTGGAACCGAAGGGCATATCTCAGACTAAGCTATGACCATAAAAACAGACCAGAAATAAGTCGATATAAACACTCTAAACTAAACTCGTCCTTCGATTTAGTCAAAGGAGGATATTCCGATAACTAAAAACTTGGACAAAGACACTAAGTAGGAGAGAAGCTTAACCTAGGAAGTCTATTCTTCCTACCGAGGCAGGGACCACCATCTAGAAAATTCCCTTCAAGAGACTCAAGGTCTATAAGGTGCATATCCATCAGAAAATGCCTGGGAAGACCTACTCTTGCTTCAGGTTGCACAATCCCACCTCAGACTGCATTAGGAACATAAGGCTAAAGACTAAAAATGCCACATTAACAAGACTTCGAATCTGCTACAACAAAAGCATCAAAAAGAGCCCTAAGGTGAAAAAGGGTTAGCCCACATCTATAAATACAACCTATGGGGTCATTAAACTAAACAACCTTTCTCTTTCTGCAAAGTAAAACATATTTACAGAGTGTAAACTCAAAATCGGATATCAATTTACGGAAAATTTCTAATCTTGTAATAATATTCAGTTATTTATAGTGAAGATGGGAAATTAAGAATTAAAGATTATGGATTATAATTTCAAGAAAGGTGAGATCAATAATTATGGATATTAGCTAACCTAATATCCAATTGCACATGATCATGCTTCTATTTTCTTAATATTATCTTAAGTTGTACTGCAAAGTTCATAATAATGAATGAAACCTGAAGAGACGATGATAACATATTTATCCTTTCTGACACCCCACATCCGTTAATGTCACCCATGAGAGAATGCATTAAGTTTCGTGAAACGTAATAGGTAATCATTATAGAGAATATACAAGACAGATAAATTTAGCAGCAAATTTTTTTAACTTAATTATAAAAGAAATGAAGCATAGTTTCACAAGTACATCAAAACCAGTTACAACTACTCAAATGTCTCAAATATGTCTCACAAAACATCTCATGAAATAAAATATCAGAGTACATAAGATTATATCCCTCGCCGTAAGACATATAAAGTAGAGAGCAAGTCAAAACGATACATCTCAAGAAATCAAAGTCAAGTCCAAGCTGTAAGACAAATCCTAGTCATTGCTGAGTGGTTCCACTCTGAGGACCTAGGGGGAAAGCAAGAAAGAGGCAAAAAAAGGATCAGACGTAAAGTCTGGCGAGTTCTAATGGCATACAAATGTGCATGAAATAGAAATGTCAAGACATATAAATAAGACTAGATGAGAAAGATACAGTGTCATAGAAGGTATATTAACTAAACAGAATAGCATGATGAACAAGAATAACATGAATAAACTTATGATCGAGTAATGCTTCACATTTATATCCTAAAACAAGTATGACTGCACCAATACTAGTATAATAAATTCAACATGATTTGATTCTTTGTCTAATTACATATCAGCAGGATTAACAACAGAAATAAACAGTAGGATTATGCGTACCCTAATTACACCATAGGATTAGGTGTTAACCTAATTACATAACAACAGGATTAGGTGTAGCCTAATTACTACCCAAGCGATAGGTTCCCTACTACATAAATACCATGTGTCATCCCCGGCAGTAGGGTGTCTCACTACCTAACCTAGCAACTATATAATACTGACCTATTTACTAGTGTTACAACATCTTATCTTCGTTAGTCGGACCCATGCACGCTCATGATCCCGCTAGAACGTGCCCGTATCCACCCCCATGTAAACCTCTTATTATCTAGTTCAGTAAAGCGTGCCCTGGCCCCTACCTAGTGCGGGACCCCCTTTAATAAGATACCTACAGGGATACCGACTAATATAGGTTCCAAACAGCAGATTGACACAAGACAAACCCCCTAAGGTTGTGCCCCCAAAATTAGGATTTAAAAGCCCCCAAAACCCAATGCAAAAGCAAGAACAAGGGACCTCTTAACTTATTAAAATTTATGTTTTAACCTAGCAGATTTAATAATAAGCGTGGTTGCAATATTACATGCCATTATGTGTGTACAACCCTATCCCAAAACACCTGCCCAGATGTATACAATTCCCACAACACTTCAGTTAAATAATCTACATCTGATACTTACCCTATTCTTAACATGTCATTTACTTAATGTCCATTTTAAGTCAAATTTAACATGTCCAATTCATAAGCATATTATTCATCAACTACATTCCCAAGTTACAGGTTTATGCATAATGTTCATTTACAACAAGTATTTACACATTACCTCTTTTTCTCAGTTTACAGCAAATCTAAACATGTGTAGATTTATCCTTTTTCCCAACATTATAGTCAATCAATCCAAGTAAATAACATGCCTAAATTCCTCTTTTATATTATTCATTATTGCTCCAAACATATGCACGCTCTATGTAACACCCCACACTTTTCTTCGCCCAAATTTCGATAAAAATCGAAACTTAAACACATCCAAGCATGGAGCGTGTATATCTGGTACTTGCAATAAAGGAGCATGAGCATAATCGGAGTATGATAAGATAACTCATAGTGGAAACAAAATAGGATAACAAGTATTAACTCAAGTAACTACCTTTTTCAAAGTAAGTCACTTTGCCAATACAGAGCATGAGAGAGAACGAGAACCGAAAGCCAAACTTAAACACATGTGAGAACCCGACCTTCTCTAGGAAACCTGGGAGGTTGTAATAAGGAGGGGTCAGAACAACAAGTTCTGGTGATTAAGAAATTTACAACACATGTTATAATACACAGATGTATCATGTTTGGTTCAACCCAAGATGTATGTCTAACCAGGTTAGTGATTCTAGACCAACCTAGTAAATGTTTACTCACGACTTTACTACCCTTCCAAAAGTAGTATTTGCCAAATCATAATACCAAGATAGAACATTTACACGCATATTTATGAAGCCTTTATACCAAAACATAACTGGTTATTTAGTCGAGAATGAGCCCCTAATCACAGGGTTTCCATATATATATATAAATATATATATATATATATATATCCTCATTCACTATCCTTTATTATTTAATGCCTCACTATCAGTGATAGATAGGGTGGATTCTCCCTGATCGCTTAAGACCCTATGCGGACCTCTAGGTCACTTATTAACCCTCTATAATATATTCAACGTTAACACAAACTAGAAGGAACTTACTACGCGCCCTACTAGTTAAGGCTTCTGTTATTCACACATATACCCTTGCCCCGCATAAGGTAAGAGATGGTATTTTATCGTTTGTTATACCTTCTACCCGACCTTATTTGATAACCTCCTTGGTCGCTTATTACTTCTCGTAGGATAGGTAGCCATATCTGATGTTTTAGTTTCCAGGTTTGGGTAGGCCCACACACACCTTCCATTTAAGACCACTAAACTGCAAGACCTATTCCCAGGTAGACTCTTCAACCCTAGTCACTTAGTCGTTTAGGACCCAGGAAGCGGAGCATACGCGAAGGTTATTAGTTTGTACCCTATTTGCCTTTAATACCTTTCCCTTTTTGGGATAAAGTAGGCTACTTATTAAGTTATTCCCGTTTAGTCCCTCTATGCGGAAATACTATACATATAATTCATTATCGTCACAGGTTCATATAGTTAATAATATTTTACATTATTAACCTACTAAGTTCAACTCTATTTAACTATAAGTTATATGTTCATTAATACAAATATGGAAGGTTATATTCTCTTAACCCTAGAATATTTACATGATTACCACCTTAATTAGACTTAGTATTTAAACAACAACCAATATCCATTAATCCCTTTATGACACCCATTTACTTCTCATTTCTTTGTTTATTTCCCTTTTATGGCATAATGGTCATATTTTCCTAAGGCAATCATTTATCTTTGACTTCCATTGATTGCAATTAATGTCATTCATGAGCCCAACGACCATGATTTTTCTAAGACATTAATTACAATGGAATATCCATATTTTATCAGTCCTGAATATATTTAATTGTTGTACCCTAATAGACATTTCTAATTTTATTTATTTATTGCTTGTTATGTATGTATATATATATATATGCACCTGGCCTCTCACATTAAGTTGACTACTTGTGGATGTTGGATTTGTCGGTCAGTTCCGGGCAGGCTTCCACCACAAGTTGAACTTAACCTTGTGCATTAGTACATTTATTTTAATGCATTAGACCCCTCACATTAAGCTGACTACTTGTGGTTGTTGGATTTGCCGTTTGGTTCTAGGTAGGCTTATACCACAAGTGAGCTTAACCTCGTGTCTAAATGCAATTATAATTCAAATTTCCTAATTGGGGTGTACAACATTTATCCTAAATAAATGTTAGGAATTGTCACCATTATCCTATAATTTTCACTTTCCTTATTCAACATTATTTATTGATTTGCGGCCCTATTTATAGCAACTAATTATATAGATTGCTATAAATGGTCACCACAAATATATTCATTTAATATGGAATACAGTTTACATATATGATTCCATAAATGAATACCATTCAAATATTCAATACTATATGTATCTTTTACCGTTTTACGCTGATTTGGATGGATAATATGTATATAATTATATTTTATGTTTTCGTACGGTCAACGTAGTTATCTTTTATTATTAATGATATTTTTTATTTAAATGATTTGGTTTAATCAATAACCAAACATTCCTTTTTGCATTCAATCTTGCCAAAAGGTTTCATGTCACATAAAGGACTGTTAGCCGTAATCATTGCAAATAATGCCTATTTTGTGAAATTGACATATTTCCAAATCACAAGAAATATATGTAAATACATATTTTAGAATAGTCGACGAAAATTACGTACAAATATATGTATTTATATTTATATGTACCTTTACACCACTTTTCTCTTTTTATTCACTTTTTTTCATACCTTTTGTGATTTCAAAATAATGGCTCTTTATTCAAAAGGAGGAAAACGACATGTTTTATAATGCTTAAGCCAAAACCCAACAATATTGAATACAAACTGGAATATTTCTTTTATTTTTACAATCTCATAATTCACAAATTTTATCTTTTTATCCAAATTCACATATTCCATATTTCAACACTGAACTAAAGATCTGGAATGCAACTACAGCTAATTTATGTTTAATGAGACTGATTTCCAGATCCACGGTGCTATGTACTATGTAAAACATACTTCATGACATAACTGTAGGAATATATGGGAAAATATTTAAGAATCATACAATTCATGTTACACATAACCACAACTCATCATTTAACCATTTTAACCATATCTATAATCGGTTGTCAATAGATTTACAATATTCAAATAAACAAATCTGATAGGCATAAAACATAAATTGGATTCAAACGAAATAGATAAGTCATTATAATTGTATTGGTAAATTTCCCACACACATTATAGCCTCCAAATTCTAAGTTTTGATCTCTTTAGGCTTACAATCCCCAAATTCTTGTAAGTCTACAATTTATCTAGAAAGGGAAAAATACCAGATCTATAGAAATGTAAGAAAAAGGGAAGAGAGCGAAGAATCTATCGTTGAGCATCCTCTTCCATTGAATCTAATAATCTTCCCAATTGCATATGAATTTGATTTGATTTGATATGTATGAATATATTTTAATTTTAGAATTTATGTTAGAAGAGGAAGCAAAATGGCAGAGCTTGCTACCTCTATAGCTTTGAATGGAAAAGAATGAGCCTCTAGCACTTTATTTATAAAGGTGGAAATGTCCTAGAACCGTCGGATTAGTTTTAAGTTATACTTGTCCATTCGTTATATAAACCAATTAACCTAACCCCTTGAAGCCTAGCCGCCACAGGGCAGACTGATACCTAGTAGGTCGACATGGGTGGTCGACCGTTGTGGTCGACCGCTTGGGCCTCAGTTGCCCAGGTTGGCTTGGTCAAATAAGGCATAATATATATTAATTATTCTGTTTATTTATTTTCATCCGTTTTTCGTATTTCATCCGTAACTTTTTCATAAGGACTCCGTTCGCGAAACTCCAAGCATGAAAGTTGACCAGAATTCCAAGACAAACGCAACGGCTAAAGTGTCATAGTCAAATTCCATCGTTTGTAGAAATTCATATTTTGAGCTTCTAATTAAATAACTATTTAGTGTCAAAATTTCGGGTTGTTACATTCTTCTCCCCTTAAAAGGATTTTTGTCCCGAAATTCTAACAACTAGTTATCTTATCCTACACAACCAATTTGTATACATCCACTTTGCAACCATATGTATACATGCATGGTGTACATAATGCATTTCAACCATAAAATATGCATGCAATATGATTCTAAATCGGGTCGTTTATATGTATGCATTGAGATTTTTAAACACTTTCAAAAACATGATGCAAAACATCCTAAATATACCGGTAATTCTATATGAGTGAAAATTTTGAAAATTATTTTTCATCCATAACCTTCACATAATTACGAATAAAAGTGTGAAGCAACCAATTTTGCATCCAAACCCTACCATCCAAAACGTCATGCAATTTAATCGTTTCCTATTTAACTTCTCCTAAACTGAAAAAGGAAATCAAAGCGAAGAATTTTAACATTTCCTCCGCTTACAATTATTCCATTTCCTATCCTACAGTGGAATTTTCACCTCAATTGCCTAAAATACTCCAAAAATTTTCATCTGTAGACTACAAAGGAGGCTTAAAACAAGCTTTAAAACATAAAATGAGTTAATTAATAGCTCGCACACATCGCTGACAAGGAATGAAAACAACGTTACCAAGGCTAAAACAATCTTTTCCTTGTTACCGTTAACGTTTTTATTGTATCGTTGGTCCTATTGCACCACTAAAATGCACACACAAAGAATCCAAACATCTTCCTTACATTATTCATGTGACCAAAAATCGAAATTTTTCATAAAAATAAATTTTCGCTTGAAAACTTGTCATGTCTATTTTGAAAATTTACTTTCAAAACCATTTTATTTTCCTATAAAGTAATAAAATGATACAAAAAATAAAATAACATTTTCCCAAAACTTTTAAAAAAAAATATTTTGCGGAAATTTAAACGATTCAAGTTACATGTTGGTGAAAAAGGAAGTCAGTCACGCCGAAAATGCGAAAACTGAAATCATACACAAAAAGACCAAAATAAATTTTAGCTTTAACAAAGAACGGTTATTTATTTATTTATATACCCGTGACGTAAACCGGTCCTTTATTAAAATTTACACAACACGGAATTCTATTCATTCCAGCCCTAGGACAACTGTTAGTTTAGATAAGAAAAATGGGATTTCATTCAAACAGGTATATGTGAATGTGACATAAACATTTCCAACCATAGAAATCCCATTAATCTAAGTTGTGCAATTTAAACAACACTAACAGTTACGAGTACGAATCACCACAAAGCTAAGAACCCGATGCTGGAAAGGGATAACAAAAAACAACACCAAAACTCCCAAAACAGTGACTATAAACAACGAGATGTCTTGCTCCGTGGCTGGAGCTTAATACAATATTTATGATCTTTAATTAACCATATCATGGTAGCAAAATGCTCAACCTCGTGTTACAAACATTATTGGTGTTGTTGGAGGTTCCCACATCACCATCTCTTCTAAGAGAGAATTTGCGATGAGAAAAGAAACCTACCACAAAACTGCTCCTCATGGACATCCACCAAATATTTTCTGAAGACAAAAATAGATAAGTGAATTTATAGAGAGTAATTCCATGAGACAACACACAAGAATAACAAGCTGAGTCAAATATGATGTGGTACTATATGATGGTCACGCCGTCGATCAAGCAGAAGATTAATTTCCGCACCATGAGATAAATCTAGTCATAACTACCCATTTATAGAAAGATGTGCTAAAAAGGTCACACGTCTACATGGGCAGTTTGAACATAGATTCCCAAACACAAAAACCGACAATAAGAAAAAAAAGATTTGTTGCTAAAATCTCTGAAAATGGTCAATCAAAAGACCATACAAGTTCGCTTACAACACAGATTCCACTAAAATCTCATCAAGGCTCTCCTAAAAAACCATCCAAAAATAGCTTATCTTCATCTCCAAAACCACGATCGCCTTCAAAAGAACCTATTCGAACAAGGTACAGCAAAGGCGGATGTAGCACAAACAACAACCCCATTCTAAGATCTCGAGTAATGGACCGGTGTTAATCCAACTGCCTTGCAAAATTTTCTTAGCCCTAGAGCGGTGAGACCCTTTAGCTCATTCTGATCCAACCAAATGATCCCTACCCAAAGGGGAGACTTAAATGGCGAGAGTAAGACCAGATAGCAAAATTAGGTATTATAGACTAAGAAAAAGTCAGAGAGAATAAAATTAGATTTTGGAGTGTTAATGAGGCAAGATCTAATGAGGCGACGAAAAAAAGGATAGGAATAGGGTTCGGCTAGATGAAGAAGGAAGGATGATAAAAGGAAGTTAAGGGGGGTAATTTGGATGCAATTTTTATGGTTGAGTCCTAGGTCCAAGTTGTACCAAAGCTCATCAACTAGTTGACCATTCTTGCATAACACTAAACGGTCAGCTATCCATTGGCTTTGGATAAAGACTAAACCTTGACCTTATTAGGATGTATTAAAATATTAATCATCCCGTGTCATCTTTTAAGATTCAACGCAATCCGAAAATAATTATCCTCACCACCGCGGTATTTAAAGACCGTAGTTAAACTCTGAACCAACTCTAAGGATTTATTGTCTCAACGACGACGCTGCGACCACACCACGAACGAACGAATTTCAAAAATAATTCAGCTAGAAATATGTAATATAACTAAAACGGATTTTCCCCTTACCTAGCTGATAACAAACAGACGATTCACGAAGTCAAATACCCCAAAAATACAGAGATTTTCCTTAGCCTTTTCGAAGATTTTTTTCCAAAAATGGAATTTTATTGTAAACTAACGGTTTCATATTTATATATCTGTATTATTATTACTTATATCCGGTTTATATTTTAAACTGGAAAAACCTTTTCGTGTTCAAAAATGTTGGAGCAATATTAAGGGTTAATTGTGATAGTTTCAATAAATTATCCTATATATATATATATAGGAAGAGGGAAACTATAAATTACAAGGAATAAATATTTATTGTTTTCAAGTTTAGTGGCATATTCCTTGTCATTTCTAACTCAATCTTTCTTACAAGTCAGACTATATTTATTAAAATTACACAATAGCCTTAAAATTTTGAAACACGAATAGATCAAGAATTTAAAATCATATCTGCACAAACTATTTTTCGAAATCGTATTTCAAAATCATTGAAATTCATTTTTATTTTTCAAATAGTTTTAAGAATAAATTCCTCGAATACAAGGCCAAGAAATCAACTGAATATCTCAACAAAGGTAGATTCAGAATTTTAACGAAGTAACAAATGGATACACCTTGTAATTATATTTCCGAAATGAATATGACATATTAACGTGGGCTCTTTTCCCCATTTTGAATAGAGCAACGGTCTTAACTGGAACTACCAATGAAACCAAACCAGAAATTCATGACTATCTCGGTTGTAGCTAGATTTAAATCTAATTAAACAAAAGAAGAATCATCAAATTATTTCTCAACATAACCCAAATAATTCATAAACCCAAATTATTGATTAACAACTTTGTGATAAATAAATATAAGATATTTTATTATTATTATTATTATTATTATTATTATGTTATCATGAAACCCAACCCTCCTTAGGCATACAAATCAATATGAAATCTACAAAATATAGAGTTTAGTTTAATTAAATATTATTTCCACTCATAGTGAGTGAGGCAAAGAAAATATCACTGATTTGAATGCTAAACTTCAACCTTACTGGAAATCTATATAAAAGAATCCTATAAATTTGAGTCTAATGTATAGACTATAGAAATTCCATAATAAAATCTAAATAGGAATAAATCAGAAAAGAAATAGATTAGGGATAGAAGAAGAAATATATTTCATTCTAATTTCTGAAATAGCATCAGCGAAATGGATGCACAGATCATGAGAGGGTTTAGGAATTGTGAGGTGGAGGAGGTGGAATTTATAGGAGTGTAAATGAATGGCATCCATAAGATTAATATAGATTAACCGTAGCAATACATTTCCTATAAAACCAGCCTAAACACCAACCTAAACCACTCCCACTAGACCTCAGCCGCACTAGACGGTCGACACCTACCCGCGAGGGTGTCGATCACTAGGTGTCGACCGCTCTAGGGAGAAAATGCCCAATGAGCCTGGTGGCGTGTGTTTTCAATTAATTATGTTATTAATTTCCTTATATTATTAATTTCTTTTCTTATGTGATATATTCTTTGCCCCTGGTTCTTATTTATTAGTTTGAAATTCCAAATTTACCTAAGGGAATGTTATTATTGTCCAAATTATACCATTGTATCCTTATATATATATTAATTCAAACACACACACACACACATATATATATATATATACACACGCACACATTTATCGTATTGTTAGACCAAAATTTGGTACTAACACCTGAATGCAGTGTGAAGACCTCACAATCACAAATCTCATATCACATAATGCAGATAAAGCAGTAAAAACCAAGGACACATGATAATTTTTTATAGTGGTTCGATTCTAACTAAGCCTACGTCCACTTTTTATCTTCTTAAATCCTAAGAAGTTACAAGTACAATGTCGTCTCACAATCCATGAGATCCAATTACATACAACATCCTTGTATTACAATAAGAAAAGAGAAGAGATTTATACACGAAATCCTTATGTTAATTTGATTTGAGGGAGACACAATGTCCTCGTGTCATTTGTAATGGCGGCCGAGAAGTGTTAGTGCCAAAAAGCAGGAAGAAGTCCCTGAAAATTCCTTCCAATGGGGTGTTTATAGCCATTTATAGCAGACGGTTCATGGGCCACGTGATATGCATCCCAAGAATCTCGAAATGTGGTGGAAATCATGGAGAAATCCTCTCCAAATCGTGCCATGCCATGTGTAATGAGATCCAGGTTCATAGGAGTAGGAATAGCCAAGAGAATAGGTCAATACATGACCAAAAGCAGTTCCAGTCCAAGCGGTTCATGACCCCTATGTGCTCCATGTCGGGTCGTGGTCCTGGGTTCCACCACGAGCCCTAGGGAGGCGAGCCCTAGGATGGGGACGATCCTTAGGATGAGGACGAGCCCTAGGATGGGGGCAAGCCATAGGGGGGAGAGACCTAGGATGGGGAGAGCCCTAGGGAGCGAGCCCTAGGATGAGGGTGATCCCTAGGAGGATGAGCCCTAGGATGGGGGAAAGCCCTAGGGGGCGAGTCCTAGGATGGCGAGCCGGTCCAAGAGGGTGAGAACCGATCCAAATTCCAAGCTATCGACACTTCGTTACTTCATCCAAGTGATTGTCAGTCCACCTTCAAGTCCTGAGTTATTCCAAATGATAAAATTCATGTAAGGACGATCCTTGCCAAAGGATAGCCTAACAAGTTACCCCTCAGAACACATCTTGCTGGTTGAAGGAAGATGTGTTCTGGAAAATCCAGGAAATCTATAAGCCATAGAAATCCGAGAATACCATGACCTTGCTGGGTCCTCCAACTACAAATATAATCCATATCTATAAAGAGATAGAGGTAAAACAAATGTGCCAGATCCTGACAGTATTATTCGAATTTTTCTAAGCATAAACCATGCTTAAGTGTCTACCGAGTACAAACCATACTCAAGGAACGTCCAAGTCATCCTGCCAAATCCTGGCAAGGGCCAAACCTTCTAGGCATAATCTATACCAAGAAGTTAAAACCGAGTATAATCCATACCCAATTTATTTTATCACATCGTGACAAGACCGTTTGCAGTTCCTAAGTATAATCCATACTTAAGATTCCAAAGTCAGTATAAACCATATTCAGACCTGAAGTAAAGTTACGCTTGCCACAACCTGACAAGATAGTCCATCCCTAGGCATAATCCATACCTAGAGTTTCATAATAAGTATAAGCCATACTTTAATCGAGATTGAGGATCTTGCCACATCCTGACAAGATTCTTAAATTCACCAAACATAATCCATGCTTGGAAAGACCTCCCTTATTCAATCCAAAAATGCAAAACCAAAGCAAATCCTGATTGGTTTGACATGGAGTCCAGAGCACGCTTTGGGGCTACATCCTCATCCCGTACGTGTGTACTCCGATTTAGCCAATCGGAAAACCAAATGAAAGCAAAAACAAATCTTAAAGCCAAAGAAATGCAGAAAATAAAAGCTAGTCTCATCCAGATCAGTTGATGATGATCCCGTGAGAGCTTGATCCAGCACCATTTCCACTCCTTGGAGTAGGAGGCGGCAGCGCATGCGTAGGCGCTGCAGGTTGTTTCACATACTCGGGTAGCTCTCCACCTCTAACACGTTCCTCAATCAGATCTCGCAAATGTCGGTAGTCATTTGTGTCATGACCATCGATTTCATGAAAGATGCAATGTTTTCCGGAATTGCGTTCCTTTTGTGATGGCTCCCTCCTGGGAGGCTTTGGGTAGGAGATGGCACCTCTTGTATTCATGTAGATGTCAATCAACGTTGAATTGAGTTCAGTGTACTTTTGATATCGAGGTCGTCTCCAAGGCTGAGAATTTTGTCCATCGTTAGGAGTGGTTGTTCCTTTGCTCTTGTCATTGCCTTTTCCAAAATCAGACGGTGCTCCGCCTTTAAGCATATTGACATCGAGAATAGCCTTCTCGGATTTTGTGTCTTCCTCACGCAGAAATCTACCCACTTCAAAGTAGAATTCGCCTAGATCTCGCGATGGGTCCCGGTAAAAGAGGTTTTGAACTCTGATGTATCCAAAAAACTGGAAACTCCCACCATCAATACCATAGATGGTTCAGGTCTATCCACAGATGCTACTATAGCATTGAATCTCTCAAGGAACGAATGAAGAGTTTCGCCAGGCCTCTACTTGATTGAAGTGAGGGATATGACATTCTTGGGTCGAGATATATGGACTCGAAACTGTTCAATAAAATGAGTGACCAACATGTTCCAACTATTGATCGATTCCAGAGCTAGCTGCCGAATCCACATAGTAGTTATATCAGTCAGAAAGAGAGGATAGAACTTTGCCATGACATTTTCCGACGTTGATTGAACTTCTGTATGCCATTGATAATGCATCAGATGCACGATAGGATCCGTCTTGCTGTTGTAAAGCTCTAGAACTGGAAGTGTGAAATCCAGGGGTTTGCGGGAATCCTTGATCTCCTGAGTGAAAGGAGTGTGGTTGACGTCATCCACGTCATTTTGAGAAGTACGACCTCTCGAGAGGCGTTGTATCAGATCTTCTAGTCGATTCCCGTCGAAAAGTTGTTGCAAATTGCCGATATCAAAGTTTGTGCCCCAGCGTTAAGTGTAAGAGAAGCAGCAAGTTGTTGGTGAGCTGCTAGGAGCAAATCGTAGGGACCAGTTCGTGATCCAGGGGGTGCAACCCGATCGGGTCTCAGGAGTAGGTCACGAACCACATCTCGAGCCGGTTGATGTTGTTGTGCTGGAGCTTGCATTCTGGCATCCATCCGATCCAACGCTGAAGAAGGTCAACCTTGACCATTTCCAAGAGGAAGAGAAATGCCCCTGAGCTCATACTGCGCCGCGGGTCGGGTGATCCGATCATGATTGCCTATTAGAGCCTCTTCGGTAGCTTAATTTCTAGTGAGTTGAGCGTTGCCCGACCTTCCATCCATCCGACTGAAGAATCTATCCATCATCTCCTGTTATTTTCGGAGGAGACCATCTTGCCTTGTTATTTGAGCTCTCAATTCAGTGAGAAAGTTGTCCATCTCTTCTCTAGTCAAGTATGCTGATGGATTTTCATGAGAGGAAGCCTCCTAGCTTTCCTCGTTTCTTGTGCCTTCATTCTCAACAGGGGAAATCATTCGTTTGGTCATCTATCCAATAGTCAAATAATATGTTTCCTAAGCAGAAGATCGAAGGTTCGACCCCTTCTTGGCACGCCAAAATGTTAGACCAAAATTTGGTACTAACACTTGAATGTAGTGTTAAGACCTCACAATCACAAATCCCAGATTACAGAATGTAGAAAAAGCAGTAAAAACCAGGGACACATGATATTTTTATTGTGTTTCGGCTCAAACCAAGCCTATATCCACTTTATATCTTCTTAAATCCTAAGAAGTTACAAGTACAATATCATCTCAAAATTCGTGAGATCCAATTACAAACAACATCCTTGTATTGCAATAAGAAAAGAGAAGAGATTTATACATGAAATTCTCGTGTTAATTTTATTTGAGGGAGACACAATGTTCTTGTGTTGTTTGTAATGGCGTCCGAGAAGTGTCAGTGCCAAAAAGTAGGAAAAGGTCCCTGAAAATGCCTTCCAATGGTGTATTTATAGCCATTTACATCAGGTAGTTCATAAGCCACGTAGCATGCATCCTAAGAATCTCGAAATGCGGTGGAAAACGTGGAGAAATCCTCTCTAAGTCATGCCATGCCATGTGTAATGAGATCCAGGTTCATCGGAGTAGGAATAACCAAGAGAATAGGTCAATATATGAGCAAAAGCAGTTCCTGTCCAGGCGGTTCATGACCCCTATGTGCTCCATGATCGGCTTGCGGTCCTGGGTTCCACCACGAGCGCTAAGGAGGCGAGCCCTAGGATGTGGGCGATCCCTAGGATGGGGCAAGCCCTAGGATGGGGGCGAGCCCTATGGGGGTGATCCCTAAGATGAGGACGATCCCTAGGAGGGCGAGCCCTAGGATGGGGGTGAGCCCTATGGGGAGAGTCCTAGGATGGCGAGCCGATCCAGGAGAGTGAGATCCGATCCAAATTCCAAGCTATCGACACTTCGTCACTTCATCCAAGTGATTGTCAGTCTACATTTAAGTCCTAAGTTATTGCAAATGATAAAATCCATGTTGGGACGATCCTTGCCAAAGGATAGCCTAACACATATGATTTTATTAATCATTATTTTTTCATACAGACTCTGGTTTCAACATATTATATATGAAAAAATATCAGAGTTTCACCATGAATCCAAACATAATAGTTTTGTGATCAAATTCCTATTTGTCCAAAATTCTCATTTTCCCACTATTTATATTTATTGTTTATTTGATTCATTAAATCTCTTAGTATGTTTAGTATATTATTATGGGATGTTACAGTAAGAGTGCAAATTATGTCTCAAATATTCCTCAAGTTGTAAACAATGCCCCTTCAATTTCTCATAATCTAAAGAAGTGATTTTTTTTAAATCAATAAAAAGCCAAATCTATCATCATATTCTTTGAATTCTCAAATCAAGTCATTTATGAAACATGAGTTGTATCCACAATTTGCAAAAAATAATTGATTTAGAAAGATTCTTCATGTATTTGCATTCATTCTTCAATATTCACATCTTCATCGAACTGTTTCTTTCTATGAGTAATTCATTTTTGAACAAAAACTGGTTCAACATCCAACATTTGGGCTATCTCTTTAGCATCAACCATCGTAAAATAAAAACCTGTGTTTCTGAATTCTTCAAAAAAATTCAATAAGCTCTTGTAATCTATTTATCACAACATCAAATTGCATATCTTCAGTTTGAAGAATTTTGCTAACCGTGTTTACATTTTTCAAAATTTCATACCAAATGCACAATCCGAATAAGAATTCAAAATTTTCAATCTCATTTGTTAAAAGAATTCTTGCTTGATTCTTCGCCATAGAATCCTTGGTGTTATTTGATAAAGAAATTAAAGCATCTCTTATCTCCACACTTTGATATCTTATAGATTTTACTGCTTCAATGTGACTTTCCCAACGTGTGTTGATAATGGTTTAACCGTACAACCTGTACATGATCTTTAAAAACTTTCATCGCTGTGTAGATGAAGAAAAAATATTAAATATCCGTTGGATCACCCCAAAAAAATTTGAAGCTTTTGGACATGATTTATCCATATCAAATAGCACAAGGTTAAGACCATGACAACCACAAGGTGCGTAGAAAGCTCTCGGATTAATTTCTTATAGTTTTTGTTGCACTCCTTTAGGTTTTCCTTTCATGTTTGATACATTATCATTACCTTGTCCTCTAATATCATAGATATTAAGCTTAATACCTTTTAATACTTCTTTAAGCTTGTCAAAAAGTCCAAGTCAATGGTAGCATCTACTTTCAAAAACTCAATAAAAAATTCTTCCATCTTTGCAGGATTAGTTGAAACATCAACACATCCTATTACAAGAGACATTTGTTCAACATGACTAATATCTTGAGTGTTATATAACATAACTAAAAAATACTTGGCTTTTTTCTAAGAATTTCATTTTTAATTTCATTCACCAAGGTAAGTATTAGCTTATTTTGAATTTTATGCCTAAGGTAATGTATATGAACTTCTTTTTGCTCAACTCATCGAACATGTTCCTGCATTATTGGATCAAATTCTACTACCATTTCAATTAATTTGCAAAATAGACCATTATTTTTTCGTAAAGCCTTTCATTCGTTCCACGAAATGCTAAATTATTGGAAGCAAGTGTTTTCTAACAACAATTATTCTTACCAGTACTTCCTTCCAACGTTCTTTTTCTTTATTTATTTGATCTAATACACTCTAGTCTATGGTTGTTTTGACTTTCAGTCTTGTTCCCAACTCAATCCAACTACAATTCTTCAAGAGATGATCCTACTTTCATGTTATGTCAGCTTAGTTCTAAGATTGTTCCAATCATTTATTCCTTCAATAGCAAGATGATTAGCCATTATTTTATTCGTGAATAACTTGCAGCAAAAGCAAAATACTTATCAAGTGAATTTGAATATACCAACCATTTTCTGCCTTGTTTATCCCCGTTAGGAAACTGTCTGACATATAATACGGAGGAAAAATGTCTATTAATATCGTCTTTTGGAAAATCAGAATCATTATTCTTTATTACTCGAAAAGGACCTCTTTCAACTAGCAAGTCTCTAAAATTATAATCAATTTTTTCTGTACCAGGGTCATTTAAAACCACATGAACGTTCCCATATGTGACGATGAATCAACGTTTGCTTCCTCCATGCTTATATTTTCATTGTCTTTTTCATGCATTAAAATATCATCATTAATGTTATCATCATTCTCATCAGTAATAGGGGTATTATCCACATTCAAAGTTGAACCTTCTTCTGGACTACCTTTGATGAAAAATTTATTAAGAGCACCTTTCTGTGAATTAGCGAGTTCCTCTAACCTTCTTTTTTCTAACCCTTTTAGCATGTCCAGATTCTTTTTTACGCATTTTGAAATACTACAAAATTAACGTTGAATAATAACACATATTAATGATTATTATAATAATAAAAAAAATATGAATGTGTAATCTACAAGTTATAATTTATCAAAAATATTTTCAAAGATAATTTATAGCAAAGTTTTTTTTAGCTAATCTATTGGACTAAAACCATTTAACCACAACTTCCTATAAAAGCATAGTTATTTATCGGCTAATTGTATGTTAACTAGCAATTAAAAATTTATAAACTACTAACAATTTTGAATTAATCATAATTAATTAAATATGGGAATAGGAATATGGATGTCGAAATTTTATACTACTTTCAAATTCAATGCAAAAACTAAAAAATCACAACAGTGTTAATTGCTATTTACTAAATGAAGAAAAAACAACCTCAATGTCATTACGGCGTTAAACCTACATACTGTTAAACCTGAATATTGGTTTATTCAACTAAATTTACACCAATTCACTAAATAACATACGGTTTCACCAAATAAATTTACACCAATTCACCAGAAAATCACACCAAATTCACCAAATAAATTTAAACCTGCATACTGGTTATCACTGTACATTAATAATTCAGTAATTCTATAAATCTATAATCACACCAATTCTGCAATTCACCAAATAACAGTTTTTTTGAAACTAAAATTCTGAAAATGGAAGGCTCCGAAGGGAATGCTTGATTTTTGTAATGACCCAGAATTTTAGGACTAGTCAAAATTATTATAAAAAAAACCAGTCCGTCCAAAACAAACTATGACAATAACCATTTTATTTGAATAAATATAGTATGTAACTAAATTCATAAAAATAATTTTTAATGGTACTTATCCGACTATTCATCTAATTCATTGGGTATGCTTAAATATGAATTAAACAAAAATACCATAATCTACCATTATGCAACTCTAATGAGATGGACATCGATATTCATTCCTGCACAAATACATCGGTATGGCTTAAATGATAAACATGAAAGATACACAAACAAAAGATGTAATAATAAGTAATAAACAAAAATAATTTATTAATAAAGCAACTGCATCACTACCCCTTGTGACTGCCTACATACCTATATCTAATTGGGTAAGCAATTTGATACAGGATCAAACCAACATAGTTCTTCTTTATGCAAAACATTTAAAATCAACATTTACTTCATAATACTCTTTATATCAAATAATTTTGTAAATACTCATTTTGAAAGACATCTATATATGTCTTGTAGAACTTCCTTTCAAAAGATAAACATCTTCTATTTTAAATACTAATCAACTTCCTTATGCAAAAACTCCTTCATGAATAATCTCAAACCACCTTTATATCTCTCTAATATATATCTGGAAAGATCTTCAAAGATTGAAGGAAAATAGTTAAATAAACATCATTTATACCCTATTATTTTTTTAAAACTAAAAAGATAACATTTTAGAAAATGCTACAGAAAGTTTTAGTCATACTAAGTCATAAATGTCCTCAATCATCAGTCATATACGTTAAAATTAAAAAAATCTGCAGCATTTATAAAACATTATGAAAAGATGGTTTCAGACGCTAGCTATTACATCGTTTCTGGTGCGTTGTGAAAAGCTCTAGGTAGTTTATAATGGTTTTAGACTCAAAAGAGTTATTACAGCTTTTTTGATGTGCTGTGAAAAGTTCTGGGCGTGTAAGAGCGCTTTATAAATAATTCAGAGAAAAGACAGTGCTTTCGAAATGCTATGAAAAGTTCTCGGCTTGTTAGAGTGCTTTATAAATAATTCAGAGAGCGCTTCGGAAATGCCACGAAATTCAGATTTTTGATAATTATAGTTTTTGGCTTCAAATTTTCTATAGTAAGAAGCTTTCTTAGTCTACTTAATTTCCATGAAAAGAAACCATTAAAATTATTTACCAATTTAACATATAAAATTCAACAACATGAGGCATTTTTAACATGTCCATTTCGGGCAGATCTTTACCCGACTTTGCATCCAGTTTTAAGATACACAAATCATCTAACTTGAAAAAGCGCTCAAACGAAAAGTTGTAGGCCTTTGAATTAGCTTACCAGAGCATTAAAGAAATCAACATTTCATTAAGAAATGATGAAGTTAAGGTCAAAACACTGAATGTCATTTTCATAGGTTTGAGACCTATTATTCATTCTTGATTTTCACGTCTTTTTTCAAAGTATGAAATGAATACATGTACTCAAATAGTTTTTCTCACCTTAGAATTATAGCTTGAACTTCTATTTATTCTCTTGGCTTCTCCTCTTTATCTTACCTTCTTTTTGTTTTGGGAATGTTTGAAAATAAATAAACATTTCCACCCTTTATATAACATTCCTTAAGGCTGGTTTGGTAATTTTGTTTTGCACACTTCTCCACTTTATCTGTATGCAAGGTTTAGGATGTAACACACGATCCCCTTAGGTGTCTTAATATGTTTCTACACATGGACACCTAATAGGGATATGTGTCTTTATTTCCTTTAATTTTAAGACATGTGTACCGTTCATTTAATGACACGTGTCCTTATCATTTCATGTAGCCTATCTTATTTTAAATTATAAATACGTATACAATTTGTTTTATTTATAAGATATGTATATATACATATATGTGCTCCTCTATTGTAACGACATGCTGCACATGATGTTCTAACAACTTTCAACAAGTAAAACGTCGTTTATCGACGAAACGGTTTTCAGTCACATTATCAATATTTCTTCGAACTACTTATCTTTGTAAACAAAAAAACATGTTTTCTCCTAATTAATTATTATTTATAAAGGGATTTGACAAGGTTATAAAAAATATATTTTTATATCATTAAATCCAAGATTTAAATATTTGAATAATTCAACTATTTACCACTCAAAGTTTCGGACTGTTACATTCTTTCCCCTTGAAAGGAATTTCGTCCCCTAAATTCTATGCAATAATTAATCAAAAGAAAGCCAAATATTCCACAAAAGAAACTCCATGTATCTAGGGAATTTTTCTTGAAAGTATACTTTCAAAACAATTTCATAAATTGAAATTTGGAATTAGAGTATAAGAAACACCTAGATATTATATAATTAGAACTTCTCAACGATACTCTAAAGGATAGAAACATAAATAGCTGTGCTTTCCCGATAGCTCATAAAATAAGGAAGTCAACCTCTTAAGTGAGCTTCTTAAAAATTTGGTAATGCTCCACACATCCAACTAAAAGATAAATTTTACTCACACTTGATTGAGCCCGCTTTTCAACAATCGTCTAAAACCTCGAAATAGTGTTATTCTCTGCTTATTGTCTTCTTAATTTGTGATCTGCATCTATCTTTCTTTCAAGCCATTACCGGATTAGGTCCCTCATATTTTCTTCACATGTTCATTCAATGCACGTTAATACCCAGTCTCCTTCCCGTGAATATGTACTCAATTTGGAGCGGATTTCTAGAGTCACTCTCTCTCCCTTTTTTCGTGGGCAGTGCCTAACATTCTCTCCTTGTGTGGTACCCATCGAAATGTACCAAAAAGTAATTGTGGCGGTCATATTTATAAGAATCATCAATTAACTTCGTCAGGATAATATCACATCAAAGTTCAAATAATATTAAAGAAAGACTTTCAAATGATAAATATGAATATATAAAACAAGTTAGTGGCAACAATTTTCTTTTATATCAATTTCTTTCATCAGAAATAGGATCTTACTCATCTAAGTGGATCAATACCGCAAACTCAGTATAGGATATTTCATCGTATTCCGGCTAATGCCGACTCACAAAGTAAGGATGTACTCTCCATGTTACGGTACCCATCGAAATGTACCGGAGAGTCATCATGATACTCTTATTTTAAGAATTTCCAAATAAAGTTTGAAATAATATACTCAAATAAGTCAATTTTTTTATGAGAAATTATTTTATCAAAACTAGGATCACATTCATCAAAGTGGATCCAAGCCACATACTCAATTTAGGATATTTTATCATATTCCGATAAATGTCAACTCATCAAGTAATGGTGTACTCTCCTTATTGTGGTACCCATCGAAATGTACCGGAGAGTAATATTTTCAAAATAGACATCCCAAATAATATCTTCAAGCAAGTTTTTTTTTGTAAAAACATGATTATATTCATCAAAGTGGACCCAAGCCACATACTCAATCTAGGATATTTTATCCTATTGCGGTCAGCATCCCCTCACTAAGTGGGGACGTACTCTACTAGCTCAATACCACATAGAGTAATAGTTGCACTACCCAAGATCTATTGTCTTATACTGCACATCATCATCATTCGAAGGTAACCATCATATTGTGGTCGGCATCCCCTCACTAAGTATGACATACTCTACTGGCTCAATACCACATAGAGTAATAGTGCATTACCCTAGATCTATTCTCTTATACCGCATATCGTCATCGTCATATGAAGGGATCCATCATTGGTGAAATAATCCATAAAAATCTTTCATAAGTTTAAACAAAGTATTCTCTCAAAGTACCTTTATACTTTTAATCATTACTCCAACATAGATAATCATTTTCTTTTGAAAAATTCACACTCCCAACTTCGAAAATCATCTGACAAGTATTAATTATGAACCTTTTTTTATATCCCACATCAGTCTTTTCAAAGAACTCGATGTATCTCAAAATCTTATATGTGTCACTAGTTACGACATTTGCATTAAATGACGTCAACCTCAATTTGCAACAACGTTTTAAGATAAAAAAAACTTTCAAAATTTAAAATGTGTATGATGTAAGTATTCTAGATAATTAATCTAGCTTCCCAATAAGATATGTTTCGACCAAACCCAATCAAAGAATTAAAAGTTATGATCGAATTACTGAGAGATCTTTTAGAAGCTTTAAGCTAACATCATCAATGTAAAACATTTCCAATATCACATTATGTAATAACATAAATATTTAAAGAGATTTTTTACCTTGGTTTTGCATAAATGTAAGGTTCAATTTACTCATCTTGATCTTAGTCAAGTTCATTTACCAAGCTCATTTAATTCCTTCTCGACAACTTATTATTCCACTTTCCTTATAAGTCACTCCATTAATCCATTTCAAGCTACTACATACCTCCCTTTATAAGCCACTTCATTACTTCGTTACTTTATAACTAATCATATGCACTTACAATTTCGTTAAACCTCTCTATATGGTGCTTGATAACGAACATCACATTATTCTTCTTAGTACAAACACTAAATAAAAGTTAGATAAAGAAAATAAATACTATCCATAACCCTGGTCAGAGGTATGGTGTCTTACCCTATCCAGTTTTATTTATTAAATTAAGGTAGCTTCATTTCAAAATTTCTAAGATTATTTTCTAATCTTAGGTGATATTTTATTTAGGAACCTAACCTAAGCTCTGATACCAACTCGTAACAACCCAAAATTTTAGGGCTAGTAAAATTATCAAAAACTAGTCCGTCCAAAACAAACTATGACAACAACCATTTTATTTGAATTAATATACAACATAACTAAATACAAAAAAAAATTCAATAGTACTTATCAGAATATTCATCTAATTCACAGGGTGTGCTTAAATACGAATTAAACACAAATATTCATCTAATTTGGATCGCCGGAGTAGCAAAGTAGCTATCGCGATTGGTTGATTCAGATTCTTCTTCATCTTCTCCATGACTTCGTGGCTTTGCTGCGGATCACGATTTTTTTTTCATAGTAGAATCGTTCGAGATATCGAGGTCCTTGAATTTTTTATGCCCAAAGTCGCTGCTTTTCCTGCTTGTGGGAAGGGTTGGGCCTAGTTGCAACATCTATTTTTTTTGTTAGTTTGAATTTTTATTTATATAAATAATTAATAAACAACGAATTTGTAAATAATGTTTATTTGCTAGATTCTACTTTTAAAATTGAGATATATCTGAGTTTGCAAAGATGTTTGACCGTTGAATCCTATTTTTAAGTATGAAGTGATATTTTAAAATTATAAAAAAGTTTAACCGTTAGATTCTATGTTAAAGGGATATTGAAATTTGTTTATATTTATAAAGAGTGGGTTTTGATAGTTCACGTTGATAGCAAAAAAGCGTGACATTAAAGAGATTTCAGTTGTTAATCTATTCAATAATAGTAAAGCATAACCTTTTAAAGCCCTCTCCATAATTATCTTTAGATATTTTATTTTTTAAATTAGCATATCACTTTACATTTATTTACTATTTCTCTCACATTAATTTTCTTCTTCTGTCATTTTATATTTTGACAAGGATACTTAAAAATTTACACAATTATTTATTAATTGTTAGCTTCTAACATTTTATACAGTTCACATGTTTAAATTAATTACGAAACCCAAAATTTAAGTAATTTAAGTAAGTTTAATTAACTAATATTTCTTTTAAATACTAAGAATGACAAAATTATTTCTTTGACTCTAAATACCTACACTTCAAATTTTCAATAATCATTTAAATCCTCTCAATTCTCTTCTAGTATTTTACATTTAGTACCATATTTTACAATTAATTACATAATATTAAAACTATTTAAGTAACTTAAGCAAACTATAATTCATTGATTCACCTAATAAACCACATAAAGATTAGCCATATTCATAATATCAAAAATGAAAAAAAAAAGAATCAAATATATAAACACGTCAATCACATAACATAAATAATTATCATAAGTTCAAAGTTAAACCCATTTATGTCGGTATACAGTGTACTGCATCGTAATATTAATGTCAGACGCCTACATTTCAAAATTTATTTAGTTATTTACAAAACACTGCATAATATCACTTAACATTGTATGTCTAAGTCAAAATGTTTAAATCAATTAAGTGATTTTGAATTTAACGAATGAATTCAGTCAATAAATTGTTGTTAATTCATCTAATTAATGCTAACAATAATATTTTAAAATGCACACCATGTTCATATAAACAAAAATAGAAAAATTAGTTTTTCTTTCAAACATAAAGTTAAATAAGTCACACGGTCTAAATAATAATATGTAAATAATAATAAAAAATTTAATATATTATACACTTTTGTTTGAAACTGGGTAAACCGCCTCGTTAAAAACCTGTACACAACATATGTACAAGACAGGAAAAAAGAGTGTGGCGCTTTATTATTAAAAGGCAAAATTTTATTTCATATGTACAAGTACACTATAGAAATTACAATATCACCAACTGTACAACTATACAACACGATTAACAAAAGAAAACAAAAAACACTAAACAAAAGAAAACTGAGCACAACTATTACTCTAAACCAAACTTCTTCACCATCTTCTTGTAGATAACATTGAAAAGCTCACTAGAATTATAAACAGCCAGACCAAAAGCTCTTCTATTTCTCTCCGACCATAATTCATGACAAAAAGTCTTCAAAATCTTTAACAATACTGTAGAGTTACCTATCTTCCATCTTGTAGCCTTGTATACATTGAACCACTCAATTCTACTATTATTAATAGGCCCATGAAAACCACCTATGGATAAGAGCCGCGACCATACCAAAAAAAATAACTACACTCAAAAAACAGATGAGTATTTGACTCCTCAACAAACTTGCACAACAAACAAATATTATCTGATTCAATACCAATTTTGAGAAGCTTGTCCTTTGTATTAATCGCATTCGCCATGACCTTCCACAAATGCAAATTTCCTTTAGCTGAAGAACCAGTGTTCCATATCCTTTTTGACCATGGGAAAACCTGCTTAACACCTTGCATCAGATTGTACACCTGTTTAACATTATGACTTTTGCCTCCCCAAAGAATACCACTATCTCCACTTACATTAAAGCTTTCAGAGAGAACAGACCAGAGAGCTCTAAGCCTTGCTGAACTAGTATAAGGTAAAATTAATTTGCCATCATGGATATAATCATCGACAATAGCATTCTCAGCAATACCAGATTGATGCCTCAAATTAAAATCAACTATTGAACTCAAAATCAAACCAGGCTTGACCCAAGGAGAAAACCAGAAAGAGAGATTCTTAATAACCTTGTAATTACATTGAATGAAAGGCAAAAAGGAATCTCTTAATTTCAAAATATTGCGCCAACTCCAACTTGCATTTTGAGGAATAGTCATTGCCCAAAATTGCTTGCTCCCAATTAAATTCTTGATAATCCATTGAGACCATAAACTTTCTTCATGAGCAAACAGTTTATCTATATATGATGAAATAATTAATTTATTCCAAAGAGACAAGTTAGTAATTCCCAAACCACCAATTTTTTTCTTCTTCAAATAGTTTGGAAAAAGAAATAGGGATTAACCCATTTGCATATGGATCACCAAACCATAAAAACCTGTTTAGAGCCAATTCAATCATCTGGATTAGTTTAACAGGTAAGATATAATGCCGAGACCAGTAGGTTGTGAATGCAAGCGCTACAGATTGAACAATAACTAATCTTCCAGCTTGAGAGAGTTTACAAGCCGGCCATTGCTGAAGCTTGCCAATGATTTTCTCAATTAAAGCTGTATAATTAGCCTTTGTAATACGTGAGCTAATTAAAGGTAAGCCCAGATAAAATGAATTCATAGGAAGCTCAACCAAACCTGAACTATCAATTATTTTCTTCTTTCTGACTTCTGACAGACCAGCAACTAAAATATTAGATTTACCAATATTGATTTGAAGACCAGTGATTGAATGAAACAATTGAAGGGTCTCTAAAACACTTTGAATATTCTGATTTGATGGCTTGGTAAAAATAACTAAATCATCAGCAAATAAGAGATGAGTTATCAATGGATGTTTGCATTTTGGATGTAAGTCTAACTTCTTGTTTAAAACTTGATCAACTAACAAGGCATTAAGTAATTCCACTACTATAATGAAAATGTAAGGGGATATTGGATCACCTTGACGAACACCTTGAGTACCTTTAAAATAACCATGCAGACATCCCTTCCTAGCAATAGAATAATAAGGTGAAGAGATCAATGAATGTATCCAAGCAATAAAAGGAATCAGAAAGTTCGTTCTTGCCAAAATTGCTAGAATTGAGTGCCATGCAACTTAATCAAATGCCTTCCTAATATCAAGCTTCATCATACATCTAGGCGAGACATTAACTCTATTATAACCATACAACAGCTCTTGTGTTAACAAAATGTTGTCTGATATGGATCTACCTTTAATGAAGGCTGCCTGGTTTGGAGCAATGACGAAAGGTAAAACCATCTGAATCCTATTTGCAAGTATTTTAGAAAAGACTTTATACAGGACATTGCAATAGGAAATTGGACGGAAATCAGATACTAATGATGGATTTTCAACTTTGGGAATAAGAGCAATCATAGTGGCTGACAAACTTGAAGGTAGATCATTATGCATGAAGAAATGAAGGATAGCTTTAGTAACATCATCACCAATAATATTCCAACATTTTTGTAGAAAAAAGGCATTGAAACCATCTGGACCCCAACAACTGTGAGGATCCAGTCCAAAAACAGCCTCCTTAATCTCTTGATTGGTAATAATTTGGATAAGATTGCTAGCTTGAATAGATGATAAGGTGGGGAGATTAATGTGGAATAACGACAAGATATCAACTGAAGAAATAAGATTGGCTAGGATAGATGAAAAGTACTGGATAAAAGATTCATTGATCATACCTTCATCTGAATGAATAGCACCATTCATATCTTTAATCAAAAATAAATAAATAGAATCTCTTGCTTTCTGAACTTTAATAGAATTGTGAAATTTTTTTGTATTTCTGTCTCCTTCCAATTCTCTCCTGACATAAGCAGATTGACGAATACCTTGTTTCCATATCCAAAGCATCTTTAAGTTTGCATCTTAACTCATTCTCTCTACGAATCAAACTAATGCCATAAGGATTTCTTTGTAACTCATACTGGACATACTCAAGCTCAACTTTGAGATTATTTGAATTCATTGCTCCTTTACCAAAATTGATATAAGACCATGATCTTAACTGACCTTTAAGAATCTTCAATTTATATAAAAGATTTGACAAAGGATTACCGAACATATTAGAACTCCAAACCTGTATAAGAATGTTAAAAAATCTGGATGATTAAACCAAAAATTGAAAATTCTAAAAGAAATCTTACCCCTGTTAATAGCATCATCATTCCCCCATAGAAATAACAAAGGATTATGATCGGATAAAAGAGGAGCAAGAGTATGATAAACTGTATAAGGCCAGAGATTATAAAGAGCAGAATTTGCAAAAATATGATCAAGCTTGCAAAGAGTAGGTGGACTATTCCTTGAACTGTTAGTCCAAGTAAAAGAGGTACCAAATTCTTTAACAGGAAAAAGATTAGAGGAAATAATCATTTGACTAAGAGGAGCCAAATCTTTAACTGTTAGGGAACAACCACCAAATTTATGAGAATTACTAAACATACAATTAAAATCACCCCCTAACAACCAGGGTTCATTCAAAGGATTCAAGAGCTAGTTTAATATGATCAAAGAAAGGCTGACGAAGAGAAACAGAGTTATGAGCATAAACTGATGTGAGAAGGAATCTGGAATTTGAAGGAAGAAAAGTACAACTATAATGAATGAACTGATCAGATTCAGAGATTTTGGATAGAGAGAAAAATTTGGATTCCACAAAGTTAATAATCTACCAAAAGAAGCTTTGTCAAGATTATGATCAAAATGCCAAGACGGTGCAATGAATCTTGCAACATTCACTATTGATACAGCATCCAACTTAGTTTCAGAGAGACATAACAATTGAATAGAATTATCCTTAAGCAAATATTTAATCACACTTTGCTTTGAGGGCAGATTTGCACCTCGTATATTCCAAAACCCTATAGCATTCTTCATTTAAAGATAAGAGGTTCAACCATACAAGGGCTTGTATGCCTAGATGAATGACTGGTACTACCAGAAATTGGCATAACATCCTCTGGATTGTACTCTTTCCCATCATTGAGGTCTTCATTTTCCTCAAAGCTAACTTTCTTGCCTTTTTTCTTCCTACCTTTACATTTCTTTTTACTACCTGTAGTAGGAGAAATAATTCCTATAGTAGAGGAAACCAAATTGGCTGAAGTTGAAGATGATAAAGCTGGAGGAGGAAGAATAATATGAGAAGGGGTAAAGAGATGTGCATAAGGAGAAGAAAAAGAAGAGATATTGGTTGCCAAATGAGAAGAGGAAGTTGATGGACAAGATGAAGTGGTAAAAGAAGAAGAAGGTAAAGAATGATCATTCGGAACAGAAGTAGCATTACAGGTATCATGATCATCCAATACAGAAAAAGGATTATGAGTATGAAATTCCTTAACCACTGCTTCCTGAAGGTTTTTTTTAAAAAGACGATGATCTTCTTGCATATTGCTCTAAACAGTTTTTCCTTTAGTAAACAATTCATTATTACTTTGAATGGTACAATTCCCATGCTCATCAACTATTACAATATTTTGATTATCTCTCCCTAATACATCGTTATTCACTTCCATCGGCACATCATTATTTTTCTCAACAATTCCTTTCAAATGATCAAAACCATCCAATTGCACAACCTCATCTAATGACTTGTTGACTTCATCTGCAACTATATTATTAACACTTTTCTCCTTCATTTTCCACATTTGTTTCTTTTTGTACACAACCCTTTTCCATCCATGAGTAGTACCATCATTCACTGGCTTACTCTTTGACTGACCTACACCGTTTTTCCTGCCAAGGAATTTCCCACCACTAACAACATCACTCTTTAAATCCTCCACTTCATGTTGCTTTGAACAATTAACATCTTCATAATGAACTTCCTCCTCATGCATATTAACTTCACAAATTTTAGTTGCATGCCCATATACTTTGAAATGAGTACAAAATAATGGCCTCCAATCATATACAACTCGCACTGGCGGACATTTTTCATCTAAAACTCCCATGTCAATCAAATCTGGTAACTCAAAATCAGGGGATATTTCTACCAATGCTTTAGCATAACTAAATCTTTGAAGCCTCTCTGTACTTGAATCAAAACAAATTAAACGTCCAACATGGCACGACAACTAATTAATACCCACTAATGTCCAAAGCAAAAGAGGAATACGTTGAAGATGAATCCAAATTGGTACCTTCTTAATTTGTGATTGAGAATCTCCAATGGAAGGATCCCATTCAGTAATTATGAACATCCTGCCCTTAATAAAAATGGGATCCGATTTTAAAACACTCTCTCTTTCAATTTCATTAGCAAACTTGAAGAAAAATTTAACTCCATCTGATTTAATACCAACATCACCCTGAAGTTTCCAGCATCCTAACAAGAAATTCACAACAGTGAGATAAGAGAGACTACCGTCCAAGAAAAAGCCCACCAAATAATCTTTCCAGTATTTCAGTCCTTCAGATTTAACTATATCAGGAAGTGCATTGGATCGACCATCTCTAGCTACATCAAATTGCATTGGTTTATACTCGCCAGCATTGCGAGGAAGTTTTTTGAAAAATGAAAGATAATCAGATTTGGAGGAAGAAGAGTTGGATTTAGAATTGTTTGATGAATTGACGTAAAGAGGAACTGAAGAATTTTGGTTCAAGAAGGTAGAACCACCATTAACAGTGCTACCAAGATTGCCAATAACTGATTCTTGATTATCAGATCTAAAAATTGGAACAGGAGGAATGGACATCAAAGTGTTTGATGAATTGATTTGAACAGAATTACTGATAAGAGAATGAGAGTTGGCAAGATTAGAATCACCAGATTTCGATTTCACAAGAGAATCAGATTCTTGAGGATTAGAATTGACATTGGCAAAAGAGACATCAAAATCCGAATTCGAAGGATCTGGTGGGACCGCCGGAGGATGAGGAGGAGGGGAAGGAGGTAGAGAAGGAGGCTGGAGAGGAGGAGGAGGAGGTGGAGGTAACAGAGGAGGAGGAGAAGAAAAGGGATCAGAAGTTGACGCCATTAGTGTGGCGCTTTATTGATAACACATCAATAAAATGTACAAAAGTATAAAGGCAAAAAAACATCACATAACCTTTCTCGCCAAAAACCCAAAATAAGAAAAAACAAAATAATCAAGCCCAAACGACAAACAAGGCCCAGTACACAAACATATGGTAAGAAACCGTCTCCACTCTAAAAAAGGAAACACTCAGTTAAACAAATAGATCAAAATCTCGAAATCGAGCTCCAATGGCGGCTGGAAATTCATCCATTGTCCAAGCATTTGATGCCCAATTCTAAAGGATCATCATGTATTTCGATGCATTTTTCATCTTCGACTTCATTATCAGGTATCTAACATCCATTCCAATGAATTCCTATCGGTTAAACTTATCCATTGACCCTCTTCCATGGCAACGAGCATTCCTTTCCGCCCATACATCATACACCATAGTAACCACATTGCAAAGGCTAGATCTTTAGAAATATCATTCGTTTGTATTTTGATTTCAGGTAATTCATTTCGTCAGTCAAAATGAATGGCCAATTCATGGTGGGGGGACCATTCATCTTCAACCTGCATCTGGCCTACAGATAGGATGAGTAAGGACAGATGAAGAACAGGTGATTTCTTGTCTCCTTACATTCCATACACAGAACACAAGTAGGGTTTACTTCATATCCCCAATTTGAAAGGTGGTCCATGGTAGATAATCCGTTGAGAATAGCTTTGTACATGCAAATTGACATTTTTAGACTTTAATATAATGCCATGTGATATTACACCAATCGAGATCTGGCGTAGGAACTCTAGAAATCTCCCAAGCCGAGTGAAACGAGAAACCATTTTTGCTATCATTCCAGCTCCAGAAATCGGACTCAAAGCTAGAATTGATTTGAACCTCTTTAATTTTATCTGCTATCATTCTGGAAACCGTAAGTTGATTTGTATTAGATACACCATTTTGAATTATACAGTCCACTTTTAAATTATCGCCACCGCACAGATTTAAGCAGTCCCACCCCAACATATTCACAAGAATTTCATTGTTTAACCAAAGATCAAACCAAAGCATTGTGTCGTGCCCATGCACAATACACCTATTAATACACTTCAGCCCCAAGGATCTCTTCCTAAGCATTGTCTTCCATGTACAAGAGTTGTTGATATTTATTTTCATGACCCAAAATTTATCTTGTTTGACATATCTACTATCCATCCACTTCTTCCACATGCTATTTCCACTCACAAAATGCCAAATCAATTTAACCGCTACAGCAGATTTAATATCATCAAATCTCCTTAATCCAATACCCCCTTCATTTTTTGGGCTGCATAACATGTCCCAAGCAATCCTATGACTTTTCCCTCCTTAAACAAAGTTAGCCCATATCTTGTTAGGCTTTCCAATCGTCGCAGCAGGCAATTGGTACACTAACAACTAATACATGACCATAGGGGTAATCATCGACTTAATCCATTCAATTGTTCCTACCATAGATAAAAGTCTACAATCCCAGCTATCCATTTTCTTTTTGATTTTATCAAATAGATCCTCACAGAGAAGTGTAAATAATTATTGGACAATATGACACCTAAATATTTAATAGGCAATTTCCTCTCCTTTATACCAAGAAGGTTAGTTAATTGTCCTTTGTTATTCACTGATTTGCCGACAAATATCTTAGATTTAAGACAGTTAACTTTAAGATCTGCCATCACCCTCATGCTTATTAAAATCTTAGAAATTTCCAAAGCACTTTTAACCTAAGCCTTTGAGAAAATCATCAAGTCGTCTGCATATATTAAATGGTTTATATGTGGCTCATTTTTTAAAATGGGTGGGACTAAATCCATTATATTAGCCTTATGCATCATTATCGAGAAAATTCCATCACAATACATAAAGGCTAAGAGGAGAGTGGATAGCCTTTTCTTAACCCACGATTGTTGTGAATAAAACCAACAGGGTTGCCCGTCATAAGGATACAAAAAGTAGGTATGGTAATACATGTTTTAATGACTTTAACTAATTTGCCTGGGAAACCCATCATTTTCAACATGCGACAAACAAATTTCCTATTCACAAAATCATAAGCCTTTTGTAAATCAATTTTGATGCACATGTTACCACTGCCCTCTCTCCTGAAATGTCTTAATTTGTTCATGAGTAAATAGAATATTCTCCACAATATATCTACCAGGAATAAATGCAGATTGATTTTCATATATTAGATGCATAAGGTATGGCTTAATTAAGTTGCTAACGACCTTAGAAATAATTTTATAAATAACATTGCAACAAGAAATAAGCCTATAATCAGATATATTCATCAGTTTCTCAACTTTGGGGATAAGGGTGATAAATGCACGATTAATACCTTTAGCAAGCTTCCCGATTTCGAACACTTCTTGGATTAAATTAGTAAGGAATAATTTAATATCTTCCTAGTGAATCTTAAAAAATTTAGCTGTGGACCCATCACGTTCCGGGCTTTTATCATCAGGATTAGAGAGAATGGCCTTATACACTTCTTTGGTGGGGATGGACGATAGTAGGTGCTCCCTTCCTCTATCATTAATCTTGAATTTACAATTAATTTCTGGAAATTTTTTTGTTTGAGGGCAGCCAACAAAAAACATGTTAGAATAATAACTTAAAGCCTCGTTTTCAATACTGTCACGATCTTGCAACAGTTGACCATTTGCTAGAATAATATTACCCCACTTGTTTATATGCCTTCTCAAGGACATTTTGGCATGGAAAAACTTAGAGCACGAATCACCCTCTTTTAACAAAGATATTTTAGCCTTTTGTTTTGAGTTCCTGTACTCAATGTTACACTGCTCTTTCCACCTTATGTACACATTTTCAAGCTTTCCAATTGAAAGGTGATCTGTGGGATTATCATTTACTTCTTTCAAAGTAGCACAGTATTCCTCTTCCACTCTTTTAACATTATTTTTATAATCCCAGTTGCTATAGTTCCATATCTTCAAATTAAAGTTACAACATCTCCAAAGCATTTGGAAAAATTAACACTTTAGAACCTTGCCACTATATCAAGCTCATATGTTCCATTGCATATTGTAAACAATCCCAATATCCTTCATCCTCGTGCCAAGCATTAACATATTCAAAAGGGATATTCCTTCTTCTTACTTCATTAGGACTGAATTTCACACATATAGGAATGTGGTCACTAAAAGGGTTCGCTTCTCCAAAAGCAGTCAACTTTGGGAACCTATCCAGAAATTGATAATTGCATAATAATCTATAAATTTTGGTTGACAATCCTCTCCTTCTCCACGTATATTTAAATCCCTTGATAGGAATATCCATGTGACGACCACTCATAACTCCCGCACTTAACAAGGGAAATAATGCGCTGAAAGACGTGCCAAACAGCTATGGACGATCATCAGATGGATAACACACACGAAAGCTGTCGTATAACTCACAACGCAGAGATAAAATGTAATAGACATATACAACATGCATACAATAGTGAAGCAGAATTGAGCAGAAACTTAAATTTTCATAACATCACGAATTATCCATACAACATTGGAATACATCATAAGAGTCTGTACAAGATGGCTCACTATAGTCACTCAGAGAAATCATCACACAATGGAAAACAACAAAATATGTATAGTAGAAAACCGATACGTAAATCTCCAGCTTGTAATCGATCTGCAGCATCGTCCACCAAGATCTGCTACCTATTACCTGCTACTCAGTCTTCCTATCCAATACATGGATGAACTTCCCAAGGTAATAAGAGAAAACATAAAACATTGAGTCAAACAACAGTCTTAATGAGCGATAAAACAATTATCCAACATCATCAATAAAGTATATGAGAAATAGATAGACCGATCATCTAATCTACCAAGACATCAGAGAAGAACCCAACCCATCTCCTTCACATCCGATAGTGATAACCTTTACAACAAACATAATAGGAAAACATAGCAGACATAACAACCAATTATCCAGCGTAGACCATCCTAATCAATATCGATAACCCCCAAGTACAAGCTCCGAAGGCCTAAACCAACATCATACAAGCACCCAAGAAATATCTCCTTCGACGTCGGATAATCTACTATACAAACAAAACAATCATCATTCAAGACTCTGGCTATCACCGCCAATCCTGCTTTTAAACCATCATTAATCGTATGACAGGCCCAACTTGCCATATGTCAAGGGTTAATGGTAACCCTGGTTCTAGAAAAGCTCCATACACCATCATGACTCGTATCTAGCCCTTTCAACAATACCCAGGGTGCTCGACCAACTAACTTCTAATTTTTTGGGTGCCCCCATTATACCCCTGCTTTGAGTCCACTAGAACCTAAAAAAACGATAATTCCTCGGCCTTAAATACTTCAAATATTTCGTCTTGAATTCACTTCGAAGCCACGACCACCATCGAACCAAAAGCATATATCGTTTGGTCAATATTCAATTCACAACGTTTTATTCCCCCTTTCACAATGTTTCTAAAAATGCTATAGTTCAATTTATACATGCTCATTACACCATGGATTGTCCCAGATTCACAAAGTTTCTTTCTACTTTCCATAGCGTTTATAAAACGTTGTAGTTCTCTACCACCGATCCATGAAAAATCTTTGCCCGATCCAACGTGTTCCTGTGCCCGATCAACTCATAAAACGTTGCCCGATCCATCCTATTCACAACATTTCTGGAAACACCGTGGATTCATTACAAAACCGATCAATCAATAAGAACATGCCCGATCTATTATTTTTTTACAACGTTTCTGAAACTTGTCAATCCCTGAAAATTCTGCCTGATCCATACTTGAGCAAACATGTTCGATCCATGCCAGATCCTTGCCCGATCCATGCTTTTCCATAGCGTTTGCTAAACACTATTGAGCTCAAATGATCCAATTCAAGTCGCGCAAGCTCGATCTCCATGCGCCTCCTTGCCCGATCTGTTGTTTCCCCATGCGCTGACCTTGCCCGATCCACTACATGAAATGTTGGTCGATCCATGCTTTTCCACATCGTTTGCTAAACGTTGTCGAACCCAAATGATCCGATCCATCATAGATCTCAATCGAACTCGAACAAAACCAACTTTTCCGATCAAACAACAAATGACACAATCAAGCAATGATTAAATAACAATGGCACACCATCAACAACATATGAAATCTACTTATCACGATTGATCAATGATTAATTCAATAAATGGATCCAAACTCGAGTAAACATAGAATTAACAAATGGAATTTACGGTTATAAGTCGCTAGATTAGATCCTATGGTGATATGAATAAAAACATATTTACCATGATGTAGATCTAGGTGAAAACAACTTGAAATGATGAAAATAAGATCGAACAACCCATATACTCGATTGAATCCATGTGAGAGATGCTTATCACTCACCAAATCTTCAAAATAGCTTTAAAACGATGATCTACAAATCAGGACAGCGAAGAACGAACTTCAAATATCTCAATTTGATGCGATCTGCTCTCTCTTGAGGTTGATCTAGGCTTCCTTTATGTAGATCTTCAATATTCTAACGTAGATCTAAGAATTAATGGAGTGGAGATGTATTTGATTAGAGTAGGGAGAATCTCAAATCCCAACCAAATAAGAAATAAAGAAAGTAAACTATTATCCATGCCTTTACCTCCTATTTATAGCCATCTAACCAACCCACCAATGGGCCACACCTAGTCAGCCCGTTAATGACTGGTTAACCTATCCAAAAATTGTGTAGCACTAAAACAGCGATTCCTCCCAAACCGCTGAATCAAATCTTTGATGTGACCACTCTACGGAATTGGCAACACCATTTCCTTTCCAATGAAATTGATCTCAGCACCTGATTCGATCCCAATCAAAAGTTATTCCCTATACAAAACTGACTGGGGCAAAATGGTCACAAACAAAATTGATAAAATATATCGACATGTCTCACATCCCCATAACCAACATATTAAATTATGAGAATGGTCCAACCCTCAAGGAGTTAAATAAAAATATTTTACGATCCTACGATATGTAAAATGTAGGTCGTTATAATCCATTAGACCTGAGCAATACAATTAATGAAACCATAAATCTATCTAAACGGTACAATAGATCTCTCTTTCTTATCATTAGCAGATAAAATGTTATTAAAGTCTCTAATAACAAACCATGGGATGTCCACTTGTTTAGCCTCTTTAGCAATATATACTATACACTTATCTAAATAAATTTATCATAAATTGAAGAAACCAATTTCCGCTTTAAATACATGCATTTTAACGTTTCTACAATTTTTTGCTAAATCTCTTCGGTTCTTTTGTGATATTTTATATTTCAATCCATATGTCTAAGCCGTTATGAAATCTTAAATTCTAACTATTTAAACAATCTTAGAGAGTTTAATTCGTTCATTTTTTCTAATAGCTCTTAAAAATATATGTTAATTTTACTATGTATGTTCATATTAAAAAAGGTTGTTTTCCATGCAACTATATAAAGATATAGAAATCACATAACATGAATTATGTCAACAACAATGACAAAATTAATTTATAAATTAGTTATAATTCATTTACATCAAGAATTTACCATGTATTATATCATAAAATTCTTCATGAACATCAATAACTCCACAACTAATTTATACTTTTCTTTGCAGATTTCTTTTAAATTCTTCCTATTATGATGTACATTTAAATTAACTTCGTAATTTTACATTAAACTTATTTAAACAAATTCTATTAAAAAATATTTGTTAATTCATCGAAGAAATCACTAACACAAATCAGTTTCAACATGTATATCTATATTAACAAAAATAATTAAAAAAAAATTCTCAAATACACACACATACATATTGTTTGTGTAAGCTACAAAACGTAAATTATACACAAACGATAATAACAATTTTACTTAATAATTTACGCATTTTATATCAAAATATATCATATATTGCATAACAAAGTTTTCATTTTAACACATTAAAATAATAAATACTAGTCTTGATAATATTATCGTGTGCAACACACGAGTTACACACCAGTAAAGATAAAAATCAGATTTTTTCCTAAATTACGGTGTTACATTTTAAATTGAATACAAAATATCTTTAGAGCTTTAAGATGAATAAAGTTAACATAGAGAATTAAAGAGTGGGTTTTAAAATGTTCTGTTTTACTATTATTTAATAGATTAAATTGAAATGATTAACAGACAACGGAGATGTTACGTTGCTCTTTGTTCTTTTATTATCTCTTAAAACGCGAAAAATCAAATAAATTTTATTTTTTATTTTACATATTAATTTCATTTTAAAAATAGTTTGTTTTCTAACGGTACATACAATGAATTGCCTTTTATTTATATGAAAATACAAAACCAGAAACTAGGGACCTTGCTTTATTTTGATTATAAGGATGCGTGTTAATGTTTTAACTTTTATTGGTTGAACTAATGTACTTCGCAGCCGTTGTTTTTACTGTAATGCGGTTTTACGTGGGTAATGTATGGAAAGTTTATTTAGACACAATTTGGTGATACAATGAATTTTCATCATTGGATTGCCTTCGAATTTCATATTCTCGTGTAAAAACAAAATGATTCAACGGTACAGATCTTTTGTGTCACCATTTGTGTTTTGTTTTCACCTCAAAAAATTAATTTTCTCTTTGGCAGTACAGAGTCTAGATAAATTTTCGCAATGTAACGCTTCAAAACATTATTGACGGCATCCGGATATTCCGATACCAGCTATCATCGTCAAATCAATCTACGTATAAATAACCACTTCTTAAAATCCCCAAATTGGCTTCGGCTATTAAAAGCGCAACTCAAATTGCAACTCTTTACTATTTCATGTCCATCTCCCTCAACGACGCAAATAGATCGCGACAGTTATCTTCTAATTACAGCGTAGTTCAAAACCTTAGCCCTAATCATGGATTCAGCGATCGCGGTTCCCATGGTCGTCTCGACTTTTGTGAGGTTGAAGGGATGCGAGATTCAGTCGTATCTGTACAAGAGGCCACTGTGGGTGTTATTGGTTAGTTTATTTATGTATTATATTTTGTGGATCTTTAAAGATTGGAATGTTGAAGAGAAACACCTTTAGTTATCCGTCAAAGTAGAATATTGGGTGTCTTTTGGGCGTGAGATCTGTGTTTACTTGGAATGTAATATAAGTTTCCTGCTTCTAGTTTTATTATAGTTTGAATTTCGTGAGCTGGAACATGTGATAAAGAGGGTTTTAGGTACTTTTTGTGAATTGAAATACACATGTTGGTTGCCTATGTGCAAAGTGCAAACATATTGCTAGGTGTTTGATATTAATATAGCATGGTGCTAAGAGCTCCAGGCTGGGTGCTAGGTGCTACTGCACCCAGCCTCGGTTGGTGGTTAACCGCTGACCAAACAAATGTTTGGTCGGTCCGCCGACTGCAGGTATATTTTTTTTCTTCTGGTCGATCAAAGTAGCCCCAAGCAGAAAGTGCGGTGTCCTAGCACCGCACTTGATGTATAAATGGGTTTTGTAAAGGGAACATGTATTGTTTTAAAAAACCCGCCTCGAGGCTCGTCTCGAGGAAATAAGAGGTAAAACGCCTTGAGGCTTATTCCAAAAGGCTTTTTACCTATAAAGCTTAAGCCTCAATAACTTAAGGCATACAAAGCGCTTAAAGCTTACGCCTCGTACGCCTCAAACAGCTGAGGCATATGACTTAAAACCTTTTAATCTTTAGTTGCAGATATTGACACAAATAAATGTCATTGAACTTTAATTATTAAATAGAAATAAAAAAAGACAAATTTTAAGAAAATAAAAATTAGCATTTTTTACTTTTCAATTTCAATATCGGCACAATCAAGTAAAATTGTTTATGAAATAATGATCATGAACAATATAATGAATTTTCTTATTGTTATTTAAAGAATGTTTTTCAATAAACTTTGTTAAATCTCGAAATAAATTTTGCAAATCAATTTGAATTCATGGACATATTAAAATTGTAGTTTGATGTAATCTTCAAATAGTTCTAAGAAATCAATATTTGAATCTTTTGCATGAGGTGGAAGATATCATTTGACCTTTTGCGTTTTATATTAAATGTGCAAGAATGATTGTATTTCGTTTGAATTGCTTTGAATGCTTTATGGGTTTTACTTAGTATCTGACGCTTAATGTTATTCCATATTAAAAATTAAGTTACGTGTTGCGCTTTTTTTTTTACCTGAAAGGCTTACGCCTCAACGCTTCGAGGCTTACGCCTCGCCTCACGGACCCGAAAATGCCTCGCGTACGCCTTTTGCGTTTTAAAACATTGGGTACATGATACACAAAATCACATTATGAATCAAAATGTAGTAAATAACATAAAGGCAAATTCTATTTATACACTCGTAATTCCTTAACATACATCACTATTTTAATATGAAAAATTATGACTATGTTATCCTTGCCTTTAATTACATTTTTAGTCATTTTCTTATAATGCATCTAACTAAAACTTTAAAATAAAAAATATTTGATCAAATCTACAGAAATTTATAAAGTTAATAAAACCTAAAATATCAATTAAGGCAATTTTTACAACTAAATATTTTAATTCCAATATGTTCAATCATCCAAAATTATAGCTCATTTTTAAAATAAAAATAACCGAATAATTTCTGATGTTAGTGTTAAAAATTGAAGTTTTTTTTTTTTTTTGAATTTTAGGTAAATTTATTGCAAAGAATTCCTAGTTTTGTGTAACTTAGTTTTAAGGTTAAAGAGGGAAGATGATGAAAATATAGAAGCGTAATTTTCGGAAGGGCATGGTGAATGAAGAGAAATATTTGGTGTATGCTATTTTATTTCAAATCACGGTGTATGTTAGGAAATTATGGGTGTATGAATAGAATTAACCTAACATAAATTACCCTAAACCACAAATAAATTAAGATATAAGGGTTTTGATATTTGTGTAATTTTGATCATGGCACATCGTTACATTATTCTCCTTAACATAGGATGCGTGAGTTAGTATATATATTCTTTACTTGCTAATTTAGTCAATATACTGGTTAATAGTCAAATACCAAATAGACACATAACTGTGTTCAACAAAATCAGAAAATATCTCCCTATTTTATTTATCTTTCTTCAAGTTAATATGACGTTTGTATTTTTCATTCACTCCTGACGATGTGAAAATGCACTTTCATTTAAGAGCCATCCGCCTAAAGAAATAATAATCTGTCAACACGTATTGCTTAAGTGTAGTCAAGGCGCTCGCCTAGGCGCCAAAAAGCCCTAGGCGCTAGCCTAGGGCTTTTCTGCCCATCAAGGCACCTGCCGTGCTCGAGGTGCTCAAAAAGCGCTCGAGGCGCCGAGGCGATGAAAAAGTGCTGATCTGAAAAAGCGCGCTTCAGCTAGGTTTTTTTTCTTTTTTCTTTTTGAGGCCCAAAACAGCCCGCTTCGAAGATATTAGGTTAGCCGGCTAGGGTTTTTACTCATTTTCATACGTCGAACAAAAAAAGAAAGAAAAGAGCAGCCATCGAAGACACATCGAACAAGCAAATCAACTGCAAAAATTGCTCTCATCCAATTGATGTTGTAATTTCGTTATTTTAACTATTTCTATGATTCTATCGTTTGTAGACTTAAAGTGAATGGCTTTATGCCTTCTTTGTTTGATTTATGATGATGGTGTGATGTTTAAATCTCAATATTGTGCAGTTTTTTTAAGTGTTGCAGTTTTTTTAAGTGCTGCAGTTTTTTTAAGTGCTGCAGTTTTTTAAGTGCAGTTTTTTTAGTGCAGTTTTTAAATGCAGTTATTAAAGTGCAGTTTTTGTTAAGTGCAGTTTTTTAAGGCAGTTTTTGTTCAGTGCAGTTTTTAAGTTTCATTTTTAAGTGCAGTTATTAAAGTGCATAAGTCATGCTCAAGGCGCCCAAAAAAGCCCTAGGCGCCAGCCTGGGGCTTTTTCGCCTTGACTACACTGTTGCTTATCAAAACAAATAATGCATACAAGGGCCGACTATTGCTTAGTATTTTAATCCAGTCATTATTAAGATCTTTTTGGGAGATTATGCAATACTTAGCTCGAATTTTAATGTCTATTTTTTGACAAAGAAGTGCTTGTTCTTGGCTTATAAAAACATCGATTTTCTTGATAGAAACTGCTAGCCTTGCAGGCCAAATTTTTTGGGTCAAAATGTGTAGAGAAAATGAATTTTGTTGTTATTTCTTCCGATTTTGTTCACTTTATAAAAGACCAAAAATTTGAAGATAAAGCTAGTTTGAACCCCTTCGTTACAAAAACAGTTATTTTTAAAGAAATTTGCCTTAGCCAAACCTAATAAAGGGATGGTTAAATAGTTCTATATAACAGACCTACCTTAAAGAGAATTTTGTCTTAACCTTACGTTATAGTTGGATGGCTACATAGTCTTATATGCTTTAGGTTTGTAGATTTTTATTGAGATTGTTTTAAACCAATGTATTTTGTGACAATGGCCAACTTGTATAGATCAAGAAGTTGTTTCTTTTTATAATGAACGTACACTTAGTGTAGTTTTGAAGAAATTAATATCGAATATACATGACATTAGACTCATCATTTCACAACTCAATAATTTGTTAGCAGTATCCTCACTATCATCTATCATGTATCAAAATAAATATGTTTACGTTGAATATTATTGAATTGTTGTCTTATAATTTTGTAGTCAACAATAATCATTTTTTTTAATGTTGCATATCAAAATTATTTACTTTTTCCTCCAAATTCGCAATGTCCCAGATTTTTACCTATTAAGTTGATATTCATATTAGTTTGAAGTATTTCCTTTTGGGATGAATTTTTTATGAACTTATTTCCACACATATGTGTCACATATCTAAATATGTTTTTTGGCAACATGAGTGATGCTTTGTTCAGGCAAAGCACTCTTTGATGTCTCAGGGGCTCGAACCCATAACATTTAGAACCTCCGTCTAAAGCGTCAAATCATATTCAAAATTCATTATCCACTTAAGCTAGAGGCCTTTGACACATATCCAAAATATGTTTGGAAATAAAGCTACAACTTTATCTTCTATCGAGTCTAATGGTTACAATAAAGTATTATGTCAATAAGCATTCATAGTATTGTGGATATATACTGATTTCTCATGATATATCAGAGTTTATCAACTATCATTGTAATGCATAAGGTTATATTTTCTACAAGTTATATAAAATCCAGTGGACTTGGCTAAATTTGAGTAACATCGTTATAACCGAGATAAACATAGACAACCATATAATATCAAATTGTGAGTGCCAATAATTTTCTTTGGACAAAATTGCTAAATATAAGGGTATATTCCGATTGCTGTAGTCTGTACCGGGTGGGTGGGTTTTTTTTGGGGGTTTGGGGGGGGGGGGGGGGTTGTTACACCAAATCGACGTGGAGTTGTCAACTTAATTAATATATGATTAAGTATCAGATAATATCATCGATGTATTGATAATATATCAATTCTTGGGGGTTTTTACTGGCAATATATTGTCGACTTAATAAATATGTGATTAAATATCAGATAATATCATTGACATATTGGAAAAAGAAGGGGGGGGGGGTTGGTTTGGTTGGGTATGGATGGATCTATCAGCCCCTTCAAAATGTTAAATCATACTGATTTCCTTTTATATAACGTGAGTGGATAGTAAATTTTATGATTCGCAAGAGCGTGGTAGGTAAATTTCCTTGGACTGGTTACTTCTGTTTATTGCCTTGAAATTCAAAGATGACACAGATGAATACAATCTTTATTTTCAATTTGATTTCCTCACAATATGACTAAATCACCTTTTCTTGTATGTTAATCGGTTGATTTTCATTTCCAGATTGCGATCAGAGCTAATTAATGTAACTTGTTTACCAGATGATTTGTGCATCATTAAGTTATAACCGTTTGGTCACTTCCCTCTGTATAACAGTATGGCTAACATATTTATGGCTTTGCAGGAGAAGGTGTAGCAGATTCTGGTGGTTATCCTGATTCACCCAAGGATGTAAGTTTCAGAAACCATTAATAAATCAAAAAACTTCTACTCCAAATAATTTTTGATTGCATGAAAGTAGATAATTATTTCAGGTAGTGGAACAAAGAAGTTCGCATGGTATTCAAGGATCATATGATCAAATGAATGGCGCCTCATCTCCCGGACAAGCTGTTCAATCAGCTTCTAGAAAATACCAACCTGGAAATGCCAACTATTTACTTAATTTTTATTACAATCCAATACCCCGGCAAACAACTAGAGCTCTTCCTCCTAGAAGGCAACACAAGCTAAAACCTTATAATAAAGACTTGTTTCTTCAAGCAAACTACAAATTTGTTGTATTTGACAGAGGTGTTTACCATATTGAATCAATGGACCCAGATAAAATGTTACACTGGGAAGATATAATATGTGTAAAATACACCACACCATCACCTGTGCAATGTCCGATTTGTTTAGACACTCCACTTTGTCCGCAGATAACATCCTGTGGCCATATTTATTGTTTCCCATGTATTCTGAGGTATTTGCTAATGGGAAAAGAAGATAATAAGGGAGACTGCTGGAAAAAATGCCCCCTATGTTTCATGAAGATCTCTCCTAGGGATTTATGTAATATACAAATTGACAATGTTAAAAAATTCAAAGTTGGTGACCATGTAGATTTTTTACTTTTGTCCCGACGAAAAGATTCTGTAGTGCCTCTATTGAGAAATCAACAGGAGGAAACAGATATTCAATATAGCAGCGATGGCATAAACGACTTGTTTTCCAAGTTTACTTTGACATCGGATTTTGAGTCATCCATAAAAGAGGGGAAGTCAGAGCTTCACAGTTGGTTAAATAAAGCAGAATCAGGGTTTGTTGATGACTTGGAAAAGCTTCCATATGTATGCGCAGCTGTGGAGCAACTAGAGGAAAGAGTAAAGAATTGGATCGATGAATCAACCATTACTTCTAGTCCTCTAAGAAAGAATGTTAGTTTGTCTTCAAATCACAAGGCTATGAATGCTGCTACCAAACCAGATTCATCTGCAATTGAGATTAAAGGTAAATAATTTGATAATGAATAAATGATATTTTATTGGATGTTATTACTATTTATTGCTTCTTTATACACTTACAGGAAGCCCTGAAAAAGCGACATCATTTGATGATAATTCAGCCTCTCAGAGCAGCAGAGATGCCGCAGAGAAGGATTCATATACATTTTACCAAGTAATCAAAGTCTTATCTTCATTGTAGTGAAAACATGTAACAACAGTAGGATAATATTGATGTGTTGTACACTGTTGTACCGAACTTACCTCTGATTTTTTGTTTCTTATCATCCTACATTTAGGACCTGTTCATTTTATTTTAATCAGATACACACCACTAGTTAGATGTTGTGTTTTATTTTATTGGTAATGGTGTCTAATTAGTTATTCTTGATTATATATGATTCTCTTTGCTCACAATTAATCTACGATTACAATTCTTCTTTGGCAGTTAATTTTGTTAATAGTAGGGATATGTTGACTTTTCACATCCTAGATTCGGAGCATAAAAGACGGTTGTGGTTTAAAATTATCTTTCTTTTACCTCTAATAGCTTCTAATGGGATCCAATCAGTGAAAAAAAAAAAAACAGAGAACTTTTATTGCCCACATTTATTTAGATAGAATTATAACTTTATGTCTAATTATGTGTTAAAAAAAGGTTCCTGAATTTTAAAACGATATGTGCAGGCAGTTGATGGCCAGCATCTAATACTGCATCCCTTGAATATGAAGTGTCTACTACACCATTATGGTAACTATGATATGCTGCCTTCAAGGTACAATTTAATTTTCTGCCAGACATGGTAACTGTACAAGTCTAATATTTTACACAATACATTTTACTGTTAAATTGGTGTGTGGTGATTGAATATTAGTAGTGCTTTTAGCGATGTTGTAGCTTTCATACCATTATGGTACAGTTTGAACTTTTTAGCACATGGTACGATCAGGACATTCCATGCTTCAATTCAATGTTAGTTCTATAACTATTAATTATCCTTTTTGTTTTGTTTTTGGTGGCAAACAAAGAAATTTATTGAATGGAAAAAACTGCATACCTACAGGAAACTTGTTCGCATTCATATTCACCTTGTGTAAAATATTGTTGAGTATGCAGTTTCAAAATAGGAAAGAATGATTTACCTGATTTTCATCTATGCCTTTAATTTATTTATAAACAAATTCAAATTGCAGGATAAGTGGACTAATTATGGAAATCGAGACAGTAACTCAATCGGAAGTAACAAGGAAGCGGTATCGCTACTTGAGTCACTTTTCTTTAACTACGTCTATTCAGGTACTTGAGGCATTTTCAGGTCTACGAGGCGAGGCGCAAGCCTTAAATTGTTGAGGCGTAAGCTTTTCGGGTAAAAATAAAATGCAAAACAAATAAAGAAATTCTGACACTTTAATGCAAAAAATGATAAACAAATAATTTAAGATCCGACTTTTACCAAGTATATATTTTTATTATAGATTAAAAATAAATAATTGAAACTCATATGATTCAAATTTTGATTTCTTAAAACTATTTGAAGATTACATCAAACTCCAATTTTGATAAGTTCTATCAATTCAAATCGATTTGCAAAATTTATTTCGAGATTTAACAAAGTTTATTGAAAAACATTCTTTAAATAACAATGAGAAAATTCATTACATTGCGCATGATCATTATTTCATAAACAATCTTACTTGATTATGTCGATATTGAAATTGAACAGTAAAAAATGTTATTTTTTTTTAAAATTTTGTCCTTTTTATTTCCATTAAATAATTAAAGTTTAATGACATTGACATTTGTGTCAATATCTGCAACTAAAGATCAAAAAGTTTTTAAGTCATATGCCTTAGCTGTTTGAGGCGTGCAAGGCGTGCACTTTATGCGTTTTGTATGCTTCAAGTTGTTGAGGCGTAAGCTTTAGAGGTAAAAAGCCTTTTGGAATAAGCCTCAAGGCGTTTTATCTTTTATTTCATTGAGGCGAGTATCGAGGCGAGTTTTTTTGAACAATGGTTTATACTGCCCTGCATGTAAGCTATGTTTTGATCTAACTGTTTGGTTTTTCCTGCAGTTGTGTGAAATTGATTTAGGGGCAATTCTCCCTAGTAAATCCTTAGCTCCATTCAAGGACGAAATAAAGAAGCGTGAAAAACTGAGAAAGCAAATTGCTAGAAAGGTACTTCATTTATTATTCAAGATTGCCGTATTAAAATCTATTCTTATTACATCTATCATATTCGTACCAATGTTATTCTGCTGTTTTAGGATTTAGTTTGGTCGTCTGCCTTTTTAGTCTTGCATCGCAACTTGTTTTTCAACTGTCAAATCTTATGACTGATGGTGAAATCAAGTTTCATTTTGTTGATTCATATGAATTTATTATTATGGTACATTAGAGGGAAATAGTTATGCTTTTGCTGATCAACTAGCCGATTTATTCTGCTGTAGGAACAAATTGAAAAATCCAAGGCTGAAGCAGCATCCTTACATGAGATGCCTGTAATTAATTACCAGAATTATCCACTCAAGAATGTAACGTTCTCTGCTGATGATTTTGAAGGTTTGTTTCTCTGTTAATTGGAATTTCTCCTTTTGTTTTTGAATATTTCCATCAGACAGGCACGTCTTTAGAAGTTATTTGCTTTAGGTTAGCTATAAAACATATAGGATCTAATTGAGTGGAAGTAAGGAAGAATTCCCTGCATGTTAAGTTGGTAAATCATATAATATGCACCCCCCCTCTTTCCGGTACCCTTAACACCCCCCTTCCCCTTTTTTCCTTCTGTGGAAATGATGTTCGTAATGTTACGTTTGTTCAAGAAGTTGTGTAATAGGAGTGTAAATGAGGTGTTGCAGAAGTGAAGAATGCCTATATTTTATATTTCAACATATTTATAAATATGAGACAAGATCAAGAGCCCCCTCAAGCAGTGCAGCATTTCTGTAGCTCCATTTCCATTACACATTCCCGTTTCTCTCTCTTCTTGTTCGACGACAAATACTCTATGAATTAGAATACCGTCGCGAAGTGTAATAAACCGCAAACGCACGACGTACACTTGTAGTACGTTAACGAATACGAGTCGATCCACGGGAAAAGAAGCAATTCTAATTTTATTCAATCAAATTAAACCAAATTCGAGTGAAGATTTAACTAATAAAAGCTAATGAAAACTATAAACTAAGTTGAGAGCTAAATATGAAATGAAAACAATTTAGAGCCAAATCAACTCTCACATTTATGTAAGTTATCAAAAATACAATTTATGATCTCCATTAAGTGATATAAATGCAATATTTAAACCACTTATGATTCTCGTGAAAATGTAACTAAAACAAAACTATTCTAAGTATGACCTATGAATTATTAAAACTATAGACCATCAAATTTTGTTCTTACTTTCATTTCAACATCAATAACCACTTAGCAAATATTGATGTAATATGTGTTTACATTGACTAAGCATAGTCTATTTTGTTGTCAGCAAACATAGACTATCAAAATCATTTGTATAAACTTACATCAACATTCACTAACATGAAACACAAATTAGAGATCACAAATCATACAACTGTTGAACTTACATAAAGTTAGAGAGCATCATTACCCCTAAATCAAGGGATTAGCCATCTTATGTGTTATCATATCAAGATCAACACATGTAAGTTTCAACATTAGAAAATAAATCAAAATGAAAGAAAAACTAAGTAGAACAAGAATAGAGCTAAACTAAGAATATAAAGTAAATCTAAGCTATGAACATAAAGTAAATGAACATGAAAGTAAAGAGCATAGAAATTAAATTGCATTAAAATAAATAAGTTAAATAAAGAAAATGGCTAAGTAGCCATGAAAATACAAGAGAGTTTGTGCTCCTCCCAACTAAACTAAAGAAGGGGATAAAAGAGAGGAGATGACAGAGGTATTTACATTACATAAAGGGGTATATAAACATGTCCTAAACCCTAAAACCCTAATCACATTTGTTGGGGACTACCAAAAGTATCCCCTTCATGAAGATTCTATTTTGTTTCCATCCACTAATGAGTCATGTAAATTGCATGAGGCCTTTAATTGTTTCCATAAGCCAACGCATTAGCTACTAATAACTCCATTAAAGAAAGAGGGAGAGTGGGTGGTGTCCTCCACTAATATGAATTAATTCCATCTCATATTCCTTTGTCTTCATATTGTGCATGCATATCTCATATAGCCCAATTGTATTTATAGCCCATTTCCTACAAAGCAACGTGAAAAATGAACAAGTAAATGTTTTCAAAATAAATACATGCACAAATGATCATAATGCCCTAATGTGAAGATGAATGTATGATTATTTAAGAATTTTGTTTTTTTTGGTTAAAACGTGTAAAAGTAGCCAATTATGTTATTTAATTAAAGCAAGAATAAATGTTTGAATATAAATGTGCACATTTACGTGCACATCAAATACCCCCACACTTATCTTTTTATTCGTCCTTAAACAAAGTAAAAACTAAGCTAAATCCGTTTTCGTAGGGAGCACGATTGCATTGAGCGTATGCAGCAAGCCGTTAAACCTCTGGGTGTCCCCAGTAGGACGGGTGTTGTCTCGTGAGGGTTTTCAGAGGATACTACCCACAAAATCCAAAAGTTAAATACAAAAAATATTTACAAAATGCAATATTCGAAAATATTTACAATATGAATGCAAGTTTTTAAAGAAATATTTACAAATGGATAATTTACTTTTAAATATTACACGAATGAGTTAACACAAGTTTGAGTCGTCACTATGAAATGTGAGTCCGTTACTAATCAAAACTTCAAACAAAAGTCATGTTATCATCACAAACTCCTCCAGCTTGGCCAGTTGTTTTGGTAGAAATATAGTGCAAATATGAAATGAATTCTATAATCGATATCAACAATCGTAAAACGGCATCTCAACTTCCTTTTTGTTAACAAGTTAGGTCGAGTAAGTGAAAAGTGTGCTTGGATTTCAAGTGCTTACTCTCTCTTTATTACAAAATATTTACATTATTACTATTTACAAACACCTAACCTAAAAGACCAAGGTATACCACCCGTGAGAGTTTGGGACAGAGTTTGGCGGGTTGTGCAGACCGACGCTGACTTTGTCAACAAGATGTCGGTAATCCTTAGGTGTCCAACTCATAAAATGAGACCAAGATATACCGATGCTGACATTGTCAACAAGGTGTCGGAAAGAGCTTGGCGGGTTTGCACACCTACGCGAGATGTACTAGCAATGTTGGATACCCTTGGATTATTAATATATACATACATTCTTTCTTCTTCTTCTTCTTTTTTACATAAGAGAGAGAGAGAGTTAAGCGGGAATATCTTAGCACAACTTCACTTAAAAGACCTAAAATGTTATCGCAAGTAGTCAAACTCAACCATTCATTTAATCGGATTACAATTCAGAAAACATTTCATACTCATCACCTACGAATTTCCCAATATACCAGTTACACCAAATTTGCTCATAATTCAAACTTTCCTTCCGTTATCTGTTAAGAGAAGTAAATCTCTAAATATTTTAATCGAACAACCAAAATTGTATGCTAACTTCATCATGTCTTATTTAAAAAAATAGAGATGTGATTTTTTTTTTGATTTTTTTGAATGAAAAAGGAAAAAAAAGAAAGAAAATTCTATGCAAAACCAAAATAAATATGAAACTCCCCCCATACTTTATTTGGACTGTGTCCCCACAGTCAACCCAAATGAAAAGAAAATGAAAATTTTGAAAATATGACTTATAATTACAAGAGAAAAGAGAAAAAAATATTTACAGTATATCAGAAAATATATTGACAAAAAGTAAATGAAACAGTCTTCTAAAGACCGATTCATTTGTCTCTTCAAGTATGAGAGACACAGCTTAAGCACGTAAAATCAAATCATAAATGGTATGTTGCGTTTCAGATTTGAAAAAACAAATTTTGTTTTTTGAGTTGCTAATTTTAAAATTTTTAGCTTACAGTTGATCCTAAAATCAAATTGAATATCTGTAGCAACTAAAGAGAGGTCATCGCGCTGGGGTTCAGTAAAGGTTTTAAAAACAAAGTTTGATTTGTTCAGAATGTATAAATTGAGAGATGTGTGCATCATTCTCACCCCCACACTTGTTTTGAGAAATATTGTTCAGTTTTGCTTGGACATCTGAAATTTTGCTGACTAAAGGTTCATTCGTAAACCTAAAGTTAAAACCAAACAATTGAATTTTTAGTAAATTTCGAAATTGTGTTTTCTCAAAAGCAGTGTTATTCCAAAAAGAGTCCATATACTGCAGAAATTTATCATTGAAAAACAAGTGATCACGGTGAGGTTCAATTGAAACGATTAAGTCGCAAGGAGTTTTAACAGTTTTTAAAAAGTCGTCATTGTGTTCCAGATCACATTCAGTAGTTTCTTTGTTTTCAACCTAAAAAATTTCAAAGTTTTCAAATGTTTCATTTTCAGTTTTAGACCCAACAACATCATCGTCATTCAGTTTAAGTTTTCGCTCATCAAAGTCGTCCCCACTTAAACAGTTGTTAACAACTTCATCATTTTTGTCATGTTGACAATCTAAAGTTACTAAATTTTCAAAATTTTCAGAATTTGAGAGAGGATCAAATTGAAGATTGACGTCTTTGTTTTCAAGAGAATTTAAATTCAAATCAATCATAGAGCTTTCAACAACTTCATTAAGATTTTCATCAATTTCAAAAGTTGTTAGTTGAAGACCGTTGATTGTAGTAAAAGGTGAATTATCATTTGACTCATCATATGCTGAAATTTGATTTTGTTTTTCATGAAAATTCAAGCAGTCTTGAAACAACAAATTCGTGTGATTATCGTGAATTCCATTCGTTTGCTCAACAAAATCAAATTTATAATTATTTACATGAGAATTTTCAATTTGAAATTGCTAAGAACAAAAATTTTCAGTTGCACCACAATTGAAATTATTCTCATTGCCAAAACCGTTTGAAAAGTTATTCACATTTCCATTTTGAATTTGCAATTCATTTTGGAGTTCGAAATTGGATTGACAAGGGCTATAATCAATATCATTTGAATTTGAAGTTGAATTTTGATTATTTTGAAAACTTTGACTTGAATTGTTGCACATTACTTCAATTAATCTTTGTCTTGATTCATTAAATTTTTGACTTTCTTCAAGTTGAGATTGAATACTTATTTCAAGACTTGAGGGTTGATCATCATTTTGAAAATTTGGTGGTGTAAAATTAGGATTATTTGTACAATAATTGTTATTAAAAGATCCATATAAATTTGGTGTAAAATTATATGGATTATACTGATTTTCACAACTATCATAAAATCCATAGGAGTAGGGAAATTGGGACATTTTCAAGAAAGTTTTTTTTTTTTTTTTAAGATTCTGGATTTTTTTTGTATTTTTTTTTATATATGCATGAATCTAATGCAACTATATGAATGCAAACTAATTATTTACAGATTTTCTAAAATTATATAATGACGGTTTGATTAATTTCAACAAAAAATTTCTCAGTCAGTTAGCGGAGAGGAGTTCGGTGCACCAGGAATCACCCTAGCAATGCAGCCGAAGGTTTAAGTACCTTCAGATGAACAACCGATATAATATTTACAAATCACCGTAATATTTATAAACGGCTATTACTCTGCCGTAGTCTAGACACTGAGAAATAAATCGTTAGAAAGAAATCAAGTTGCCAAAATATAACAATGTCCTTAAAAAATATAAATAAAATGAGATGAATGCAAAACAGAAATTAAACATGTATTAACAATGCAACTACGAATGGATTTTTATTTTTGGATTTTTTTTAAATGCAAATGCAAGCAAACAACAATGCAATTAATTAAAAACAAGGGAGAAGAGAACAATACCAGAGAGCCTGAATTTATTAGCAGTTTTTTCAGCGGCAAATTTTTTAGCAAGCAAGCAAAGCGACGCAATTCAAACAATTTCAATCCTTTTTGCAACCTGAAAAGCGATGACAATATGTATACAACTGAAGTGCAAGCAAATTTTTTTTCTTTATTTTTTACAAGAAATAAAAGAAAGCACTTTGTATTAAACAAGAATGAATCGCAACACTTAAACAAAATCGATAACACTAAATCCACACGGCCCTTTAACAACTAACGAAGCCCAAACCCTTAAAAAACTAAATTCAAATAAACGTCCACACTTAATAAAACAATCACCAGAATCTACCACTCCCAAATCCTCAAATAAAATAATTCTAAACCGACCGAGTCATACCACAGACAAAATAATTCCAAACCGACCGAGTCATACCACGGACAAAATAATTCCAAATTCACCTTCAAAATCAACCGACATAGAAAATAAAAATAAAAATTACGAAATCAGAAAAATTCGGTGAAGGTGAGGCGTGTTTTCCGAAGGTGATGCTGATCGTGGTGATTTAGGCGAGGTGGCCGGTGATGTGGGGTTTTGATTTTGGGAAGAAGAGGGAATTGGGTTCGCGATGGCTTGCAGGTGGAACCAGAGTTTGCGGATGGTGCTGAATTGTGAAGGCGATCTGGTGATGTTTGGACAGATGGTTGGTTTGGCTATGTTGGTTTTTTGCGGGTTCTGGTGCAATTGGAGGAGATTGATTTGGGTCACGAGCTGATCGTTGACGGTGAAATTGGGTCGAGGTGATTGCGATTTAAGGGTGTGTCGTTGGCTAGCTTCCGATTTGGAGGGGATTTTGGGAATTGGGTAGGAGGGTTGCGTGAGGTATGTGGAGTGGTCCGAGTGGATCTTTTTGGATGGAGGCAGTACCGTAGGGTGCAGTATTTTGAGGGATTGTCAGTGCAGTGGTTGAATTTTTGCAATAGGGTGGTGAAGGGCGTGTTGGTCTATGTTGGAGGAGTAGAGCAGTTTGAATTGGTGGTGTAGAATTGAGGAGATGGATGGCTACAGGGTATGTATTGCGAGGGGGAGGTGTTGTATTGTGTGGTGGATGGTTTGATGATGAGGGAGATTTGGCGGGGGTGTTGCGTTTTTGGTGGATGTATGAAGAAGTACAGAACTGGGTGGTGGTGGGGTTTGGAAGGGATGATGGCGCTAAGAAGGGATGTTTGTATGAGAACTGGTTAAGGTTTGTTTTGGGAATGATCAGGCAGTTGTGTGATCGGAAGTGATTATTGCAGAATTGTTTGTGTATTGGTAAGGTGTATTGGTAAGATGAATGGATTGGTAATGTTTCCGGTAAAGGGTTTCTGTAAGGAAGGTGAAGCAGTTAGAGGTTGAACAAGAAGGTAGCGGTGATCTGATGGTTTGCAGAGTGGTGGTTAATGGTTGCAGGTGATAGTTCTGAAATTTGGTTTGAGAAGGTGAATGTTGTGAATGTTAGAGTATTGGTTGTGGAGTTGCTGTTGTTTAAGAAAAATGTCAGAAATTTGTTTGCGTGAGTGGATTGGAGATTTTGCTTTTGATTGGGTTTTGTAGCACAGAATGTTGATGGATGATCGGCCGTGTATGGAAAGAAAATTATAGGAGGGTGGAAAAAGGGAAAGCAATAACTTTTGTTTTTTATTTATTTGTAAGAATTGTAAAAAGGAAAGAAATAAATGAGAGAAAGAGAAGGAAAGAAATAAATGAGAGAAAGAGAAAGGGAAAGAAATTAAAAACACAAAAATGGAAAAGAGATTGAAAACAAAAGGCAAGTGTGTGTGTGTGTGTGTATATATATATATATATATATTAATGCAAGACACAAATATGGCAATGCAAACAAGGATGGGAAAACAGAGAACACAAATTCAAATGGAAGGTGAAATGATCAGTGCAAAATTAACAGCGGGGATTATGAAATATACAAGATGCAACTTTTTTTTTAAGATGACTAAACATAAAGACAAAATGAACATGAACACAACAACAAGGTGACAAACGGTAAGATGCAACAACACTTTTTTTTTTTTTTTTTTTTTTGGTTTTTGTTTTTTTTTAACAAAAGAGATAAGCGCAAAATAAACAAGAACAAGCACACAAGTCCAAAAAAAATGCAAGTGCAACAAACGATCAAAACTCAAATGCAATTTTTTATTGAAGAAAGAAAAACAAAGAAAAGTAATTCGAAGTATAAAATCAAAATTAAATTTTCTTTCCCGGCAACGGCGCCAAAAACTTGTTCGACGACGAATATTCTATGAATTAGAATACCGTCACGAAGTGTAATAAATCGCAAGTGCATGACGTACACTTGTAGTACGTTAGCGAATACAAGTCGATCTACGGGGAAAGAAACAATTCTAATTTTATTCAATCAAATTAAACCAAATTCGAGTGAAGATTTAACTAATAAAAGCTAATGAAAACTATAAACTAAGTTGAGAGCTAAATATGAAATGAAAACAATTTAGAGGCAAATCAACTCTCACATTTATGTAAGTTATCAAAAATACAATTTATGATCTTCATTAAGTGATATAAATGCAATATTTAAACCACGTATGATGCTCAAGAAAATGAAACTAAAGCAAAACTATTCTAAGTATGACCTATGAATTATTAACTAAAACTATAGACCACCAAATTTTGTTCTTACTTTCATTTCAACATCAATAACCACCTACTAAATATTGATGTAATTTGTGTTTACATTGACTAAGCATAACCTATTTTGTTGTCAACAAACATAGACTATCAAAACCATTTGTATAAACTTACATCAACATTCACTAACATGAAGCACAAATTAGAGATCACAAATCATATAACTGTTGAACTTACATAAAATTAGAGAGCATCAATACCCCTAAATCAAGGGATTAGCCACTCTTATGTGTTATAATATCAAGATCAACACATGTAAGTTTCAACATTAGAAAATAAAGCAAAATGAAAGAAAAACTAAGTAGAACAAGAATAGAGCTAAACTAAGAACATAAAGTAAATCTAAGCTATGAACATGAAAGTAAAGAGCATAGAAATTAAATTGCATTAAAATAAAGAAGTTACATAAAGAAAATGGCTAAGTAGCCATGGAAATACAAGAGAGCTTGTGCTCCTCTCAACTAAACTAAAGAAGGGGGTAAAAGAGAGGAGATGACAGAGGTATTTACATTGCATAAAGGGGTATATAAACGTGTCCTAAACCCTAAAACCTTAATTACATTTGTTGGGGACTACCAAACGTAACCCCATCATGAAGATTCTATTTTGCTTCCATCCACTAATGAGTTATGTAAATTGCATGAGGCCTATAATTGTTTTCATAAGCCAATACATTAGCCACTAATAACTCCATTAAAGAAAGAGGTAGTGTGGGTGGTGTCCTCCACTAATATGAATTAATTCCATCTCATATTCCTTTATCTTCATATTGTGCATGCATATCTCATATAGCCCAATTGTATTTGTAGCCCATTTCCTTTTTTCTCCTCGGTCGTTTATTTCGAAGTGAGCTTGCATCGAGCGGGAAACGAAGATCTTTTTGTTTGCCTTAGTTTTGTTTTTTATTTACTAAGATTTTGTTATGCCCTAATTGAACTTGATGAGATGATGTTTTTATTTACCATTTGTTCTTCAGCTATTCATTTAATTACGATGGCTTGTTTTCACCGGGATTGACTATATAAAGAATTATTAATTATGGCTGGATTACTTGATTAGAGTTGTTAACCGGCCTTTTGGTCCGGTTTCCAAAAGAACACAAGACACGTTCGACTCAACATATCGCGTGACGTTATAGCCCGAAGTGTCGCCAAGAAGCTAAGAAACAATCTCGGAAAAGGTCATGCAAACAAGAGCCTAATAACTCCTCGAAATTGTGTGTCAACCACAATCTTGTACCCCTTAGCTCGAGTCCCACACTTCAGATCCAGTGAGCTCGGATCCCCCACAAACCATAACTTCGGACCCCTCTACTCCTTCCTACTTCGTATCCGAAGCCACGAGCCTCGCTTTCGTACCCCGGAATCACCTCGACTCCCTTAGCTCCACGTAGTTTCGAACCGGAACCCCAGCACTTCGGATCCCTCTGTGACACCAACACATTTAACGTACCCCATGGGGTATGAAATTCGTATCCCCAGGGAGGGCTAAGAGTTTTCCATACATAATAAGAGGGATCTGAAATTCTAGAGGCCTGCATTCAGGGATACGAAATGTACTGTTGTGGTCTCCAAATCTTAACTACTCCTATCTGACCACTCCACTATAAGTACCTCCAAGCTCATACTTCAAAGAAGATGGAAATTGGCTGATTTGACATCTCTTGAGAGCTCCAAGTGACCTCTTTAATAACATCCTTGCTTTAAGGATGAAAGACAAAAGTAACTTTTTCCTATTATTCATATATGATAATTATGACATCAAAATACTTAGAAATGTTTGTAAAAGGATTTCATGAGATAGTCCTAAACTTGTACCTCATTATTGTCAATAAAATATCAGCGACTCTTCCAAAGTGGACATAGGCCCCTCACGGGACCGAGCCACTATAAATCTAATGTGGTATTTACTGTTTTTTGCACTTATATTTCCGCGCGAAACTATATTCTTAAGTAATTAAGAATTTTGGGTGTTGTCGACATTTTTTGCCGTCAACAAGACTGTTATTAAGTAGAGTTGGGATGTTTGTTTAGTTGGATGTAACTTTAGTTTTATAATTAGTTTAGTTTAATTTAGGAAGTTTAATCAATTTAGTCCAATTCGCTCTAATTTAGCTAATGTGTTCATTAAAAAGTACCAAAATCGAAACCAATTCGAAACTTCGATCGAAACAACAAAAAATTCAAATGACCAAAACCAAAACACCAAGTTCTAAAACCTTGTTAATTAAATACGAGCTTTACAGCACACGCTTCGCATGTGATGATATATACTAGTGTACATATTTTTTTAACAAATTAGGTATATTTAACACAACAACAATAAGCCATTAAAATTTAACCATATTTTTACGTTGAAATCATGCGTAGTTGGTTTTATTTTTTATTTTTACGTTACACTGTCAACTTTTATTAGTTTATTTAAGAACGAAGTGGTTGACGTCACGAGACGAGGGGACACGATCATCCTTGTCAACTTGGTAGTTGATGATGCGGTTGTGAATGTCATTAGTGCATATGCTCGTCAAGCAGGCCTAAGTGAAGATGTCAAGTAAGCCTAAGTGAAGATGTCAAGAGCAATTTCCGGGAAAACTTAGATATTATGGTTAGAGATGTGCCTAGTAGCGATAAGCTTTTATAGGAGGAGATTTTAATGGCCATGTTGGCTCAACTAGCGAAGTTCGAGAGAGTGCGTGGTAATTTTGGATATGGCAGTAGGAACCAAAAAGTAGTAGAAATATTGATTTTCGCTATTTCTTACGACCTCATGATTGCTAATACATTCTTTTGATAGTGAAAATCACATCTGATTATATTCAGTAGTGGTCAATATTTCAGCCAGATTGATTTTGTCCTTACTAAAAGAGACGATAAATGAGATTGTGTAGATTGCAAAGTCATACATGGAGAATGTGTAGTTTTAGAATATTAGCTTTTGGTATGCGTCTTTCGTCTTGGGGTGCTAAAGGATAAGAGAGCTAAGATTAGTCGGATGAGGTGGTTGAAAGACAAAGAAGATGCGTCATGGGCGTTTAAGGACAGTGATGGGAGAAGGGGCATGGAACCTGAAAGGAGAAGCAAATAACATATAGGATGGGATGACAACATGCATTCAAAAAGTGGTTGTTGAGATGAGATGCTTGAAATAACAAGAGAAATAAGCAGAACCTAAAGGTTCGTGATGATGGAACAGCGAGGTGCAAAAGATTATAAAAAAAGAGGAAATATTTCAAATGTCTACATTATCATAAGAGCAAAGACAACATACAAAAGTGACAAAGAAGACCGCAAAGAGAGCGGTGAGTGAAGCAAGGGGTCGAGTGTATGCAGATCCACATCAAAGGCTAAGTACAAAGGAGGGTGAAAGGGACATCTACATGATAGTCAAACTATGCGGGAGGAAGACAAAAGATTTCGACCGAGTTAAACGCATTAAGGATGAGAATGATAGACTTTTGGTGAGGGATGACGAGATAAAAAAATAGATGGAGAGAATATTTTGATAAACTTTTTAACGACGAAAGTGATAACTCTCTGATCGAGCTGGAAGACTTTGTCGACGACGCCAGTAGATATTTTGTGCGGAAAATTCAAGAGACCGAAATAGATTGGTGTTGAAATGGATGGAAAAACATACAAGTCGTAAGGCCTGATGACATCCCTATTGAGGTATGGAGATGTCTTGAAGAAGTAGGATAACCTGGCTAACTAAGTAGTTAGATAATATTTTCAAATCAAACAAGATGTCAGATGCGTGGAGGAGAAACATTTTAGTTTCAATTTTCAAGAATATAGGAGAGATTCAATGTTGGACAAGTTATAAAGGAATTAAGTTTATGAATCATACAATGAAGCTTTGGGAGAGAGTGCGAACATCGTTTGAGAAGGTTACAAGTGTTTCAAAATCAATTTGATTTTATGTTTGGAAGGTCAGCCACATGCAATTTTCTTCATAAGACAAATTATAAAGAAATTTAGGGAGCAATAGAAAGATCTGCACATGGTATTTATCGATTTGGAGAAAGTCTGAATATATGACAGTGTTTCGAGGAAGGTTATGATGTGGTGGGCGCTAGAAAAGAAGTTACCAACAAAGTACATTACCCTTATCAAGGATATGTATGATGAGTTTGTGACAAACGTCAGAGCATGCGATGATGAAACTGGTGACTTTCCCATGAAACATAAGATTACATCAGAGGTCGATTTTGAGCCTTTATATTTTTTCCACAGTGATGAATGAAGCCATGAAGGAGTATACAAGGTGAGGTTCCTTGATGTATATTATTTGCTGATGATGTTGTGTTAATTAATGAAGGTAGAACATGAGTTAATAGACAGTTGGAATTATGGAAAAAACTTTAAAATCGAAGGGTTTAAGGCTTAGCAGAACTAAAACAGAGTACATGAAGTGCGAGTTTAGCGGTGTCAGATTAGATAACGGAGAGACCACCCTGGTTGGTCAAGTAGTACTGAGAAAGGAATCATGTCGATATTTTGGATCTGTATTGCAGTTTGATGGTGAGATTGATGAAGATGTTAGTTTTAGAATTCGAGCAGGATGGATGAACTGACGATTGATATTTTCTATGATAGGAAAATCCCACAAAGTTTAAAGGAAAATTCTATAGAATAACAATCAGGTCTGCGATGTTATATGATGTAGAATGTTGACCTATTAGCAAGGTTTTAAATCTCGGGTTTCGGTCTCGTTTCGTTTTGAAAATTTTTAAGATCCAATCTCGTATCGGGTGAGATCTCGGACGAGATAAATGTATATCGGTGTTCATCTCGGAATTATATCTCGGTTCTTAAATTACATCTCGGAATGATCTCGGGCTACACGATGTTTTCCATATTTAAGTATGCGAATAAAGTTGTAAATATAAACTACAAAAATAAGTTAACTTGCTTAGTTTTTAGAAAGAACAGTGGTTTTTAATGATTTGCAGCTTAAAATTCCATCCAAACTATAGAGTATAGACGGTAATAAATAATGAGAACATTGAGAAACAGCACATAATATCACAATTAGATGAACAGAAATTGAAACATACCATCACATAAGCACATCACTTGCATTTGTTCAAATCTTTAGTTGACTTACCTGCACATTAAATAAATAAAAGTAAGATGTGAGTTGCATATATCATATACATTAATACGAACACAATAAATAAATAGCTATAAATTAAAATAAAGTGTCTAACATGGCATAATATTTATAAGTAAGTTAATCAGAGAGCCCCCAAGATCCAAACATGCAAAAGGTCTTAGTAGTCATTAATCATCCAAAATAACATCAAGTTTTTCTACTATTTATATTTTCATTACAAAAGCAACTTTTTTTAAGCAAAAGTCTGTCTAATCTTCATTTCCAGATTCTACTCTTCATTTGTAGAATCAGAATATGATGTTGAAGAAGTATCTTCATCCGACATATCTAACTCATTGTCTTCAACGAATAGATCTTTTCCCTTTCTAGATGATAGCATACGAGATGTTTTAGCTCTTTTCCTTGCTCTTCTAGTTTTTTGCTCGCCTCGCTACCCATAGCTTTGGCAACTTCAGCCCATGTTAGTGCCTCACCTGGAAATACTTCTTCATCCTTGTCATCGTCTGAACCTATAGTGTCATTGTTCAATCCTTTAGATGCACCTAGCCATTCATCCACTATCCCTTCATGGTGGTGAGACGCCGAAAGAGCATCTCTTGTCTTAGTACCAAACTTTGATTTAAGTTGAGAATTAAACTTGACAAAAACCAAATCTCTTAGTTTGTCCGTAGATAGTCTATTTCTCTTTTTGGTATGAATCTGCAATTATTTAGAAATATGTACAACATAAGATAAAGTAGACTTGCATATTAAAGAGAATACATACTAATGACATGCAGCAAGTTGTTTGTTCAATAAGATTTTGTTAATGTTACTAAGTTTTGTAATTGTTAATAAAATATGATAGATAAAACAATAGATTATAAGTTAATTTACCATTTCAAATGTGCTCCATGCTCTCTCACATCCAGATGAACTAGTTGTCAAACTTAATACTCGAATAGCCATTTTCTTTAAATCCGACGCTGAACCACCATGCAATTTCCACCAATTAACTAAATTTGAAAATAAAAATAGAATCTAAACATCGAGACTACAAGCAATAAGGGCTGCTAAAAATTTACTAGAAATAAAAAAAAATACTTACCCGGATTGAAAGTGGGACTTTTTCTTTGTCTTATAGCGGGTTCAGACCCAAATGTTCCTTCTTGATTTTGATACACAACCAACTCCTTTGTAATACTGTCCTGAATCACATGATCATTTTTAAACATTTCAAAAAGACAAGAGGAGAAGCCATCCATAAACTCTTGTTTGTTTTCAATTTCTTCTCTTCTATTATAATAGTGGACCGGATTCAAAAAATATCCTGTCAAATGTAATTCATTTTTCAACTTGTTGTTCCATCTTTTATCAATTATTGCCCAAACTGCTTTATATCTCTTTTCTCTATGATTGAGTGCTTCTGCAATTTCATTTTTTGAATTCTCTAAATCGCCATAAAGCCATCCCATCGAAGGAATATCGCCATCTGCTCTTCTAAGAACTTTGACTAGTGGTTCAAAAATTTTAACTGCAAGCTCCACATTGTCCCAAAATGTCGGACTGCTGATGATTCTTGTAACCTGAAATATTGCAATATAACACACTTAACGGAGAATAGCAATAGCAGCTATTTGGGCCATTAAAACAAGTAATCAAAACTTACTGTCTATTAAATAGTGTTCATTGTATGTTTATTAGAAAAACTTACTGTAAATTGTATCAAAAAATGTAGTATTCAATTCTACTATTTGCTTTTCAAAACCTGCTACTATTTGCTTTCCAACACCTCCAAAGACAAGAATTTTATGGCCAAAACGTTGGAGCCTGTTTGCAATTATAAAGATGACCTACATTTGCATTTTCTGGCCAAAAGGTGAAAACCTGCTACTATTTGCTATTTAGTAATACTAAATACTAATACAACAACTAGGTGTCTACATTTGCATTTTCTATTATGAAACTACAAGAAAGTTTGAACATACCATATATAAGAAACCAACCATGCAATTTCACAACAGTAAGCAACATGATTTTTAGTCTATGTCTCTATGCAACTAGTACCTATGCAGAATTTAAAAATAAATAAAAGCAACATACCTTTTTGTGCTCCATTGAGTCAGACTGAGAAAATAAGCTCCACTCTTCGGATATAATCATTTTCCTCAAATCTCTTTTCTTCTCAAGTAAACTTTGCAAAGATAAAAATGATGTAGCAAACAAGGTTATTACGACGCCAAGTCGAGCCAAGTCGAGCCACTACCGTCTAGAAGACTAGTCGACAAGTCGTCCGACTAATCGTGACTAGTCGACAAGTCTTTTATATGCATATATTTATTAGACTTAAATATATAATATAATTAGATATAAAGATAACATAATAATAGGTTCAAATTCAACAAAGATAACATAATAATAGGTTCAAATTCAACATAACATGATAGATCCTAGTCACAACAAAATAAAACCCATAATAGATCATAAAATGAGTATGAACTCAAGCAAAATCATCCATCTCAATATCATCTCCATCTCCTTCAACGTTGACATTGCTTGGATCGGGTAATGGTACACCATAATCATCCTCCACTTCTTCATCATCAAGAGGAATGGCTTCTTCATCGGATTCTTCATCAACTAATCCAAATGTTGAACTAGTGTTACGACGAGTGTAGACCAACATATCACTACTAGAACCAACATGAGATCTCCTTGGAAGATTGCGTCCCTCAAGCGCATGTGATGCACCTTGAGCTTCATCCACAGCACTCCAAAAAGTATCCTCTTCATTGCTAATCCACTCATTATTCCATTCGAAGTCATCAAGTACAAGTGGATCAAAATTCCTTCCAAGTTCACGCCTTTTTTTGAATCTTGAATCTATTTTTCGGTTGTATTGGACATAAACCAAGTCATTTAAACGTTGATGTTCCAATCTATTCCTCTTTTTTGTATGAATCTAAAAAAATATAAAATGCAATTAGACCTAAAGTATAAATAGTGTAAATTTGAAAACAAATATCTTAAAATATATGGGAACTTACAAACTCAAATGTACTCCAATTGCGTTCACAACCGGAAGATGAACAACAAAGACCAACAATACGCTTCGCAAATGATTGAAGCTCAAGTGCACGACCTCCATAAGCATCCCACCAATCAACTAACATAAATTAATAAATATAATTGTGTTTTAGTACTACTTGCGAGGATATAATTGTGCCATTAATACTATGCATCAAACTTAAAAATATACGAAACTTACGAGAATTTTTTTGCTTTCTTTGGTCAAGTGCCATCTCTCTTGCAAATGCTTCCATTGAATTTTTATAGTCATCGGCATGATTACTTATCTTGTTCCGCGTACCCCGATCTATGATCATCTTCTCAAGCACATCATTAAAGTCGTCTCTTAACCGAGAGGCATAAGCATGATCATTTTCTAGAACATCAAAGTATTTACCCGGATTAAGAAATAAAGCAGCCCCATATATTGGTTTTCCCATTTGGTTCTTCCAACGATCATCAATGATTTTAATCAATTTGCTCAACAATGCTCGTTTCTTCTCGAATGACGCTTTGATCTTATTTTTTGCAAAGTCCATAGCATATGCAATCTCTGCCAAAGCGGGTCTCTCATCCCCATCAACAATCCGTAACACCACAAGAAGAGGTTGTGATGCTTGAATGCACTCTTCAACACTATTCCAAAAAAGTGATGAAAACAGTGTCACAAACTTTCTTGCCGTTTTCTGTTTTTGCCAACTTAGATCTATTCCAATCCTCGGCACAAAACAAAAAACGCAACGATTCCCGATTCTTGTACAAACTTTGCAATGTGAGAAAAGCAGTGGCAAACCTCGTAGCTCCAGCCCTCACTAATCCCTCCCATTAGTCTTGTCCCTCAATGCATCAAGTATACGCCCATGCCTATAAATAAATGTAGTACATCTTCTTGCTTGATTAATTGTTTTTTTAAAGCCCGGCAACTTGCCTATGTCCTCCAACATCAAATCAAGACAATGGGCAGCACATGGAGTCCAAAATAAAGTAGGAAATCTAGCCTCTAAGAGCTCACCTGCTGCCTTATAATTTGCACCATTATCTGTCACAACTTGTACAACATTTTTCTCACCTATTTTCTTGATCTTGCTACCAAGTAAGTCAGCCAACATTGATGCATCGTGTGATTCACTAGAAGCATTAACCGAACCCAAGAAGAAAGTACCTTCAGGACTGTTGGCAAGAAAGTTTATAAGGCGCCTTCCTCGTCTATCCGTCCACCCATCCGACATAAGCGTGCATCCGTATATTTTCCAAGATTTTTCATGCTTCTCCTTCTGCTTTTCTGTCTCTTCTTTTGCTTTTTTAAGTAGAGGAACCTTTAATTCATGAAATGTGGGGGGCTTCAAACCCGGTCCATATTGGCCTATGGACTCAACCATGACTTCATAACTCCTAGAGTTGGCAGCATTAAAAGGTATTCCACACTCGTAGAAAAAGTTGTCAATGTGCATATGAACTCTTTCTTTCTCTTCTTGCGTTCTGATGCGACTTTCCAAGGTTGTTTGACTCGTACCTTTGGAATGTCTATCTTCAATAATTTGTTCCGGTGTCCTCATAAGCATCGAGCCAACTGATTTAGAAGGTTTATGTTGGACTTTCTGAAATTCAAATGTCTTCTTTTTCTTTTTTGGAATAGTATTGGAGGCTGCAGTGGATTCGATTTCTTGAACCTCATCATCATCGTCATCATCAAGTTGCATCCGTTTATTCTTCTTTTTACTTTCCATAAAATCACTCATTTCTCTAGCAATCTCTCTAGTTGTCTTTGGACATTTATGAATATCCGGAAAACCGCCAATCAAATGTTGCTTGAATATGTTAATGCCGGCATGATTTTCATTTCCGCAAAGAATGCATTTAACCACATCTTTATTGCTCAAGTTTGGCCAAAATGCATACTTCCAACCGGGATCATTTGATTTAGCTTTCCTCTTAGGATCTTTAGCCATCTCATGCCAACTATTTTCCGTGTTATTCTCCATTTCAACCGCTGCGAATATAATTAGAAGTTGATAACAAATCAGTAAAAAAACAGTTTAGTAAAAAAAAAAACTGCTGTTGAAATAATTCAGTTATTAAAAACAATTCAGTAAAAAAAAAAAAACAGTTCAGTTTTATAAACAGCTCTTTAAAAACAGTTCAAAAAAGAAACAGCTGCTGCTGCTCACAGTTTTCTTCGATAGAAGAAAAAAAAAACACAAAATCGAGTAAGCTACCTGGCTGGCGGCGGACAAAGGAAGGAGCAGCGTTGAATATCGAAGAGGGAAGGAAGGTCGAAGTCGAAGTCGACTTCAGCTAGGTTTTTTTTTTCAATCGACGCTCGTTTCAACTTTCAACTGAAGAAAATCGAAGTCGACTTCAGGTAAATTAGGGTTTTTGGGCTCGAATTATGTTCTGGGCTCGGTTTTGGACCACCACCGTGGAATTCAACAAGTCGACAGTCGTGGAATATTTCCAGGCGACTGCTCGACTAGTCGACGACTAGTCGTCGACGTGATAACCTTGGTAGCAAACCTTGTTAGCCCAGGTCTTATCAACTCACTTTGTTTTGTGCATACCCTCATAAAATCAAGGATCTTTGTATGTCCATAGATATAGACAGTTACACATCGTCCATCCAATATAGCACTATGAATAGGCTTAATGGCTCCAATATCTTTTAGCATCAAGTTTATGGTATGAGCCGCACAACTTGTCCAGAAAATTTGTGGATGTTCTAGAGATAATAACTTAGCGGCTGACATATTATTAGATGCATTGTCGGTAACAATTTGAACAACGTTAGCTTCGCCCAATTCTTTAATCCCTTCTAGGACAAAATCACAAATATATCTCGCATTATGAATATCTCCTGAAGCATTTTTGGACTGCATAAAAACAGTTTTTGAATTGCAATTTACGACCAAGTTCATGATGCTTCTCCCTCTCCGATCCGTCCAACCATCCGTCATTAAACTACATCCTTGAATTCTACAAGTTTCTTTGAATGAACTCAAACTTTCATCCATTTTATTCTTCTCAAGCGGGAGAAATTTCTCGCTAATCTCATGCATCGACGGTGGTTTCATATTTGGACCATGTAACCCGATTGCCTGTACCATTTCTTTGAATGCAGTCATACTTACAACGTTAAATGATATGCCCGCTTCAAAAAGAAACCTTGCAATGTAAGCACATGTGTTATCCCTCTCTCTCTTTTTTGTCTCACTAAGATTTGGTTGATCGTCCATACTTTTTCCGACTTCATTTGGAGAAGGATATACAAATAAGTCCATAGGTCCTCTCGCGTTTGAGCTCCCACTTCTTTGATTACATGAACTGATATTGTCAGCAACATTTTCACCTTCATTGATTGATACATTATATAGAATTGATTGTCGTGTTGCTTCCTTTGTGTCTTTTTTTTCCTTTGTAGTCAGTATTGAGTCTTTTGCTTTTTGTCTTACCTCTGCCGAAACTTTTAAACAAGGACCGCAATCACCTTGTATACCAGCCAAATGTTGTTTCAATCGAGTAATTCCTCCGCTAAACTCTTTATTGCAAAAGGACATATAGAACGCCTTCCACCATTGACTTTAGTTCCATGCACCCAAAACGGATCGCCTTTAACTTTACCGGCGGTTTCTGTTGGTGTAGCATTTGATGCAGTACCCGACAATAAATCCATACTGAAAAATAAAAAAATATTTCAGTTCATGCTACAAAATAATTCAGTTCATGCTATAAAAATAATTCAGTTTATACTGAAAAGTACAAATAGGAGAATCCAAATTTATTTAACTAAACAGACAAACAACTATGACATTTTAGCTGAATTTACGTTTTCAAACTGAATTTGCTAGTGTTCTACCTTTCTGCTACAAACTTGATATTTGTTTTCAACTTGATTTTCGTTTGCAAAGAAAGGGAGAGTCAAGAATAACAAGTAGAAGAATTAGAAACAAAACAGCAAAGATGAAAGAGAAATGGAACACATAGAATCTAAGAATTGGGGATTTAGGGTTTAGCTAAAAGTAAGATCTGATTCTGAAAATAAAGACCTACCTGAATTTAAAGAGGAATCTTCACGAAGAGGAATCGCTTGCTTTCCTGAAAGAAAAAACCCTAGGCATGAAGATGAGTTGAGAATAAATCAAAACGAACGATCTGAATGAAATAACGTACAGAAAAAGAGGTTCAGTTCTGGTATACTTAAAAAAGTAAATTGGGCCTTAATTTAAGTTACAAACCATAGGCCCACCCAACACAATATAACAATAAAAATCAAAATATACCAATTTCGGCCGAGATCTCGCAACTGAATCTCGTCCGAGATTTCGCCCGAGATATGTAAATCTCGGCCGAGATTCCATCTAAACGAGATACATCCGAGTTTTTCTGTTTCGAATCGCCTAACGTTGAAAACGAGATCTCGGCCGAGATTTCCGAGATTTAAAAGCTTGCCTATTAGAATGTAGCACGTCCAGAATATAGGTGTGGTAGAAATGTGTATGCTGCGATGGAGTTGTAGGCATACTAAACGGGATCAAATTAGAAGTGATGATATTCAGGACAAACTTGGAGTTGCATTAGTTGAAGAGAAGTTACTCCAACACCGTTTAGGATGGTTTGGACTTCTAAAACGAAGATCTCACGATGCACTGGTGTACGTTGAAATTATAAGTCACTCCGAATGTCCAAAGAGAAGTAGAGGTCGACCAAAGATGATACGGAAGGAGACAATTAAGAGACTTAAGAAATTGGACCATATTTGAAGAGATGGTGTTGAAAAGGAACACATGAAACTTAGCAATTCATGTTTCATAACCTTGAGCCTTTGGTTAGTTTAGGGGAGGGTGGTTCTAGATCTTGACGATAGGACTAGTGTATAGGGGCATAAGGTGTAGTGTTAGTCTTCAGTAATTATTTTTATTATTATTATCGTCTTCATTATTATCAGCATGGCTTATTTATTCACTACTACTACTATTATTATTTGTTGAATTATTTTAAATTTTAGAATAGTACCTGAACGAGAAACTAACCTAGGAAGTCCTCTCACGCTTGAGTACGGGAGCCTTTGGCACTACGTATCCACCTTAGATTTTATTTTATTTATACTTTTACCTTTAAATTTATTGTTATTATTATTGCATTTGAATTGATTTTGTCTTTAGGTTTTGGGTTCCGTCTCTAGCCAGTCCTGACTTGTTTGGAATTAATGACTTAGTTGTTGTAGTATTAATCTGTAAAAAAAAAGTGAATTTGTAAAGATGTTTATTTGTTAGGTGCAAATTTTAAGTGATAAAAGATGATAATATTTTTAGATAAGTGTTTCGAATTTGTAAAAAAAGTTCAATTGTTAGACCTTATTTTTAAGTTATTAGCATTTAGGGACGTTTTGAATTTAAAAGAAATATAGTTTTTATATCCTATTTTGAAGGCATATTTAATAGTTGTAATATACAAGGTTATTATGGCTGCAAGTCGAGTCGATAGATGTCCAACTAGTCGACTAGTTGGACTAGTCATAGCTAGTTGTAGACTAATCGATAAATAAATAAATAAATACGTATATGTTAATACATAATTGCAGTATATAAATAAATAAATATATGCATCTTTGTAGTGTATTAATAGATAATTGCAGTTTATAAAATGTTTATATACCACTTCGTATTCGACTTGCAGTGTATTATGTTTGTTTATAATAGATAATTGCAAGTCTACCACTTTGTATTATAAATACAGATAATTGCAGTCTTTATATTGCAGTTTTTTTTTAATCGTTGTCATCATGGTTCAACTTCGTACTCGACTTCAATTTCGTGATTTGGGGTCGACTTCGTGATTTAAGATTCGAGCTCGATTAATGGCAAGTCGACTCTTCCAGTCGATGCTCCAATGTCGACTAATCGACCACTAGTTGTGGCTAGTCGAGCACCGTAATAAGAGTGGTTATATATATATATATATATATATAATATAATATATAAAGACGTTTTTGGTAGTTTATATTTACACAAAAAAAATATCATAGCATTTTGGCTGACTTGTATGCAAATGCTACTTTTCAGGATAAGTCATACGAGCTTTTTTTTTTCTTTTTGAAAAAATGTATATAAAAGACAATTTTAGAATTATGTGGTCGGATTAAACGTTTGCGTTCTAAGCCTGTTGTTGATGATGATAGATTATAGTTGAAATTAAAGGGTCATGGATTTGGGTTTAATAATATGAGTTATTGAGCTTAGCTCATACCCTCTTTGGGTGCATGTCTATACATGGGGAATGGTCTGTAGCCTTGTTATGTCACACCCAAACCGTAACCACAACCCCCCTCCCATACAGAGTGTTAATAAAAGCGCGCATATGCGCAACGATGCACACCTGAATCGCTTCGCTTAAGGTATGCGACGCAACTTGAACTATGCGCGCGCTTTTATCACTTATGCCTTATGCGCAACGCGCCAAGTATGCACGCTCAATTGAAGTTGTACGAAAATATGGGGAAAAAATGTAATTAACAAACTTTGATTAGGTTTGATTGTCTAAAATAATTATGTTTTCTCTAATTGTGACTTTAACTCATACACGCTTCCAACATCAGCCGCTTCAAACGAGATCTTCTTCTTCCAACGGCTTCAGCTCATACAACGACCAAATAAACTTCTCTTCTTCTTTAATCCTTCTTTTCTTTTTTATATATTTCATTTGTAACTTATATCTTCTTATGTTTTCTTTTTTATTATTTTAATTTGTCTACTATGTGTCTGTCAAATTGTCTCAGTGGGTCTCTTCAGTACTAAAATGAGTTCTTTAGTGGCGTATGAGGTTTGTTATGTCCTTGTCAATTTGTCTCATTGAGTTTCCTCAGTATTGAAATGAGTTCTTTTAGTATTGTGTATGTATATGTCTGTATATATATATATATATATATATATATATATATATATGCATGTGTGTGTTTGTGTCTTTATATATTACATGTGCACATATATACAAATTATATTTCGCTTTAATTTTTTTTAATGGGGTTCTTCATTACTACTATTTATCTTGTGTGTATGCTATATACACATGTATATGCAAGTTATGTACATGGTTTGAGTAGTTATGTACAAGTTTTCTTTCTACCAATGTAAGGACATAGCTACTAATTTTTGCACCATAATTTCATGAGTTTCTTTAATTTTGTTCGTTTGTATAAAACTAGTTTGTATAAACATAACAACCGCCATGCATTTCTTTCTAATACCACATTGTATGTTCCTTAATAACAATATTTTTGTTTATGTAGTGACAATTTGATTTGCTTATGAATGTGTTATTTTCTATTAGTTCATGACGTTTACATTGTTTACATGTGCAAGATGTGTGTATCTAAAATTTTAAACATTATGCGCTGTTCTTTAAAGTAGCGTGCCCTTCGTGTTTGCGCGTTGCGCTTATGCTCCAAAGGTCTTGGCGCTTCGGTGCATGTTTCGCGTTTAATAACACTGCACGCGCGCGCACACACTTAAGCTTCTCTGTTCCCCTTCTCCTAGCGGGGCCAGTCTCGTTCTGCCGTTTTGTTCCGAAAATGTAGGAATGAAACAAATAGACGGGAAATGAAGAATTTGGAAGTGTCGGATAAATCCAATTTTAAGAATAAAAAAAATGACTAATCAAACGAAATTTGATTGAAAAGGACCAATGACCAAATAGTTGTGAGGCAATCATGATGCTTTTGTTAATTTTGACCCAATCCAGCGAAAATGACGTTGGAATGGTAAAATAAATTGTTGAATCAACTTTTTAATGTAAATTACATATTTTATTTTCATATTTATTTGTATGCGCTATATATTAATTTTTTATATAATTAAAAAATAAATCCGAAATGGAAGTATAATTGAATTTCCGTAATTAACTAATGTTTCGAAAATTTTAAATAATAGAAAAAACCGAAACTCAAAATTTTGAAAGTTGCTATATACAGACCCATGGTTTTGATGCATCACACAATTAATGTAGTATTTGTCCTTCCAGCGCTAGGAAGCGGAGCTGCTGCACCATCCACGAGTCCTCCTGTCAACAACGATAAAAAGAAATTTTCAGATGTAACACGTCTTGGTTTTGCTGCCGCTCATGATTCACCCTCTCTAAAACCCGAGTTCTCAGAAAATTGCGATGCCTCTACATCTCAAGGTATTTGCACCCCCCCCCCCCCCCCCCCCCCTCTTTCCCTTACTGCCTTTTATCACCATGGTTCTGAATGATTTTACTTCCATTATCTTTTTTTTTTCCCTAGGATCAAGACAGGCATCAACTTTATCTTTTGCTAGTATAATGTCAACTCCAAAAGCTACAGCCACGCCCGCAGCTCATGCCACAAATGGTTCTGGTAAAAAAGGGAAGAAACCAACCAAAGTTCTTCTTTCAACAGCTGGAGGACGTCGCTACTGATTTTCAGATTATACGTTGGTGTGTATTGTAGTTGTATGATTTGTTTTTGGTACAATATGAACCGAGGTAGACTTCAAATTCCATGCACCATGCAATGTCTAGAGTTTGAACTGTGTTACCTATTTGGAAGAGCATGTACTGTAAATGGCTGTCAGCAACTTGATATATTTTGGGAGTATACTGCTTGGGTTTGTATTATTTTTAGATGATGCAAATGAGGACATAACACATTGCAAATAGCTCTTTTCGTAATATATATTTTTTCCTTTCCTTTTTCTCTGTACTATCATTTTTGGCAGATGGATTGTAGCTCCACGTTCCTTATTTTGTAACAATTAACGATGGAGCTCTTAACTTTTCAATGCCGTTATTTAGAAATTTGTGGTTTTGGAGCAGGTGCAGTTAATAGATTATTACCAACAGGAGAATAAATGACCTAAAATCATAACCACAATTTGTGAAATATGAAACACTGCGATGGGGAATGAAACAATGTCAAGTTATACGGTATAGCTGAAACATGGACGGTGTTTCACTGGTGAATTTTGGATTTGCTTTGTTAGTAGTAGGAATACTGCAAATACTAAGGTAAGATAACCATGTCAAGCTGCAAACTGTAGGTGAAGGTACCCATGAGCGATTTTCTATTACAACATAAACCTGAAATCATCATAAATAAAATCAAGGTATATTTCATTCGCAACAAAACTCAATATCATTAACAAAATTCTCAACAATAAAATAAAATTTCGAGTTTTTTTTTTTTTTTTTTCCAACCACGTCTAAATTTTTATCATTCACCACAGGTCTATAAGTCCATAACTCATATAGCTCACAACAAAATTTGAACCACTGCCAATATTTCCAAAATCAAATTGAAAAAGTACTCGATTACACATGTTTTTTTTTACCTAAGCAAAAAACAGAAATATCGAGCGGCATACGACATGATCCCAATTTAAGACCATCGAGAGTCAGTGGTTCAGTATAAACTAGTAAGGAGAAGATAAAATGAGGATCTCAACAAGATTTCGACCGTAGAACGAAATGACCCAAAGTAGGTTGGGCTCACGTCTTCACAAGCGGCGACAACAGAAGGCATGTTAAAGCAAATATCGGGGATAGCCTTGACAGAGCCCCACGACATCAAGAGTAACCCATATAGGCCACATACAAGACTTCTCAATATGTATACTAGAGTATGACCATGTTCATTACAAAACAACAAATGGTTCTAAACCAACAACCTACGGGCTCTTTTGACGAAAACAAGGTGAAAAGAATGCGCATATCAGCTTACTAACCCAAATGCCTCATGATTAGGGTTGTCAACGGGTCAGGTCAGTTTCGGATCGGGTCAAGTTGGTTCGGGTTGATTTATAAACATGTTGGGTCTACCTGTTTATTGAACGGGTCATTTTTTTCCAGTCTTAACCTTACTCGTGTAACCCATTTAACTAAAAGGGTCGTGTTGCATCGTGTCGGGTCGGATTTACCCGTTTGACTCATTGGCAAGTATTGCACAATAATATAAATAGCAAAAGAACCAAATCACCAACAAACAACACTATCATATAAACACCCATAGACAGCATGTTATAAAATCACCAACATGCATCAAGTTACAAAATCACCAACAAATAGTACATATATAAAGCATGAAATCACCATATCCAAAAATCATTCTTTATACATAAGAATATATGAGCATAATGTATAGATAAAAGATTAACAGTACGTAAGAGATACAATTTGTGATAACCCGTAACTTCCCCGGTAAGGAAGGCACGAATTGCTTTGAGAACAATACACATCGGAACGCAAACAGAAGAACATTTCATTGTTTATAACAACAATTCCATCAGAATACAAGAATATACAGAGTATGAATAAATATTACACACTCGATAAATATCAGAGATTACAATAAATTACATTTAAGTACATAGCAGCGGAAAAATAATACAACACACAACTGAAAGTAATACACGGATACAGAGCTTTCCGAGTATCGTTCCAACTGTAAACCAGGATCCTGTGAATATAAATCTGCAAAACCAAAACTACTAGCTGCTCGTGCGGAAAATAAGGGGCACCCAGAGTTTAGGTTAAAACAATAAACTCCAGGTCAGTCATGTGACTGGTGTGAGAACTAAAACAGTTATTAATCTTTATTTTAAAGTTAGGTAAATCGAGGGACCACGCCGTAAAACACGGAACGGGTTTTTACCCCAAGAATACCAGTGCACAAAACAAACAGCGCAGTGCTAAATAAAGAAAAATGAAGCTATTATAAGACTCAGGTCCCATCATACAATGCAACGCAAGCCGGAGGATAGAGTTTTTACCTTATAATAGCCAAAAATGCTTGGTACGTGAAATTTTATATTTTATTATTACTATAAGTGAAGAAAACAACTTCAATCATAATGTATAAATCATAGACGGCATAAGTGACCCATACCACTATGTCGCCGTACTAGGCTCTACAAATAAAACCGAAAGTCATGTATTGAAAATTGGATTCCATCATGAGTCGAGGCAAGGGGCAAGCTCCTCTCCGTTCGAGACACTCCAGCAAATGCCTCAGGACCACACACAGCGATCCTTTGGAACCTCCAAGGCCGGTCCTCTCTTATTTTTGAGGATTAGTTATTCCTGAACACACGTTTCCCGGTCCTATAGGACCTATATAATGGTCTGTACGTCGGCTCACATAGTGCCAGTTATCGACCATATATTCGAGGCGCCTCGCATTCCAACAACCACACAGGTGAAAAATATATAAATATCAGCCAGTTTATAGCACTGACACCACCACTAGCTAGAAAGAAATGTCGTGCACTCCTTGGGTCCTTATCCCGTTTTTGACTCATACCGAGGTGTGAGGCTCGCAAATTAACGCCATACACAAAGCTGCGCCACACAGGCCGTGCTTTGATCATCAACCACAAGACTTTGCTTTTCAACAGAAGCCTTGATCATTTGCCACTTAGGCATACCACACAGGCAATTCACTCCATGCGACTGATGTCCATCGATATACAACCTCTGAGCTTGTACGTCTCAGAGAAGGGCGTTAAGCAAGAGAATAAATTCTCCGCCGCCAAACAGATGTATATTTAATAGAGATCAATCAACACAGAATAAAATCCAATGTCAGACACACAGTCCATTCACAAGTTCTTTCTGGGTCTGAATGAAACCGGAGGCACTTTCCTCGCATATCCATCGATCTCCAAGTACGTCTGGACGATCACCAACTGATTCCCTCCTCTTGGGTGTACAGCCGAATCAAGATCATCAATAATCATCCAAACGATGTGAAGACTTCCGGTCTTCAACCACCGTCTTCATCTTCGACATATCGTCGAATCGGTTATTCAGAATGGGTATAAACCCGGCCTTTCCGAATAACCCGCGTATATAATAAACACGTGTTACACAAACACAACATACGCCTCATTCCAATTCGGAATATTCTTTTATTCAAATTTTCACCTTCTTAGGAAAAGGTTCCCATTAATTTTATCAAAGATAAATTCTTCTAAATTTATTCTTTAATCTTCCTTTGGATATCATTTCAAACCATATTATGGTTTTCCAAACTAGTCGGGATTAGCGAACCACACCGAAGTAATTATTTATTTTATTTCTCAATCCCAACCTATTCATCCCATGGAGCAAAACTGGTAATATCCCGTATCCAACACCATGGTGTTATCGGTAAATATTAATTACAATTTCACATTCAAATCTAATTAAAGATTTAATTATCGCTTTGGAGTAAAACTGGTGATACTCCATCCTCGATCACTTTAATCTAATTAAAGATTCATTAAAACTCCACTTAGTTTTAATCTTCTCAAAAATCAATATCCTATCTTTAACTGGACTAAAGAACCAATGTCACCTAAAACACGATTCACGATAAACCCAAAATCACTTTCTCTTGTTAATCGGGTTAAAGAACAGGTGTTATTCAAAACACCGCTCACGATAAATCCCAAAAACCAATTCAAATTTAATTCCAATTAACTGGACAATTTCACTAAATCTTAGGTAAAAGATTTATTCTTTTCTAAACTGGGTTCAAGAACAGTGTTATTTAAGACACCATTCACGACGAACCCAAAATCCCATTTGATATTAAATACAAGGCTCTGAATAGAAAATATACCGGCTTATATTCAATATCAAATTCTAAAACCAACAAATATCGTATTGGAAATAACGATATAAATTATATCTTTCAAATTTCCAGACCCATATATGTATAATCACGAAATCCAATATCGAAATATTCCGAAGATAATTTCGATTCAAATCCATTCCAATTCACGTATTGGAAATTCTGATTATTTTTAAAACCATTTTAAATCCAATTTATTTATTTTAAAAATAAATGGAGTTACAATTCTAGTTCAAAACAAGTTCATTTCGATAAAAATCTATTTTTATCCTTTCAAATATGGAGTTTTTCATCCTAATTCTTCCCAAATCATTTCTTATGATTTTACACAAATTATTGATATTTTAAATAATTTTATCAAGGCCCGTACAGTCGATTTTCATCAACGGCCATCGAACTGCACTTACAACGACCTTTTCCAAATTTGATTTGGACATAATTCCAAATCCAACCATTATATTTCAAATTTCTAATATTTATTGGAAAGCTCTTTTCGAAACGAACCCAACGGTTCTGGTTTCAGGAGAATCCGACGGTCGGATCTTCCGCAATGTCAATTAAAGTCAATGGTCGAAATTCACGAACTGCTGCGGCGCAGCGCGTTCTATTCAGGCCATTATATATATAATATATACATTATATATATTTCATCGATTTCCTTTTAAAACGTATTTTATAAATCGTTTTAAATTCGTTTTCGAAACGATTTCAACTTCATATTCAATTTCGAATCAAAATTGAATATCCACATCATCGATATACAAATGATAATATTTTCAAAACGTTATATTTTGAAATCACTTCCTTTTCTATATTCATTATAAAAAAACGAATATAATCGATATAAATATCATTCACGTAAAAATGGCGCAAATCTAATCAATACGGCTTTATATATTTCAATAACTTCGTTATTCTATTCAACAAATGAATATTTTCTTCAACACATGAATATATATTTCTTTCAACACATGAATATTCTCAACACATGGGCATCGTCAACACATGACTATTTTTGTTATTTAATATATTTTATAAAATTATGATAAAGATGTATATATTATTGTTTAAAATATTTTACTCAACACATGATAAGTTTCGACACATGAATATTCTCAACACATGAGCATCGTCAACACATGACTACTTTATTATTTAATATATTTTATAAAATTATGATAAAGATGTAAATTTTATTGTTTAAAATATTTTACTCAACACATGATAAGTTTCAACACATGAATATATATTTTATTCAACACATAAGTATATATTTCTATTCAACATATGAATATATATTTCTATTCAACACATGAATATATTTATTTTATAATATTCTTTATTTCCCGATTGGAATGAGGCCCAATCAATTACCATATAATGTTAATTATATGGATTCCATACAACACATGTATATAATAGCAATGGTAAATAATCAACCATCATCCAAAGTGCACCACACTACTGCATAAGCATTAAATATAAATAATTGACGCTTATACAATCTGTCAATCAAACGATCGACATACCACTAAACAATTGGGATTAGTGTACGTCAAATATCATCCCAACACCCGTATGAGTTTCAAACCAACAAACACTGAATATTATTTGTGTAGTTGGACGACGTGTAAAATTTATCGTCCCAATCAATATCCTTCAAATAGGTGTACATAAACAAACCGTCCAGTTGGTATATGAATATTTATTTAATCACATTCACGTTAAAAATTATATTTTTAACGATAATTAATTTATTCTCAACACATTAATGTTTTATTATCTATTTCACATCAACATCACAAACAAATTTCACAATACATCAAACAAGCATACAAGTCGTCCATGGTCTGTGGACGACGGGTGTTGGGTGCTGCTAAGCACCGTCTGCATCCTAGTATATATTTTAACTAGAAAACAAGATTTAAAGTGAGAAGTTCTCACCGACTAGCTAAACCAAACGTGTGACGGCCCGCCTCGCACCAGCCTGCATCTCCTCCGAAAGTGCGCTGTACACATGCCCGACTAGCACAAGACGGTCGTCATAAGAAAGGAAAGAAGGGAATGAACTAATCAAAGAACCTGTAGAATGTCTCACAGCGCATGGAATAAAATATAATAATAATGTACTTGACATAAAACAGGCGAGACAGTGCATAAGCTGATAACTAAAACCAACATCAATCTCAAAGCAGCGGAAATCCAAATACAGCTTATTACAACTTTTCAAAATCTACTGTCTCTGAACAACAGAAAGCCAAAATAGAAGATACACCACCAATGCCCAAATAGTGATCTTCAACAACACAGGGAGAATACTATATATGTATATTACGTGGAAGCCTCCTGCTCGTCTCCGGATCATCTACTCGTGCATCACCAGCTAACCTGTCTCTAGTCTGCTCGTGCGAGCACCCAGAGTAATAAGAGGAGACATAAAACTCTGGGTCAGACATAAAGCCTGGTATGAGCGATAAGCATCTAAACAGAATAATAACAGGTATACTAAACCATACCTGAACCTGGACCTGCAACCAAAGAGTTAGTACCACATACCGTACAATACTCCAAGGTGCCATAATAAATAGTGTAAGAATACGGGGTGGGGTGTGCATGTCAAAATAATAGCAACAAATCATCCATAGCAACCATCCTCACATCTCTCACTCAGTGCCTAAAGCGTACGACATCTACCACTTTGGAACACTAGACAAACTGAGGCAACAACGAATCCCTACTTGTAGAAACCCTGCTGTGACCAAGCCAAACACTTGGAGTCATGACCAAACATTTCAATGACCCACTTCATTGGTCATAGCCCTTGGTTCTACCAATGCCATAATGGCCCTGAATCCGCCTTCGTACCTCCTACCATAGTGGTCCAAAGCTATAGACGTCGATAACTCCTTGGCACGCGTCCCGCAGCAAAGCCCAACCATGAAGCGAACTCGTTGATTCCCATCTAAATCTTGAGCTCTAACTTCTCATTTGGACTTCCTTTGCATCTCGGGTTTGGTCGAATTGGAGTGGGCCTTCAGAAGAGTCATCGCGTAGTAGTAATAGCCCACGTACGGTTCGGTTCGGTGCTCCTCATCTAGTTTGGTTCGGTTCGGTGTAGCCTTCCTGATCGGTTCGGATTGGTGGTCCTCGTCTAGCTTGGTTCGGGTCGGTAGTCCACTTCGGGTCGGGTCGGTGTCTTCCTCCGGGTCGGGTCGGTTCAGTGATTCTCCCCCTTCAGATATCGGTTCGGGTGTCTCTGCTTGAGTTCGATTCGGAGGTAGTTTATCCGATCTGATTCCTTCTGTTTGACTTGTTTGCCTGCTCCGATCCGTCCTGTTCTCTTCCTCCGATCCGGTCTGCTCCATCGCTCCGATCCGATCTTCTGTCCAACTCCAACTCTAAGCAATGGCCTTCCTTCCTGCCAAACTCCTTCCAGTGGCAAGTCCTCATCCAGTTCGGATTCCCTTGGTCAGTTCTCTAGTCCGATCCGACCCCTTTTCTCCGATCCGAACCGGTTCGGAACCTGCACACTTCTGCAATTTTCCAGCAAGCTTTCTACGCCGTTCGACGACGTTTTCGAGCGATTTAGCTATTCTAATTAATCATGAAACATACCACAGAGTCATAGCAACATGTAATAGTAACCACAAACAACAACCAACAATTCAAATGAATCAAAATGGATCAAAAGTAGCTAAAACTTCATATTTTCCCTTAAGCACTCTTAATCATGTTTAAGCATACAATTAACAAAACACATCGAAATTATCTCAAATTTCTAACAGAGCCTTAAAACATTATTTTAGAATTTTAAGAATTTTTCCAGAATTTATTTACGTATAAATTCGCTAATCTTCACTAATTACCCTTAATCAACCGTAATTAGTGTCAAAATGATGCTATCACTCACCTTGGCCACAAATGAAATTCTCAGAACTGAAACTCCTCTGATTTGGGGCGAATACTGATGTCTAACAGCAGCTCTAACCTTGCTTTAGTGCTCTTTCTCCTTAATTTGGTGTTACTAAGCCTAATTTTCAATTAGAGAGTGATTTGGGGTGTTTTAGATGTAGGAAGCCATTACTAAGGTCTCAAGGAGGTTTGTGGCGGCTCAAAACTGAAATGAAAGTGATAACCTAACCCTAATCAGACCTCCTATACCTCTAAACCCGAAATTCCCCTTGGGCCTAGCTGCTAATCACCCGGTTAAGCCCAATTAAGCTGTTTTTCTCCATCTGAAACTTGTTTCAGCCATATCTCCCAAACGGTAAGTCCGTTTGGCTAATGTGACCACTCTACGGAAAGAGAAACCATCATCCGAAGCCAATGGAAGTGGTTTCAGGTCAAAATTCATCTCCAGTCAAAAGTTATGGCCAAAACAGTGCCAACTAGGGGTAAAATGGTCATTTAAAAATCGAGAAAAATCATGAACATGGGAAATGACCCCAATAGTCGTCTCCCAAAGTTACATGACCATACGACTTCGTATGTGAAAGAAATAAATATCCTACGATCCTATGATGCGTAGAACGCGGGTCGTTACACTCTCCCCCCCTTAAGAAATTTCGCCCCCGAAATTCCTTAACTCAAAACATACAAAGGATCCCGCATGCCTAACAACCATATACAACAATCAAATATGCAAAACAAGCAAACAAGCCTATCCTAGCATGCGGAAAAACTAAATCGAAGTCAAAATCTTACCAGACAAAGAGTTCTGGATACTTCTTCCTTATGTCCTCCTCTGTTTCCCAAGTACAATCATTCTCGTCCTCGCTCCACTGAACCTTGACTAGCTTCACCGCCTTCCTTCGAAGTTGCTTCATGTCGTGCTCGACAATACGGGCCTGCTTGCGGTTCCCAACCGTCTCGGGTTCTACTTCGAAGTCCTCTAACTGATCAGGTGAAATAGTCATATCTGAGTCGTGAACGAACTTCCTTAGTTGGGAAACATGAAATACGTTATGAACTCCCGCCATCTTCTCTGGTAAGTCAATTCTATATGCCAAATTCCCGACTAGTTCAAGAACAGGGAATGGGCCAACAAATCTTGGTGCTAATTTGTCTCTCCTGCCAAATCGTATTACGCCCTTCAACGGAGAAATCTTGACAAATACCAAGTCACCAACTGAGAATTTTAAGTCTCTTCTTCTCTTATCAGCATAACTCTTCTGTCTATCTTGGGCTGCCTTCATACGTTGCTGAATGGTCTTGATTTTATCTGAAGTTTCCCTCACCACATCTGGTCCAAGCATAAACTTCTCGCCAGTCTCTATCCAACATGATGGGGAGTTGCACGGTCTTCCATACAAAGCTTCAAATGGAGCCATACCGATACTGGATTGGTAGCTATTATTATATGCAAACTCTACTAGATGCAAATGGTTATCCCATGTTCCACCAAAATCCAATATACATGCCCTCAAGAGATCTTCCAAAATACGATTCACCCTCTCCGTCTGACCGTCGGTCTGAGGATGATATGCGGTACTGAGATGTAACTCTGACCCTAGCGCCTCTTGCAAGCTCTTCCAAAACCCACTAGTGAACAACGGGTCTCGGTCGCTCACAATGCTTTTAGGTACTCCATGAAATCTCACTACCCACTTCATATACAACTCTGCTAACTTAGTTGCCGTTCTAGTAGATTTGACTGGTATAAACCTTGCACTTTTAGTCAGTCGATCTACAATTACCCAAATGCTGTCATATCCCGATCTAGTCCTTGGTAAACCATCGATGAAATCCATCGAGACTTGCTCCCATTTCCATTCGGGAATTTCTAAAGGCTGTAACAACCCACTAGGCTTCTTTTGCTCGGCTTTAACTAGCTGGCAATTCATGCACTTGGATATAAATTTCCCAACATCTCTTTTCATCCCTTCCCAGTAGTAGGTCTGCTTCATATCTCGATACATCTTATTACCACCGGGGTGTATGGTCAGCTTTGAGTGATGACATTCTCTAAGCACTTCATCTCTCAATCCATTGACATTGGGTACAACAAGCTTTCCATTCCTTCTAAGCCATCTGTCTCGATCAAGCCCATACTTGTTCACCTCCTCATCGATACCCATCTCTAACTTGGAGATGATTTCCAATAGGTTAGGATCGTCCCTCTGACTAGAGCCGATCCGCTCAATCAAAGTGGGTCTGATCGCCAAACTTGCTAACATTTCTGGATCCAATTCGCACTTTGGTCTGAAATCAAAACTCGCGATAAACTCCAGTTGCTTCCATTCAAGGAACATAGCCCCTAAGCTGGCATGTCTTCTACTCAATGCATCAGCCACCGCATTGCCCTTTCCTGGTGTGTATGCGATGTCAAAATCATAGGAAGCTAAGAACTCTAACCATCTCTGCTGACGGAGATTTAAATCTTTCTGGGAGAATAGATACTTTAACGACTTATGATCTGTAAATAGCTCAAATCTTTCTCCCAAGAGATAGTGTCTCCACATCTTCAACGCGAACACGATCGCTGCTAATTCTAGATCATGGGTAGGGTATCTTCTCTCGTGCGGTTTCAATTGCCGACTTGCATAAGCTACAACCCTACCGCCTTGCATCAATACAGCACCCAGTCCGGTACCACAGGCATCCGTGTATACCGTCATCTCTTCATCCCCCTTAGGAATGACTAACACTGGTGCGCTTGTCAACTTGTCCTTTAGATTCTTGAATGCATTCTCGCACCTTTCATCCCAGATAAAAGCTTGATTCTTCTTGGTCAACTGGGTCAATGGTGCTGCTAACTTGGAGAAACCTTGGATAAACTTACGATAATATCCAGCTAACCCCAAGAAACTCCTTACATCTGTTGCATTCTTGGGCGTAGGCCAATCCTGTACCGTAGCCACCTTCGCCGGGTCCACGGCAATACCATTCTCCGATACAACATGGCCCAAGAACCTCACTTCCCTCTTCCAGAAGTGACACTTAGAAAACTTTGCTTTCAATTGGTGTTTTCTCAACACCTCCATCGCTACTCTTAAATGTTCCTTGTGTTCTTCCTCTGTCCTCGAATAGACCAAAATATCATCAACGAACACAAGGACAGACTTATTCAGCTGATCTCTGAATACCCTATTCATAAGGTCCACAAAATATGCTGGGGCATTAGTCAGCCCAAATGGCATAACCAACCATTCATAAAACCCAGACGGCGTTCGAAATGCCGTTTTAGCTATACTCGCAGCTTCCACTCTAAGCTGATGAAAACCTGTCGCGAGATCCAACTGAGAAAATACTCTCGCGCCACTCAACTGATCAAACAAATCATCTATCCGCGGTAGAGGATACTTTTTCTTCCTCGTCACTTTATTCAACTCGCGGTAGTCTACACACAAACGAAGGGAACCATCCGCCTTGGTAGCAAACACAACTGGTGCTCCCCATTCAGAAACACTCCTTCTGATAAATCCCTTCTTCAAAAGATCGCTGACTTGCACCTCGAGCTCCCGCTGCTCTCTTGGTGCCATACGACGAAGTGGCATCACTATAGGTCTGGCATCTTTTACCAAATCAATACGGAACTCAATCTCTCGGCGTGGTGGAAGTCCGGTCACTTCTTCGAAAACATCCGGATACTGGCCAACCACGGGCAAACCTGACAACTCACTATGCGGAATGTCGAGGGAGTTTAGAAAACTAGCCAATACCCCCTTACTGGGTAAACCACCAAACACTATCCTCCGCCCATCATCCGCTCTAGCTGTCACCAAAAAGCCCTCACAGTCTACCACCACCCCGTATCTTTGGAGCCAATCTACTCCCAAAATAATGCCAAACCCAGTAAAGCCCAAAACAAAGCAATCACAAACAAACATGCATCCATGACTCGATAGAACCACATTACGACAAATCATGCTAAGGCTAGTTGAACCACCAATCGGGTTCGTCACTACTAAAGGTCTATCGACAATTTCGGGCTCCAATCCCAACCTATCTACCAGGTCACTAGATATGAAAGAACTGGAAGCTCCGGTATCAAACAAAACTCTAACAGGAACATCATAAACAGAAAGCATACCTTGAATGACGACGTTCTTTCCCTTCTCCGCCGCAGTTGGGGCATTCGACGAAGAAGGAATAGCATTAAGAGCATATGCTTTCACCATTTGCTTTTCCTTAGGGGGCTGCGGACACTTGTCCTTGTGATGTCCCAATTGGCCACAATTGAAGCACTTCCTATCCGCTGGCTTGGCCCGACAATTACTAGCATAATGGCCCTTCTTACCACAGCTGAAGCACTCCACATCCTGCTTATTCTTTTTCTTCTGGCCATCCTTAGCCTGATTCTGCTTTCTCTTATTCTGAGAACCACCTTTGCCTCCACCACTAGCTTGTGGCTTTGGCTCATCTGCGGATGCAACCTCAGTCTTTGGCTTAGGGTAGAGACTTTCTGACCTTAACGCTTTCCCCACAATCGATTCAAACGTCTCATCGATGTGGTTAATAAGTTTTTCCCCCAAGTACTGATCCAAACCAGTTATAAATTTCTCATTCTTTTTCTCGGCAGTATCTATAAGAGATAACCTATATTTTGACAAAGTATCAAATTCAGCAATATACTCCGAGACAGCCCTGCCATTCTGCTTGAGCTCCAAGAATTTCTTAAACAACATTGACTTCTGAGCAGCTGGGATGAACTTCTCACTAAAGCGAGCCTTAAACTGCTCCCAAGTAATCTGATCTTCGGGAGTAGCTGCCTTTATAGCATTCCACCAATTCATTGCCCGCCCTTGCAGCTGACGGGACGCTAGCTTTCTTTTCATCACATCCTCGATACCCAAATCCTCGAAGATACGTTCGCAACTATCCACCCAATCCTGAACATCCGTAGCCGACTCCGTTCCGTGGAACGGCTTCCCACCAAGGCTAGTATAATCCTTATTCAGCTTGGCGAAGTCGACTCTTGGCGCCTGCACTATTGGACCACCACCATTTCCACCATTGGGAGCTGCCCTCTGCACATCTCTAAGCATCTCTCTCATGAGGTCAGTAAACATCGTCCTCATGTCAGCAGCATTCCCATTATTGGCCCCTCTACCGGTACCTCTAACATATCGGCTCATCGTCAATCTGAAAAAAGAAATGATTAACGACTCCATAGTGGTGTTAGTGCAGTACGACTCCATTCTTATACTACTAATAGTATATATATAGCTTTTGAAAACCAAAATAATCACAAATACGCTCTCTCGTATACGTATATTATCTCTCCCTGATAACTTCCCTAGGTTAACTACGCAACCTAGAGCTCTGATACCAAGTGTGACGGCCCGCCTCGCACCAGCCTGCATCTCCTCCGAAAGTGCGCTGTACACATGCCCGACTAGCACAAGACGGTCGTCATAAGAAAGGAAAGAAGGGAATGAACTAATCAAAGAACCTGTAGAATGTCTCACAGCACATGGAATAAAATATAATAATAATGTACTTGACATAAAACAGGCGAGACAGTGCATAAGCTGATAACTAAAACCAACATCAATCTCAAAGCAGCGGAAATCCAAATACAGCTTATTACAACTTTTCAAAATCTACTGTCTCTGAACAACAGAAAGCCAAAATAGAAGATACACCACCAATGCCCAAATAGTGATCTTCAACAACACAGGGAGAATACTATATATGTATATTACGTGGAAGCCTCCTGCTCGTCTCCGGATCATCTACTCGTGCATCACCAGCTAACCTGTCTCTAGTCTGCTCGTGCGAGCACCCAGAGTAATAAGAGGAGACATAAAACTCTGGGTCAGACATAAAGCCTGGTATGAGCGATAAGCATCTAAACAGAATAATAACAGGTATACTAAACCATACCTGAACCTGGACCTGCAACCAAAGAGTTAGTACCACATACCGTACAATACTCCAAGGTGCCATAATAAATAGTGTAAGAATACGGGGTGGGGTGTGCATGTCAAAATAATAGCAACAAATCATCCATAGCAACCATCCTCACATCTCTCACTCAGTGCCTAAAGCGTACGACATCTACCACTTTGGAACACTAGACAAACTGAGGCAACAACGAATCCCGACTTGTAGAAACCCTGCTGTGACCAAGCCAAACACTTGGAGTCATGACCAAACATTTCAATGACCCACTTCATTGGTCATAGCCCTTGGTTCTACCAATGCCATAATGGCCCTGAATCCGCCTTCGTACCTCCTACCATAGTGGTCCAAAGCTATAGACGTCGATAACTCCTTGGCACGCGTCCCGCAGCAAAGCCCAACCCTGAAGCGAACTCGTTGATTCCCATCTAAATCTTGAGCTCTAACTTCTCATTTGGACTTCCTTTGCATCTCGGGTTTGGTCGGATTGGAGTGGGCCTTCAGAAGAGTCATCGCGTAGTAGTAATAGCCCACGTACGGTTCGGTTCGGTGCTCCTCATCTAGTTTGGTTCGGTTCGGTGTAGCCTTCCTGATCGGTTCGGATTGGTGGTCCTCGTCTAGCTTGGTTCGGGTCGGTAGTCCACTTCGGGTCGGGTCGGTGTCTTCCTCCGGGTCGGGTCGGTTCAGTGATTCTCCCCCTTCAGATATCGGTTCGGGTGTCTCTGCTTGAGTTCGATTCGGAGGTAGTTTATCCGATCTGATTCCTTCTGTTTGACTTGTTTGCCTGCTCCGATCCGTCCTGTTCTCTTCCTCCGATCCGGTCTGCTCCATCGCTCCGATCCGATCTTCTGTCCAACTCCAACTCTAAGCAATGGCCTTCCTTCCTGCCAAACTCCTTCCAGTGGCAAGTCCTCATCCAGTTCGGATTCCCTTGGTCAGTTCCCTAGTCCGATCCGACCCCTTTTCTCCGATCCGAACCGGTTCGGAACCTGCACACTTCTGCAATTTTCCAGCAAGCTTTCTACGCCGTTCGACGACGTTTTCGAGCGATTTAGCTATTCTAATTAATCATGAAACATACCACAGAGTCATAGCAACATGTAATAGCAACCACAAACAACAACCAACAATTCAAATGAATCAAAATGGATCAAAAGTAGCTAAAACTTCATATTTTCCCTTAAGCACTCTTAATCATGTTTAAGCATACAATTAACAAAACACATCGAAATTATCTCAAATTTCTAACAGAGCCTTAAAACATTATTTTAGAATTTTAAGAATTTTTCCAGAATTTATTTACGTATAAATTCGCTAATCTTCACTAATTACCCTTAATCAACCGTAATTAGTGTCAAAATGATGCTATCACTCACCTTGGCCACAAATGAAATTCTCAGAACTGAAACTCCTCTGATTTGGGGCGAATACTGATGTCTAACAGCAGCTCTAACCTTGCTTTAGTGCTCTTTCTCCTTAATTTGGTGTTACTAAGCCTAATTTTCAATTAGAGAGTGATTTGGGGTGTTTTAGATGTAGGAAGCCATTACTAAGGTCTCAAGGAGGTTTGTGGCGGCTCAAAACTGAAATGAAAGTGATAACCTAACCCTAATCAGACCTCCTATACCTCTAAACCCGAAATTCCCCTTGGGCCTAGCTGCTAATCACCCGGTTAAGCCCAATTAAGCTGTTTTTCTCCATCTGAAACTTGTTTCAGCCATATCTCCCAAACGGTAAGTCCGTTTGGCTAATGTGACCACTCTACGGAAAGAGAAACCATCATCCGAAGCCAATGGAAGTGGTTTCAGGTCAAAATTCATCTCCAGTCAAAAGTTATGGCCAAAACAGTGCCAACTAGGGGTAAAATGGTCATTTAAAAATCGAGAAAAATCATGAACATGGGAAATGACCCCAATAGTCGTCTCCCAAAGTTACATGACCATACGACTTCGTATGTGAAAGAAATAAATATCCTACGATCCTATGATGCGTAGAACGCGGGTCGTTACAAAACGCCACGACTCTTCATATGTAGAAATCTTCGTCGTGCTCGCCTTTTGTCAATTTCATTGTCTGTAGTACTACACATATAAAAATCACATTTTTATATTGTTTCTATGTATATAAAAATCACATTTTTAATTCGCTCTATATGGATAAAAATCACATTTTTATACCGCTACTATATAGATAAAAATTCTATTTTTACATCGCTACTATATAGATAAAAATTCTATTTTTACATCGCTACTATATAGATAAAAATTCTATTTTTACAACGGTGTTTATATAATAAAGATTATATTTTTATCACGCTATTCTCTATATAAAAATTATATTTTTATATATCTACTTCTAATATAAAGATTGAATTTTTATATCATCGCTATAAAAATCACATTTTTATTTCAACATATATATAATAAAAATCAGATTTTTATTACGCTACATAAATAAAGATCAAATTTTTACTATCTATATAATATAAAAATCGTATTTTTATTCTTTAAAAATTATACTTTTAAATCTCTACACCTATACAATCAGTTTTAAATCAAAAAGAAATAAATAAAATTCAAAATTAAAAACTTACATCGCATTTGAAGGAGAGGGCTGATGGGTTTTGTCGAAGAATGAGGTTCGATGGAGGCGGTTTCGAGTTGCATCTTGGATCCGGTGGCGCTAGGGCTTCAGAAGAGGGTAGCATTCGATTTGGAGGAGGGTTTGGGGCTGTCATCAACCGGAGAGGTGAGAGGAGCTGAGGGAAGAGAATGGAGGGGGTTGGAGTTGCGTGGAGGGGTTCGGCGGCGGCCTCGGGGCTTGGTGGCCGCGGTTCTTCACGGTTTGAGGCTGTGGGGTGCTTAACGGAGGGAGAAGGAGGATGGAGGTGGTCGGGGGATGCACGGTGGTGGCTGACTGAGGGGGGGGGGGGGTGCGGTGGCGTTAGAGGCGCGGCGGCGACGAATCGCGGCCCCCCTGCGTCGTTTTCGTTTTTTTCCTTTTTATTTATTCTGGTATCGAATGAGAGAGAAAGGTATGGGGGGTTTATATGTAAATAAGGGTTGACTTTTTTATTTAATTTAATTTTTATATTTCAAAAAGCAACTTTTTATTTCGAACTCGAAATCGAATCCACCGCCTGTTGTCCATAGCTAATTACCCCCATTACGAACACAATGGGATATGTATCGTAAGCTGTTTCGATCAGTTTTCGTCAAATCAAAATATAAATCTATATATTGAATTTGAACGCGCATTTCAATTTACCGAGGCCACATACGGACTCTAAAAATTCCAGAAAAATTATTTCTAGCTTCGTATTGACGATACGATCCTAACAAAACTGATTTCGTCAAATTCTGAGACTGTTTGAGAAATGGCCATTTTCCAGTCGATTAAAATCAACTGAAACTGGTTAAACGCGTTTTCCTTTGCCACACTCACATATTGATCCAGAAAATTACGAATTTTGGAATCTAGCAATAACCTGACATCACGGATCCAACAAAAGTGGTTTTGTCGAAAACCGAGGTCATTTGCAAATTTCCCATTTTTAAGGGCTAGAATTCCATAGCGACTATTCTGAATTTTCAACTGGACATAACTTTTTATTCCCGCTATGAAATTTCAATTTTTCGAATTCGTTGGAAAGATATTCTCAATTAGATTATAATATTTTTGGTTTCGCCAAAATCCGACTTATTTTGAATCCTGTACATTCATTTGAACTTTGAAATCGAATTTTCGAACTACCGCGCCATTTCCAGTTCCTTTTATAATTAAAATAAAATATTTATATTCTAACGATGATACGAATAAATATATACGTTCTATTTCTATTCAAAATAAATTTCTCGCTGTTATTATTTAAAATAATCCATTTTAAATATTCAAAATTCACTAAAATTACCAAAATAAAAATTTAAACTGGCTCAGAATTTCCGGGTTATTACACAATTGTTATAAGTAAAATATAACTAGTAGCATACAAGAATAAATTAGTAAATTTACACAAGAATATATGAGCATACTGATTACTACATACATAAAAGACTAACGCTAACAACATACATAAAAAACTAACAATATGGAAGAGATACAACATATAATCGGGTTCGGCGGGTCAAATTCGGGATAGCGGGTCAACCCTAAACCCACCCATTTATAAACGGGTCAAATTCGGGTTGACCCGCCAACTAAACGGGTCGGATTAATTTACTAATTTCCGTGCGGGTTTCGGGTCGTGTAGGAAATTGACAGCCCTAGTTCTAACCACTGGCTTAATTAAAGAATTAAAATATTGTTGTTATAAAATTCCATTTAAAATAAATGTTATTATGTATCTTGCTTAGACAAGTTTGAATTTCATTTGTAATATAAGAACAATTGTTATTCATTTTATTTAAATGAAGTCTCTTATGGAAATACACAATTAGTTAAACATTTTATGAATCATTAACTTTAATATGCTTGATTATAACATAAATATTGGACGGATTAAATCTAATGATGCAACATACCTTGGCTTTGTCGGTTAGGCTATACATACAAGAAATGCATATCAAAACTCCATAATGATAGAATTTTGAGTTTATTTGATTTCGAATCATACGAAGAATCCAAATCTTGTTAAGAAAAATGACTTAAGTACCATTCACTGGACACAGTGAACAAGCTAGTATCTATTGGGCCTCATAATAGTGATGTATGTGGACCAATGAATGCATCAGCTAGAGGTATGATTTACTACTTCGTTACGTTTATTGATGATGTTAGTATATATGATTGCGCGTATCTTATGAAACCAAAATCAGAATCCTTTGAAAAGTTCAAAGAATTCAAAAATGAATTTCAAAACAAATTTGAAAGAATATAAAGACTCTATGAATAGATCAATAGAATAATTAAGCCAATAATTTAATGACGATCTAAAAGAGTGTGAAATTGACTCGCAACTCACTCCACCTAGAACACCATATTGGAATGGGGTTCCTGAAAGGAGAAGTCGCACAGATATGGTGCGATCAACCATATTGGAATGGTGTGTCTGAAAGGAGAAGTCGCATAGATATGGTGCGATCAATGATGAGTCATATAGATCTACTAATAAATTTTGGGGTTATCCCCTTGAAATAGTTGCATTTATATTTAATTGTAATCATAGTAAAACGATTCTGAAGACGCCATATAAGATATGGACTAGGAAACGTCCTAGTGTGTCTTTTATGAAGATTTGGGATGTGAGGCGTTTGTTAAACGTCTTGCCTCTGATTAGCTCGGACCCAAATATGATAAGTGTTATTTTGTGGAATATTCAAAAGAAGTAAAAGAGTATCATTTCTATAAATCCTTTGAATATAAAATGTTTATTGCTCGAATTGGTACCTTTTAAAAGGGAGAACCAGTCTCCGGAACACCACTGGAACAAAATACAACTCGAAACGTCTCAGGAACCACAAAATACCATTGAACCTTATATGGACAAGGAATTGAGTGGGAGTGACACAATGGTTCTAATGTTATATATTGATAATATATTACTTATTATGAATGATGTTAGTTTAAAACAAGAAATAAATACTAATTCCACTAACGAACATGTTTGGATTAAGAAGTTCATTATTGAACTTAATCCATTCAATGATTTACATTGTGATATCAATGGATCCATTGATCAGACCTAGAAACCTGGATCTCATTATCGATCCAAACACATATTTAAGAAATATAATTTCATCTGTGAAATTGTTTGCAGAGGAAATATACATATCTGCAGGCACAATAAGTTGCAGCCCACTGATTAAAACTCTGTCGCAACAGAAGAATGATAGTCACACTAGTTTCATGGGTATACGATACATGAATGATTAACTCTAGTGCACGTGGGAGATTGTTAGAGTTTATGCCATAGAGGCAATCCATTTGATGTGATCAATTACATTGTTGATGTTATATTTTATTTTGAATAAGATATTCTGTTATGTTATATTTACTGCGCAATATATATATATATATATATATATATATTAACATAATAGAAGTCCTTAGAATAATAATACATAATTATATATTGAAGTAAGTGACTTGAACATGAAATTATATAATACAATAATAAGTATTATAATTCTTAAATGTCTCTAGTCAAGTTTTGTTGTATATGGGACAACAATAAAACATTGAGACTAGTATGTTGATTGACTGATCATCATATCTCATTGATCATTAATATACGTGATATTAATGTCAATACATAAATAACTATTGGAGAATAGCGTATTGGGATGACCCAACATGTGAAAACTACATGGAATATAATTAATAGTATCATAACTAATTCTCATAGTGACAGTGATGTAATGGTCCTCAAACCTGAATCATTATGAGTTTATTCGAGGATATTTGTGTTTTGATATCATCAAAAGTTACTTATAACCGAGTAGATAATAAAGGTGATTATCAGATACATCTTGAATCAATTGAAAATCATGAATGATCTATATGGAATTTAACCCCACAATATAAGTAGTGATATCCATGGGTCTATTGATTGAGTGGGACTATGAAATGCATGGTCGTTCTCAAATATTGATTTGTTTTTATATAATCTACTCGTTGATCAAGATAAATGGATTAAATAATGAAGAGGATGATACGTTCCATGCCTCGAGTTTAATCTTGGATATATTGGTTAAAAGGATTAAATTACGTTGAAACGCTGGTCACAGAAAGTGTTGAATCGAGTCGTTGATTTTATTATAACCTGGGTAACAACGATATATTACTAGATGTCGCTCACTGTTCATAATTTAAATACGATTTAAATAATTGCCAACATGCAATAACCTATAGGGTCACACAATAGAATGTTATAAAGGAGAAACCGTTTTGGATAAATAAATATCAATCTGTTGATATTTATTTGAGAAATTTTATTTGAAGTTGGAATAAGTATTCGGGTGGGTTCCTATTTTATGGTTCACGTTTGTTTTTAAGAGGGGTATTCATTTCTTTTATAAAACACACGCCTGAATCAATATATTTCAGATCAGATCGAATAAGTAATAACCGAATACTTATCCAATAAAAACCTAAATATAATGCGGCTATTACCGCTCCTCTTCTATTTTTCTTCAATTTGTACGATAATCGAAGAGAAGCTCGTTCATGGACTCTTCTAGAGGTGGCGGTGTTTTTTGTCACACTAGGGTTCAATTCAATTTCAGATCCAATTTCAATTTCATTAATTCGCGAAAGTCACAAAAGGTATATCACTCGATTTACAATTTATAACATAGATCCTGTTTATTTTGGTTGAAATTTCGTTTATTTGATGTGAATTCGAACCAAATTTCTTTACAATGTTCACATGACATTGTTTTGGCCTATATATGATTTGTAACTGTACTCATACCAATTGGTAAGGTATATAACACTATTTTCTAAGTAGCGAAAGTAATATGGTTTGCGAATACGCTTACTCCAAAGAGGTAAGTGCTTGACTATGGTTTTCGAAGCAATGAAAATAAGAGATTTGTGAATATGCTTATTCCATTGAGATAATTATATAGATCGATTTTTAAGAATCGATGAAATGTTTTTAATGAATGATTTAATTAAAAGGGCCTGAGCTGCTAATATTCTTAATTGTACGACAGTAGATTGATAGTTAAAGAACCGACTATTAAAAAATTACCTTTTAACTTATAATGTGTTGGTTCGAGGAACCTGGATTGGAACTGGATCCAAAACCACTTCGAGACGGTTTTGCATTCAAAACTGAAATTGTAGGTGTGCTTTTGCTTATCATGACGATTTGAAGGTGTAGTCCCTTAAAACAGAAAGGACTACTTGTTGACGTCTTTGGTTAGCAATCAGGATCATACTTGAAACGACCCGCAAATCCGTGCTACCTGAGTTGACTAAATACACCACACGTCCAACCCAAATAACACAGAAATACGACTCATTATTAGAAAGAAGTTAGAGGATGAGAAATAGAAAGAAAGAAATATTAGAATAGAAGAAAAACGAAGATCACAACTCACAGCGGAACGAAGAAAATATATTATATAACATAAGCTTCGAAATACAAATCTGTTTTGTACATATATACATACCATCATCAGAGTACACATAACATTTGATCCAGCGGAAGTAACTCTAAATAACTAACGTTGAAGCCTCCTGCTTCAAGCTCCTCCAAGTGTATCTGTAAAAGCCTGAAACACTTGACTGCCCGTACAAATTTGGGCACCCAAGAGTTTAGGGAAAACAAAACAAAATAAACTCTGGGTCAGTCATGGGACTGGTGTGAGTAAACTCCAACCACTTGTTTAACTTTAAAAATCCTTTCAAAAGAAAAGATAATAGTAAGACCAGCCCACACATAAACACGGACGGTTTTTACCTTACTATAACCCAAAACACTTTGATTTGAAAATCCAGTGATATTATAATAATGTCTACATCAAGTAAATAACCAAATAGCAGAACGCTTGCATCTCACGCTCCACATATATAGTATAAAATCAAAAACCGCATGACGCTTATTGGAGATTTGATTTCCAACATGACAAGGTATGGGACCACCTTCCGATGATGTATCTCTAGAGGCAAATACACCTGGGTTCAACAAGAACATCTTGTAACCCGGCCCACACATGACCGACCACTCATTTCGCTTGAGTGTATCGAATGTATATCACCAACGGTTGGACTCAAACCACCGTTCCCCGAATGGGCAGAATCGATAGATTTAGAAACAAAAGGAATTTCTCTAGATAGGTGATTATACACCCTAATGGGTGCGACCCACATAGCCATGCTGCCTGCCCGATTTTTGTCCTTTCCCGGTTGTTGAGGCCTGAGGCTACGAATACTTACCATTCATTGATAGCACAATCACTTTGAATGCCACATCATCAGATCCGTTAATCACTAGTTGAGTTTGCACAAATATTCTGGATATTATGCTAAGGGATAAATCCGTTGCAACCATATATATATTCGTACAGACCAACTCATTTGATCATTGGAAATACTCTGTCAGACATTCGTCCATATACGTTCGTTCTGGGACTGAACGAAACCGAAGGCACTATTTCTATAAATAGAAAAGCCCTTGCACTTTACTCCGTCTTCAATATATTCAGCATACTTGGTTCGCAACGCTTATGCCGATACGGAGTGGTTCTTCGGATAATAATCCAACCGGTCTCTCCATATTGACAACGATGGTCAAAACTTCGATAGTCTGTGATTTAACTATCGAATAAAAACAAGTGTTCAATCAACATATCAAACAAATCACTGGGCCCTTTAATTAATATTCATTAATTAAATCACTTCTCCATTTCCTTATCAATATTTGTTAACCAAATATTTCAATAACCAATCTTGGCCCTTTACGCTATTTTTGATTTCGTTTCCTTATCGAATTCTATATATATCGATATATAGATTTCTAATTGTCAAATTTCTTAAAAATTATTCTAACTCCTTAAATTCCCGGAAAAATTCGCCATAACCTCCCCTGTATCGGGAGCATCGGGAAATTTCAAATAGCATCCCGGTATCTTCCTCAATCAAAAAGAAAAAGGAAAAGCCAAGCGGCTTGCCGATACGGCGCATAAAACCTCATATATGAATTAAACATGTACCTTATTGTCGAGCACATAAATTAAAATCTTCATATACTTCATATCAAACCTGCTTACACATGTTCACCTGTTTTCAATTCAATTCAATACCATCTAATCGTTTGAATTCAGTTTCGCCCATTTATTCTTTAATTAGTCATTTTGCCTATTTCACCTCTTTGTTGAACATAACATGTTCAAACAAAATATTTAACTTGTTCATTGAATTTCAATTTCAATTCTAGTTCTCTTTTCTATTTCGAATATAAATTTCAAATCGAATTTTCTTATTTAAAGCCCAATATCCATTTGAAATCTCATTAACTAATTTCTATTCAATTTAGTTAATTCCATTCAATCAATTAAAATCTGGTTTCCGTTTCAAAAATCATATTCATCTACACAATTTGAATTCGCATATATTTTCCAACTCAACTCGGAGATTTTCTAAATAGAAACTTCGGATTTTCTTGCTTAAAATCCTTTTATAATATTAAATAAACCATTATGGTTTTAAAACGATTCTGGCGCTGCTTTTCTGAAAATTTTATTTTGACATATCTCAAAATCTATACGACGAAATTCAGATTTTTCTCCTTCATTAGAAAACTATTATCAAATCGGTCCTGATGTTTCTTGTTTCAAAGAATTCCGACTTCAATTGAGTTCTATATATTCAATTGAAGTTCGAATCGCCAATTTACGAACTGCCGCGCTGCGGCGAGTTCGTTTTAATTATATATATATATAGATATAAAAACTTTTTAAACTTCTTAAAATGAATTCAACTTTATTTAATTCTATTTGAATTCCTTGATTCAAATTCCAATCTCACTTTTGAATTCTATATTTCAAATCCCAATTCCTTTTCTATTGGATATTCAAATTCAATACTTAAATTTCTATTTGAATTCCCTATATTCAAATTCAATACTTGGATTCATTTGAATTCTCTTGTTCAAACTCTATATTTAAATTCCATTGGACTTCTATATTCCGATTTCTATATTTGAATTCTATTGAAATTCAAATATTCAAACTCCTTTTTAAATTCTATATTCAAAATTCCATAGTTTAAAACCCATTTGAATTTCATATTCAAATTCCATAGATTAAATCCTATTTGAATTCAATTTGAATCTCTTATATTCAAATTTCATTTCCCATTTGAATTCTAATATTCAAATTCATTTCCAGCCCCATTTGAATTTCTAATATTCAAATTCATTTTCAACACCATTTGAATTTCTAATATTCAAATTCATTTGAATTCCCTTGAATTCAAATTCCATTTCAAAACTATTTGGATTTCCTATTTTGAAATCCTATTTCAATCCTACTTTGAAATCCTACTTTCAAAGTTTATTCCAAATTCTATTTTGAAATCTCATATTCAAATTTCTACTTGGATTTCTATATTCAATTCCATGTTCAAATTCAATACTTGAATTTCTATTCAAATCTCTATTCAAATTTCATATTTGAATTTCATTTCAAAGCTCTATTCAAATTTCACATTTCAATTCTTCTTTGAAATACTATATTTCAATTTCTATTTTGAAATTCCACATTCAAATCTCTATTTGAATTTCTTTATTCGAATTCTTTTGAATTCAAATCTTATTTTAATTCCTTGAATTCAAATTCTATTTTTCATTCTAATTTCGTCTATTCAAATTCTATTTGAACTTCAATTTGAATTTCTAATATTCAATCCCCTTTTAAAATTCAAACATTTAAACTCCTTTTCTAATTTTACTATTCAAATGTTATATTCAAATTTCATTTTGAGTTATATATTTAAAAATTCCATTTCAAATCCTATTTTGAAATTTCATTTCAAATTCCAATTTCACGCTTGTATTTCTATATTCTGAATTATCAAATGATAATTCTTTTCACTTCATTTATAACTTCGTTATAAAAGAACTATTTATAAACTTCGTTTAAAAAGAAACTACTTGTTTTATTTTTCAAAAACAAGTTTATATTTTATTTCCATTTAAAATTCAAATTCTATTTAAAAATAGAATTTTCCCTTTTTAAATCTCCAATATCCTTTTTACGATATTTTTAAATATCATTACTTAAGCCCAGTGATAAAACACACAAGCAACCAATTATTTATTTTTCTGACACATCATATATAACAATATATATACAACCAAATAACAAACAGATAATATATTTTTGAGGAATCCAGTTGGATTCCTCCAACCTGTTTTCCTGCATCCACAGATGTTAGCACATAAATAATACCCATTCTGCTTCGTGGCAGAATATCGCGGTATAGAAGGTCATCCACTAATCATAGCGTGGGGCGTATAGGGTAATCATCCGCTATGGTACCGCGGGCATCCGCTAATGAGACTGCGGGAATCCAACCAATCAATCAACCCAATATATATATATATAGCCTAAATAACTAATATATATAAACAACCAGAAAACAACACAAGCAGCAAACAATTATTTTTAATGAAATAAAAATAATTCTAAAGGTGAGTGAGATTTACTCACCAGGATTTCATTGTTCGATCCATTCTGATCCAACTGATTTTAGAATTTCCAATCCAACATCCAATAGTATTTTCCGCAACTATATTCTAAGGAACTGGCTTCTCGATTTAATTACCTTGTATAAATTTAAATTTTGCATTTATCAGACATACGGATTATATCGACTAATAGGATTAAAGGTAACTTAATTTGATTTTTAACTTACTTTAAATTAATTACTTATGTGTTAACTAAATTCCAACCAAAATCTTAACTCATTACTTTACAAATTTTATTTCTAACTAACTAATCCCTTTATAAAAAATCCTAATCACTTTATAAATTAACTAAATTAACTAAAAAAAATGTTATTAACAAATTTAACAACCGTTATTAACTTGCAAATTAGAATTAAATTAAATAAGTTATATTACCTTAATTACTTCTTTCTCCTCGGCATTTCACCAAGCACTTCTCCTTCAATCTCGGAAACTGCCCCTCACAGTCGCAATCCCCATTCGAACTCCTCTGCCTATCCCCCTAAATCGTCACCAGAAAAACCGAACTCCTCCAGATTCACCTAAAGTCTCTGCTCCTATCACGAACGTCTACTGACCATCACGAGGTGCTCCGCTGTCGAACCCCAAAAGACCATCGCGATTTATGAGCATCGCGACTTCAAATTCGTGCCACAAACCGCAAGGTCGATCTACCCAAAACCCTCGACGACGTCCTCCAGAACCTTAGTCTTGGTCAACTCGCTAAATCTCGACAGCGAACATCAACCTGAGCATCGCGATAGTTAGATGAGTGTCGCACCACCCTTCTGTCCTAAGAACTCGCGATGATCCAATTGATTTTGAATTGAGAAGCTCGGCCATTTTATTTGAGGGTTTTCGGATGATTCTCAGAAGGAATGAAAGTGAAAGGAACAAGGGTGTATTGCGATGCATATATAGGCGATAAGGGGAACAGATAATGTAGCTCGAGGAAGAAAGTAATCCGACCATTTAAATTTCTGGTTTTACTTTGTCGGAGAGGAAGAGGGCAAATTTTTCAGCTCGAGGAAAACTTAGGTCTGCGATGAAGATAGGTCGGCTGAAATGAAAATATAGGCTTTGAAAATAAATTGATTTTATATTTTTTTTTTTTTATATATAACTAAAATATCTTGCGGTCCTTTCATTCGAAATCCCAAACAGCTATCTAGTCGCAACGACTGATGTTAACAACATTATACGATATTCTAAATTCAACGGGACCAGTTTTAAAATTTAATTCAACTGAACAGAACAGATAATAATTTAGATTAATGATTTAAATTAAACTCGATTTAAATATAAATTGATTCCAGACAATTAAATTTAACGAAAATAACTAATTATTATCGTTTTAATCCACATAGATTTTATGTTAGTCGACTCAATTGTTCTGATTTTGTTTTTACACTTCGAATTCAATTGTTACTATTTCGATAATTAAATATATTTGATATTAAATCGTATATCGATTATTAAATCGATAAATCCAAATAAAAATTCATTTATATTATATATTCAATATTTAAAACCATACTAAATATTTAAAATAAACTGTTCAAAAACCTGGGTCGTTACATTCTTCCCCCCTTAAAATAATTTCGTCCTCGAAATTGCTAAGGTAGGAAAAAGGGTACAAATCTATTTCTTCTCAACATCTCACTTACGTTGAAACTCAACTCCTCATATTTCTATGACTTTATTTTCAACCAAAGCTTTTGGTTTCCATTCATATGCATTCTAATTCATATTCCTTTCAATTTTATTTCAAATTGATTCAAGTCAATTTATTCACCTCGAACCATTTAACTTGCTTCAGTTAAATTTTAATTCCAGAATCCAGATCCCAGGGTTTTCATTTCAAATCCTTTGAAATCCCATAAATATATACATATATTTATTTTCAAATTCAAAAACATTTGAATTTTCAAACCACTTGTTTTCTTTCAAACAAATTTTCATCAAAAACTTTCTAAGGTAGCAATTCTTCACTTAGAAACTCGGAAATGAACACTGATGATGTTGCAATCATCATCAGAATTATTTCCCAGCCACTGAAGTGAGTTCAGTGCTTTACCACATTCAAAATCCATTAAAAATGATTTTTATTCAAATCCTTCTAAAACAAATCTATATGATTTGAATATACTTTGAAAAATATTTTTCAACTTCCCAGGATTTTGAATTCTTAATTCTGGTTTGAATTTAATTCTAATTCATCTCATTTGTATATTTAATTCTTATACAAATTCTATTCTGGTTATAAATACCCATTTTAATTTCATAATCTCATTTGACTATAAAATCAACATCCAACACATCCATATAATAATAATTCTAGAAAATTATTAGCTATATATCAAAATAGAATTTTGGGTAAAATTATTTCATTCACCCACTTTAAAACAATATTGTGTTCAATTTCTCTGTTCAAGTGTTTAGAAATCCCTATCGACTTCGTGGCGTCCCACGATTCGACCAGAATTCATAAACCACTCACAGACTAGTCAACACAATATAAAACAACTTTTATATTAGTTTACAAATACGCTCTCTCGTATATATACGCTCAACTCATTCTAGGGTACTACTGACCCTATCTCTAATGAGCACATGCCACACAAGCCTAGGTGTTCGCTCAACCTAAGCTCTGATACCAACTGAAACGACCCGCAAATCCGTGCTACCTGAGTTGACTAAATACACCACACGTCCAACCCAAATAACACAGAAATACGACTCATTATTAGAAAGAAGTTAGAGGATGAGAAATAGAAAGAAAGAAATATTAGAATAGAAGAAAAACGAAGATCACAACTCACAGCGGAACGAAGAAAATATATTATATAACATAAGCTTCGAAATACAAATCTGTTTTGTACATATATACATACCATCATCAGAGTACACATAACATTTGATCCAGCGGAAGTAACTCTAAATAACTAACGTTGAAGCCTCCTGCTTCAAGCTCCTCCAAGTGTATCTGTAAAAGCCTGAAACACTTGACTGCCCGTACAAATTTGGGCACCCAAGAGTTTAGGGAAAACAAAACAAAATAAACTCTGGGTCAGTCATGGGACTGGTGTGAGTAAACTCCAACCACTTGTTTAACTTTAAAAATCCTTTCAAAAGAAAAGATAATAGTAAGACCAGCCCACACATAAACACGGACGGTTTTTACCTTACTATAACCCAAAACACTTTGATTTGAAAATCCAGTGATATTATAATAATGTCTACATCAAGTAAATAACCAAATAGCAGAACGCTTGCATCTCACGCTCCACATATATAGTATAAAATCAAAAACCGCATGACGCTTATTGGAGATTTGATTTCCAACATGACAAGGTATGGGACCACCTTCCGATGATGTATCTCTAGAGGCAAATACACCTGGGTTCAACAAGAACATCTTGTAACCCGGCCCACACATGACCGACCACTCATTTCGCTTGAGTGTATCGAATGTATATCACCAACGGTTGGACTCAAACCACCGTTCCCCGAATGGGCAGAATCGATAGATTTAGAAACAAAAGGAATTTCTCTAGATAGGTGATTATACACCCTAATGGGTGCGACCCACATAGCCATGCTGCCTGCCCGATTTTTGTCCTTTCCCGGTTGTTGAGGCCTGAGGCTACGAATACTTACCATTCATTGATAGCACAATCACTTTGAATGCCACATCATCAGATCCGTTAATCACTAGTTGAGTTTGCACAAATATTCTGGATATTATGCTAAGGGATAAATCCGTTGCAACCATATATATTCGTACAGACCAACTCATTTGATCATTGGAAATACTCTGTCAGACATTCGTCCATATACGTTCGTTCTGGGACTGAACGAAACCGAAGGCACTATTTCTATAAATAGAAAAGCCCTTGCACTTTACTCCGTCTTCAATATATTCAGCATACTTGGTTCGCAACGCTTATGCCGATACGGAGTGGTTCTTCGGATAATAATCCAACCGGTCTCTCCATATTGACAACGATGGTCAAAACTTCGATAGTCTGTGATTTAACTATCGAATAAAAACAAGTGTTCAATCAACATATCAAACAAATCACTGGGCCCTTTAATTAATATTCATTAATTAAATCACTTCTCCATTTCCTTATCAATATTTGTTAACCAAATATTTCAATAACCAATCTTGGCCCTTTACGCTATTTTTGATTTCGTTTCCTTATCGAATTCTATATATATCGATATATAGATTTCTAATTGTCAAATTTCTTAAAAATTATTCTAACTCCTTAAATTCCCGGAAAAATTCGCCATAACCTCCCCTGTATCGGGAGCATCGGGAAATTTCAAATAGCATCCCAGTATCTTCCTCAATCAAAAAGAAAAAGGAAAAGCCAAGCGGCTTGCCGATACGGCGCATAAAACCTCATATATGAATTAAACATGTACCTTATTGTCGAGCACATAAATTAAAATCTTCATATACTTCATATCAAACCTGCTTACACATGTTCACCTGTTTTCAATTCAATTCAATACCATCTAATCGTTTGAATTCAGTTTCGCCCATTTATTCTTTAATTAGTCATTTTGCCTATTTCACCTCTTTGTTGAACATAACATGTTCAAACAAAATATTTAACTTGTTCATTGAATTTCAATTTCAATTCTAGTTCTCTTTTCTATTTCGAATATAAATTTCAAATCGAATTTTCTTATTTAAAGCCCAATATCCATTTGAAATCTCATTAACTAATTTCTATTCAATTTAGTTAATTCCATTCAATCAATTAAAATCTGGTTTCCGTTTCAAAAATCATATTCATCTACACAATTTGAATTCGCATATATTTTCCAACTCAACTCGGAGATTTTCTAAATAGAAACTTCGGATTTTCTTGCTTAAAATCCTTTTATAATATTAAATAAACCATTATGGTTTTAAAACGATTCTGGCGCTGCTTTTCTGAAAATTTTATTTTGACATATCTCAAAATCTATACGACGAAATTCAGATTTTTCTCCTTCATTAGAAAACTATTATCAAATCGGTCCTGACGTTTCTTGTTTCAAAGAATTCCGACTTCAATTGAGTTCTATATATTCAATTGAAGTTCGAATCGCCAATTTACGAACTGCCGCGCTGCGGCGAGTTCGTTTTAATTATATATATATATAGATATAAAAACTTTTTAAACTTCTTAAAATGAATTCAACTTTATTTAATTCTATTTGAATTCCTTGATTCAAATTCCAATCTCACTTTTGAATTCTATATTTCAAATCCCAATTCCTTTTCTATTGGATATTCAAATTCAATACTTAAATTTCTATTTGAATTCCCTATATTCAAATTCAATACTTGGATTCATTTGAATTCTCTTGTTCAAACTCTATATTTAAATTCCATTGGACTTCTATATTCCGATTTCTATATTTGAATTCTATTGAAATTCAAATATTCAAACTCCTTTTTAAATTCTATATTCAAAATTCCATAGTTTAAAACCCATTTGAATTTCATATTCAAATTCCATAGATTAAATCCTATTTGAATTCAATTTGAATCTCTTATATTCAAATTTCATTTCCCATTTGAATTCTAATATTCAAATTCATTTCCAGCCCCATTTGAATTTCTAATATTCAAATTCATTTTCAACACCATTTGAATTTCTAATATTCAAATTCATTTGAATTCCCTTGAATTCAAATTCCATTTCAAAACTATTTGGATTTCCTATTTTGAAATCCTATTTCAATCCTACTTTGAAATCCTACTTTCAAAGTTTATTCCAAATTCTATTTTGAAATCTCATATTCAAATTTCTACTTGGATTTCTATATTCAATTCCATGTTCAAATTCAATACTTGAATTTCTATTCAAATCTCTATTCAAATTTCATATTTGAATTTCATTTCAAAGCTCTATTCAAATTTCACATTTCAATTCTTCTTTGAAATACTATATTTCAATTTCTATTTTGAAATTCCACATTCAAATCTCTATTTGAATTTCTTTATTCGAATTCTTTTGAATTCAAATCTTATTTTAATTCCTTGAATTCAAATTCTATTTTTCATTCTAATTTCGTCTATTCAAATTCTATTTGAACTTCAATTTGAATTTCTAATATTCAATCCCCTTTTAAAATTCAAACATTTAAACTCCTTTTCTAATTTTACTATTCAAATGTTATATTCAAATTTCATTTTGAGTTATATATTTAAAAATTCCATTTCAAATCCTATTTTGAAATTTCATTTCAAATTCCAATTTCACGCTTGTATTTCTATATTCTGAATTATCAAATGATAATTCTTTTCACTTCATTTATAACTTCGTTATAAAAGAACTATTTATAAACTTCGTTTAAAAAGAAACTACTTGTTTTATTTTTCAAAAACAAGTTTATATTTTATTTCCATTTAAAATTCAAATTCTATTTAAAAATAGAATTTTCCCTTTTTAAATCTCCAATATCCTTTTTACGATATTTTTAAATATCATTACTTAAGCCCAGTGATAAAACACACAAGCAACCAATTATTTATTTTTCTGACACATCATATATAACAATATATATACAACCAAATAACAAACAGATAATATATTTTTGAGGAATCCAGTTGGATTCCTCCAACCTGTTTTCCTGCATCCACAGATGTTAGCACATAAATAATACCCATTCTGCTTCGTGGCAGAATATCGCGGTATAGAAGGTCATCCACTAATCATAGCGTGGGGCGTATAGGGTAATCATCCGCTATGGTACCGCGGGCATCCGCTAATGAGACTGCGGGAATCCAACCAATCAATCAACCCAATATATATATATATAGCCTAAATAACTAATATATATAAACAACCAGAAAACAACACAAGCAGCAAACAATTATTTTTAATGAAATAAAAATAATTCTAAAGGTGAGTGAGATTTACTCACCAGGATTTCATTGTTCGATCCATTCTGATCCAACTGATTTTAGAATTTCCAATCCAACATCCAATAGTATTTTCCGCAACTATATTCTAAGGAACTGGCTTCTCGATTTAATTACCTTGTATAAATTTAAATTTTGCATTTATCAGACATACGGATTATATCGACTAATAGGATTAAAGGTAACTTAATTTGATTTTTAACTTACTTTAAATTAATTACTTATGTGTTAACTAAATTCCAACCAAAATCTTAACTCATTACTTTACAAATTTTATTTCTAACTAACTAATCCCTTTATAAAAAATCCTAATCACTTTATAAATTAACTAAATTAACTAAAAAAAATGTTATTAACAAATTTAACAACCGTTATTAACTTGCAAATTAGAATTAAATTAAATAAGTTATATTACCTTAATTACTTCTTTCTCCTCGGCATTTCACCAAGCACTTCTCCTTCAATCTCGGAAACTGCCCCTCACAGTCGCAATCCCCATTCGAACTCCTCTGCCTATCCCCCTAAATCGTCACCAGAAAAACCGAACTCCTCCAGATTCACCTAAAGTCTCTGCTCCTATCACGAACGTCTACTGACCATCACGAGGTGCTCCGCTGTCGAACCCCAAAAGACCATCGCGATTTATGAGCATCGCGACTTCAAATTCGTGCCACAAACCGCAAGGTCGATCTACCCAAAACCCTCGACGACGTCCTCCAGAACCTTAGTCTTGGTCAACTCGCTAAATCTCGACAGCGAACATCAACCTGAGCATCGCGATAGTTAGATGAGTGTCGCACCACCCTTCTGTCCTAAGAACTCGCGATGATCCAATTGATTTTGAATTGAGAAGCTCGGCCATTTTATTTGAGGGTTTTCGGATGATTCTCAGAAGGAATGAAAGTGAAAGGAACAAGGGTGTATTGCGATGCATATATAGGCGATAAGGGGAACAGATAATGTAGCTCGAGGAAGAAAGTAATCCGACCATTTAAATTTCTGGTTTTACTTTGTCGGAGAGGAAGAGGGCAAAATTTTCAGCTCGAGGAAAACTTAGGTCTGCGATGAAGATAGGTCGGCTGAAATGAAAATATAGGCTTTGAAAATAAATTGATTTTATATTTTTTTTTTTATATATAACTAAAATATCTTGCGGTCCTTTCATTCGAAATCCCAAACAGCTATCTAGTCGCAACGACTGATGTTAACAACATTATACGATATTCTAAATTCAACGGGACCAGTTTTAAAATTTAATTCAACTGAACAAAACAGATAATAATTTAGATTAATGATTTAAATTAAACTCGATTTAAATATAAATTGATTCCAGACAATTAAATTTAACGAAAATAACTAATTATTATCGTTTTAATCCACATAGATTTTATGTTAGTCGACTCAATTGTTCTGATTTTGTTTTTACACTTCGAATTCAATTGTTACTATTTCGATAATTAAATATATTTGATATTAAATCGTATATCGATTATTAAATCGATAAATCCAAATAAAAATTCATTTATATTATATATTCAATATTTAAAACCATACTAAATATTTAAAATAAACTGTTCAAAAACCTGGGTCGTTACAATACTTGTGGCAATACTCCCTATGTTTCGGGTTCTGCATGATGCAAGGACTTCTTGTTACAAACCCTATGTAATGACCCGATTTTCATCTTTCAAAAATAACCACAAATACATCCTCTATATTCATGTATCTCAAATCAAGTGTCGGAAAAACTGATCGTTTAGGGGAAAGAAAGGAGATAGAAGAAAGAAGACAAAGAACAGAATATCACAGCGGAACGAATAATCTATAATATAACAATGCTCTTTACAAAAAGAGAAACTTTAATATATATATATATATATATGTATACAAATACACATCAATCAGAGTACACAGAACATAATGAATCAGCCTGACCAGTTATAATAACCTGTCCTTACAATTGTTGATATATACAACAACACACAGCGAAATAAATAAAAGAATACGAGCATACAACTCGGCACCAACTCTTCTTATGAAGCTTCAAAGAAATCCAAATCTGATCTAGAAAATATACTCAGTCTGACCCCAGAATTATAATTATATAACACTTGGATCAGGTTAGGCAACCGCGTGAGATAACTCAACATATAAATGACATATATTAATACAATATAAGGCCGTACGAATGTCCTTGACGCTTACCCCTAAAAAGTAGCCAACCATTTATTAGGAGAAGTATAGTTGTATAATAGATGATGTCTAGGGTGTGGAATATAAATAAATAAAATGGGTGGAACGATTACTTAGTTACATTCGATAGCTATTAAGTATACAAACAAAACCGCTAAGACACTTTCACATATTGGATTTTCTGTGGGGATCTCTCCGGATCAAGCCGGATCCGAACTCCATGCACAAGGATCAAAAATACCTTCCGAGCATCGTATATCTCTGATACAATATGCCATAAGGTAAGCATGAGTATCCCACGATGCATGAAAATATCGATGTGCACCATGTGGCACCAAATATATCCAACTCCCTGCACGCAACATCTATAGACATACTTTAGATATGGAGTCAATATATTCTTTCGTGGGTTAGCAAAACCCTAGGTCATGCATCCTACTCGGTCTTTAGCTATATCCAATGTCAAGGTTTCGTTCGACATCTTTCACACAAGTCTTCGTCATTCGAACAGAACAAGAATTTCCAATTAGGATCATAAAATACAATAGAGCTCGGAATCACACATAGATTCCTCCATAGGTCTTGGAATCACACATGGATTCAAATACATCAATAGATCTCATAATCACACATAGATTCCTTAGCAGATCTCAGAATCACTATATATGTTCGAACATCTCAGTAGATCTTGAATCGCCACATAGACTTCACTTCACAACTACTTCCAAAACATAAAACCTGTAAACTAGTTTTGAAGTGGTTTTCATTAAGTAGAACACTTACAAATCGCGGTCTCCTCAAAACTAATAATTAGATTTAAGGTCAATTTTTATAGTCGATTAATCGATTACAAGTCACACAATAAATGATTATATATGGAAAACATCCTCGCTTAATTTCCACAACAAACAAATAACATCAAAAGCACTATCAAGTCACATAGTATGATAAATAGTCAAAGCAGGATTAACTCATATAAACGGCTTATAATCCCTTTCCATTTAATTAGTCTTTCATTAATTAATTAATTTTTATTAGTAAAACTCCTTTTATCTAATAAGACTTCGTTTATTAATCAACAACTCCTATTTAATTACTATTCCTTTATGTACTTGCGTATATATTGAATTTATACATATAAAAGATATATGTATGTATTCTATGGTTTCTCTATTCCTTTATAGTATTCAATTCTTCAAAAAGTATTAATATGCCTATCCCTCCGGTATAAGTATATTCACAATTCATCTGCAAGATTTGCTTTCTTTAAAATATAGTCAAGGAGGTTAAAATGATTATTTATTAAACACCTCATCTCTTTATAAGTTAAAACATCTACTTCAATGTCCTTATCCTGAAAGATTCAATACTTGTTTCTATCTTTAAAATATGTTATCAAAGAAATAAGTATATTCAAAACCGTTAAACACTATATTTCCAGTTTAACAACATTCCAAGGGTTTTAGAAACAAATGTTGCTAAAAATCTATTTACAACAAACCCAAATCAAATCCTTTAAAATTTTCTTTAAACTTCGTTTAAAGATCCACTTATATGAACTTCATCGATAAAATCTGAGAGGGTTAAAGATGAATGTAATTAACACATTGTGACAACAAACGCAGAATCACTTTCTATACTTATACTTATCTTTATTCGTTTAAAGATAGAATTATCGACAAATATTCAACAAGGTGAAATACTAGTTATTTCTAAATCATTTATTATAACAGGTAATATAATCCAAAATCATATCTAAATATTATAAAGCAGAGTTAATTCAGTTTAAAATATATATACAGTAAAATATCTTAAAATAGGTTTTTAGTAAAAAGAATTGAAAAGCTGTTTTACGTTTAAAACCATTCACTCAAAACTTCCCAATTCAATTAAGTTATGCCAAACACACCATAATGTATAAAATAAACAAACTCAATGTATTATAATCTAATATATTCACTTCACCACAATTCCACATATAACGAGGTTATATAGTCAATGGACCCCACAACCAGGTTTAAAATTCTATCAATTCATATAACATCATATGAATACAAATAGTGTAACAATCATATTGAGGAATCCTGTTGGATCTCTCCAAGCTGTCCCCCTGCATCACAACTCATATCTTAGCACTTATACATGTAATACAATTCAACTATGCTAATTCATATAAGATGAATATTCCGCTATACGCAAGTAGTGTCATAGGTCATCCGCTCCAAGGACGGGTATATATTAACCAAAAACCAACTAATTAAGTAGGAAATCATCCAAACAATCAATCACACATATTTAAATATGTAAATCATAGTCAACACTATTATATGGTAAAATAGTATATCAAGAGCGTGGGTTAAACTCACCATCCATTCAAATTGCGATTTCATGTTGTTTTTATCTAATTTCAAACAGGTGTTTGAAATTAGACAAAAATCCAAACTTCTTAGAATGCTACTAATTCGCTACATACATGTAGTACTCTTCGATACGAATGCAAAGCAACTTACGACATGTCAATTGAACTCCATAAGAACTGGATAAGATATTCACAAGGTAATACACAGATCAAAATATAATAATTTAATTAATTAAACCCACCCTAACCTAAAACACATGACTCCCCACCTTTCTTCCTCGTTTCAAAATCCCCAAACCTCCGTTCACAACCACATTGAATCAGTATTCACATGCACGTACCCCCACTGACACGCCTCTCCAATTGTTGATTCTTCGATCTTAGTTCACCACCATGTTCCTCTCCACGAACCAGACTTATTTGACGCCACCATCATCAACTCGATGCCATCCCTAAAAATGTGATCTCCAATCCTTGCCTTGACCTGCTACGAGTCACATTTTAACCTAGATCGCCGAGCTTCATCTAACCATAGCCAAACTCACCCTCTCGCAACCCGAAACTCAGCTACATCACCAATTCGACCCCTAGCCTCCCTACATCACTTACATCCCATGCCCTAACCTCACGGTGGAAATGTCAAGCTCCAAAAATTCATGCTGCACCCATGAAGATGCACATCAATGTAAAGTGATTGAACATAGGAGTTTAACAGATCCATAATCGTTTGGTCTCATTTAGATTTTATTTGATTTGTTGAAGTAATGTGGGAGGCAAGTTGATAAAAGTTACAAGAGATGAACGAAATGAAGAGCGATTTTAGGTCTAAGGAGATAAAGTTATTTTATAGGTAAAATGTTTCAGATATTTTCAATATAATATTCAATCACATTCACATTGAGCATTACTGAAGCTCCAATCGGTATGAAACTTGACATTCAGCTATATTTCAATATTCCAAACTCGATGAAACTTGTTTCATCGAATTCTGAGACTTTTTTGTAGAACCACTATTTTTACGTACTAATTAAATCGAGTTATCGTTTAATCAATTTTTAAAACACTATAATTCATCGATAATAATTTATTATTATCGTTCTCAATCAAACAAATTTTTTCATAAGCTTCAAAATCAATTTAATTTTGAATTCCAGATTCACTTTCGAGTAATTTTAACATTCAAATTACTATTTCCTAATTCTGTTATATTAAATAAGTGATATATTATAAATTCAATTATTCAACTTCTAATTTAATCTCATTCATATTTAAATAAATTAAATATTCATATATCAAATTTCGAGTTTCTACATTCTTCCTCTATAAAAGGATTTCGTCCTGAAATCACTAGTTCAAATGAATGCGATCAGACCCAATAAATATTAGTTCAATATTTTAATTTTCCAAATCATGTTAAAAATTTCTAATGCCTGAAATTATGGAAAATTTCTGCAGCACCTCCTTTGTACGGCTCGATCCAAAAAATCACAATTATCACGTTGGGCCCCAATCAACCAAAAAGAAAACAAATGCCAAGTGCATATCCATATCTAGGACATAAAATCCACCCAATCCAATCAATTACATAAATATGTATCTATATATCGGGTAATAAAACTCTATTTACGAAATCAGAAGCAACTAGCGCCATTTTCTTTCATAAACCTGTATATACTTACGTAACCCAAAAGAGAGTTAAGAAAATAGAAAAGTAACATAATAACTACAACATGTGCATAACAACGTAACAATCATATGCAATAACCAAATATGATGCAACTGACAATTATGGTGCACATATATAAGCAATAATCATATGACAATATCATATAGTGTCATAATCAATAATAATCAAAGTTCACTTAGGTTCTGAAACCCCATCATCGCATAAAGATGATAAACAATCCATTAAGCATCACCTTACACTCAACAACCTCAGGTTATCGCTTAAATAATCATTTATACTACCTCAAATAATTCAAAGATTCAATTCCTAAATTCTCCACAAGTCAACGCATAGCGTAAATTATCCTTAAAGCATATATGATATACATAAGACATTCGTACACAATATCGAATTCAATCAGTCACTCAATCACATGATTTCATTTAGTATTGTTCACTCAATCACTAAAGTTCAGACTTAGATCTGGTTTCTTGATTAGAAATCGCCATTCTCCTTACATATTCATATACTACGATAGAGAATCCCAGAATCACATCAAAGATCCTGCATCCAATTTTGTCATCAAGAACCGAGCAAAAAAAATACTAATTTAGATTGGTGTAAGCTACCACATACTCACATAATCGAAGATAAAATCGCAAAGCGAATAAAATGAGACGACCCGAAATCCCGTTCTCACGGAAACAAGGGTTATCTTTGGAATATAACACAGAAACAGATAATAGCAGAACAAAATTAAATAAATACACCAGATAATGAACAACAAAATATACTGGATAAAAGTAATCATCAGAGTTACACAGTATACAGGATCTTACTTAGTACAAATACAGTTCAGCTATACATAAATGTCTACAGCGGAAATAAACAAAATATGTACAATAGGAGCTGAACAGCATAAAAAGAAATAAATGATAGAATCCATCTTCAGCTCCAGCTATCCAGAAAGAACCAGCTAAACCTGAATACAAGGCTGCCCGTATGGAAAAAGGGGCACCCGAGTTTGAGAGTGAAACAAACTACGAGTCAGTCATGGGACTGGTATGAGAAATCTACTCAACACATATATAATTTGGCAAATCACAGGACCACGCCACTTTCGTGGAACGGGTTTACTCCATTGGATTGCCAGTGCTTTTAAAACAAATCTTTCTTTTAAACATCGCTATGCTTTTTATAAAAATGAAGCCGTTATAAGACTCAGTTCCCATCACACAATGCAACGCAAACCGGAGGATAGAGTTTTTACCTTATAACGGCCAAAATATGCTTGATACGAATAAAACAAAGGCATTTGATATTATTGCTAGTGTTTATATGTTTTGAAAACAATTTCAAATCATAACTATCAATCATAGACGACATGAGCGTCCCATGCCACTATGTCGCCAAATAGGTATACAATCAAAACCGCACAGTCACGTATTTGGAAATTGGATTTCCGTCATGAACCAAGGCAAAAGATAGTCCTTACCGAATTCGAGACGCTCTAGCCCGCCCCTCAGGATCAGAGCTCGAGTGACCCTTGGATCGTCAGGGCCGGTCCACCGATGTGGATTAAAATTCCTGAACACTGCGTTTCCCCGCCCTTTGGGGCGTAAACGAGCCAACAAATGACTCCATCGGACCCGGATCGTCCGATCAAACCGAGGCGCCTCGCAACAGCAACAACCACATAGGTGAAAAGTATATAAATGTCAGGGCTGGTAGGTCACTGACACCACCCTAGCTAGAAAGAAACGCAGGCCCTCCCTGATGTCCTCTCCCGTTTTAGGTTCATACCTGGGTGTGAGGCTCGCGAATTCACGTTATACACAAAGCTACGCCACGCAGGCGGTGCTTTGATCATCACCACAAGACTTTGCTTTTCAACAGAAGCCCTGATCACTGCATCTTAGCATGCCACACAGGCAATTCATGCCATGCGACTGATGTCCATCGATATACAACCTCTGAGCTCGTGCGTCTCATAGAAGGACGTTAAGCGAAAGAATAAATTCTCCGCCGCCAAACAGATGTATATTTAATAGAGATCAATCAACACAGAATAAAATCCAATGTCAGACACACAGTCCATTTACAAGTCCGTTCTGGGTCTGAACGAAACCGGAGGCACTAAATACCTCGCAAACCCTTCGATCACCACGTACGTCTGGACGATCACCACTCATTATCCATATTTCGGGATGCCTCCCAATCAGGACCTCAGTTACCATCCAAACGAGGTGAAGATCTCCGGTCTTCGACCGTCGTCTTCATCTTCGAATTCCAATCGTCGGTCAATTATTTGGAATGAGAATTAACTCGGCCTTTTCAAATAATTCACGTATATTTAGAATTTCAAATCAATTTATTTCAATGGTTAAATTATTCGACAACACCAATATTGTTCTTTAATGTAATTTTCACACCAAACACATTCAACCATCAAATACAACATAAATCGAGCAAATTCAGTTTATTTCCATTCCATAATGTTTATGGTATTTTATAATAATTTATCGCTATTTTTATTTATTTTAAAATAGCTAATATATTCAAAACGACGCTTCGGGCCATAAAGCGGTCGTGGCGCTGTTTTTCTTCAGATTTGATTTACACATATCTGAAAATCTAACCGTTGGATCTTCACAAAATTTACATCATTAGAAAGGTCTTTTCAAAACGAATCCAACGGTTCCAGTTTCGGGAAAATCCGACGGTCGGATCTCCCGGTACAATCGTTTGAAATTTCGATTTCAAAATATGAATTGCAGCGTCGTTATTCGATTAAATATAATTCTATTTATATTTATATATAAATATAATCGATTCTGGCGCTGTTTTTCTTCAAATTTGAATTAAACATTCCAGACAATCCAACCGTTGGATTTTTTCAAGGTTGGTGCCGTTGGAAAGATTATTCCAAGGCGAACCCGACGGTTGAGGTTTCGGGAAAATCCAATGGTCGGATTTCCCGTACTAGTCGTTTGAAATCACGGTTTCAAAATACGAACTGCACGGCCTCGTTTCGTTTTAATTTTATTTATATTTATATAAATATAGTTCATTCAATGATTTCAATATCGTTTTCACTTCAAATATTTTTCTAACACCTTAAAGTTTTGGAAAATTTCGCCATAACCTCCCCTGCACCGGGAGCATCGGGAAATCGCAAATAGCTTTCCCGGTCCTTCTAATCTCAAAAAGAAAAAGAAAAAGCCAAGCGGCTAGCCAACAGGCTCATAAAATCATCACCCAAACAAAGCAGTAAATGTGTACCTATTTGTCGGGCACAAAATTTTATTCCTCTTCTCTAGCCCCTTTGCTATAACCTGTTCAATGAATATGCATGTACATATATATACAGTTCTTATCATTTATCATTTTCTATTCAACTTCATATTTGATTTCTATTTGGTTTAAAAACACCATTCATTCTAATGTTACATAAATAGGTGCAAATCATTTCATTAGCTAATTAATGAATATTTCAACTCATATATGTTTATTTTGAACAAGTGGCTATTTTTAACACTTCACATTTCAACGATTTATGCATACAATAAAAATGTGATTTTTATTGTAAAACAATTCATTTCAAAACACTATTCTTCTGTATAGTTCAAGTTGGTGATAAAAATGGGATTTTTATCATAAAACAATTTCTTTTAAATCGAGGTTATTTTACATAGTTCATATAGTCGATAAAAGGTGATTTTTATTATCAAACAATTTATTTCAAAATATGAATACCATTCAACACATGAATTTCTAATCAACGAATGAATATCAATTCAACACATGAATGTTTTCTATAGTTTCTATATATAGATAAAAATGTGATTTCTATTATCGAACAATTTATTTCAAAGTATGAATACCATTCAACACATGAATTTCTAATCAACGAATGAATATCAATTCAACACATGAATGTTTTCTATAGTTTCTATATATAGATAAAAATGTGATTTTTATTATCGAACAATTTATTTCAAAATATGAATACCATTCAACACATGAATTTCTAATCAACGAATGAATATCAATTCAACACATGAAGGTTTTCTATAGTTTCTATATATAGATAAAAATGTGACTTTTATATTTTAAAACGCGAATACCATTCAACACATGAATTTCTAATCAACGAATGAATATCAATTCAACACATGAAGGTTTTCTATTCAATGAATAAATATAGTTTAAGCATATGAAAATAATTCAAACACACGAATATTATTCAAAATTTCGGCAGCATAACGGCAGGGTAGTTAAACCGGGACCGTCCCTAGTACGGCTCCTCGCTCTACCTTAAAACCTCGCGGTTTTTGACAATGGGGATCATGCATCTAGTTCGCACGCAGGCGGCATGTATATATTTATTTCATTTCCACAAACTAATCCTATGTGGTTTCAACCAAATATTTCTCAACCACAAATGGGTATTTTTCAACCTCAATCAATCAATATCAACCACAAACAATCCCAAACAATCATTCGCTATCAATCAATTTTCACTAAAATTTCAACCAATAAATATCGTCCATGGTTTGTGGACGAGGGGCGTATATATATATATATATTTATATATAGCAATTCACTTTTATTTCAACACATATATATATAGTAAAAGAAATTGAAGAGTGAGAAATTCTCACCAAAAGCTATCCAATACCACGACTCTTCCTTTATAGAAATCTTCGCCAATCTCGCCTTTCGTCGCTTTCGTTGCCCGTATTCTCTACATATGTAAAAATCGAATTTTTACTATGTTATTCAATATATAAAAATCGAATTTCAAAAATATAGATTCCGCCTTTTCAAAAATAAAGATTATATTTTTAATATTCCTATGATGTAAAAATTATATTTTTATTACTTTAAAAATATTAAAATCATATCTTACTTCTTCTACTTAATAAAAATTCCGTCTTTTTTATTTTAAAAATATGATCTTTTTTATTCCAAAAAATCTGATCTTTTCTATTTTAAAGTTCAAATCTTTTTCTATTTAAAATCTAAATCTTTTCTTTTAAAGTTTAAAAATCCTTTTGAAATTCTTTTGAAAATCAGTTTTTAAATTCTTTAAAAAATCTGTTTTTATAACCTTTTAAAATCAGTTTTTATAACCCTTTAAAATCAGTTTTTTTTATACTTTTTAAAATCAGTATTTTATACTTTTTAAATCAGTATTTTATACTTTTAAAAATCATTATTTTCAGAATTAAAAATAAAAATAAAAATAAAATAAAACAAAATACTTACTGTAACCTGCGGAAGGGGGGGGGGTCGACAGGGTCGGCGGCGAGAGGAGGAGCAGGCGGCTTCAGTGTCTCGAACGGGGGCTCTCGAATTGCGTCGCGATGGCTTCGAGGGGGAGGGCGAATGCGTCACTGGCGGTTCGACGTACGAGGGGAGGGGGGTGCGGTGATGGGCGGCGGCTTCAGGGGAGGGGACGACGATAGTTTAGGGTTTTTTTTCCCTTCTGCCGATTTAATTTTGAAGAGAGGGGGGGGGGGCAGAATGAATAAGGAGAGGGAAGGGAATTAAAATTTTTTTTTTTATTTAATTATTTAAAAAAGTTGACTTTTACATACGACCTCGAAACGAGGCCCACCGCCTGTCGTCCATAGCGTTTAACCCCCATTCCGAACACAATGGGATATGTATCGCAAGCTGATTTGATCGTTACAATCAGTTTCCGTTGAATTTACATTTAAATCACTATATTGAATTCTAAACGTACATTTCAAATTACCGGGGCCACATACTAACTAGAAAAATTCCAGAAAAATATTTTCTAGCTTCGTATTGACGATACGGTCCTAACAAAACTAGTTTCGTCGAATTCTGAGACCGTTTGAAAAATGGCCAATTTCCAGTCGATTAAAATCAACGGAAACTGGTCAAACGCGTTTTCCTTTGCCACGCTCACATATTGATTCGAAAAATTATGAAATTTGAAACCTAACAATAACTTGACACTGCGGATCCAACAAAAGTGGTTTCGTCGAAATCCGAGGTCATTTGCAAAATGTCCATTTTTAAGGGCCTGAATTCCATAGCGACTATTCAGAATTTTCAACTGGACATATCTTTTGATTCCCGCTATCAAATTTCGATTGGTCGGATTCGTTAGAAAGATATCATCAAACAGATCCTAATGTTTTTGGTTTCACTAAAATCCGGATTGTTTTGCACCCGGTACAGTCCGACAAAGTTTGAATTCAATTTTTGAAACTGCCACGCCCTTTCAGGCCTTGTTTATAATTATAATTAATTATATTCGTTTTCAATTGTCGATTCAAACTCAGTTTTCATCGCCATTATTTAAAATATTTATTTTAAATATTTAAAATCCATTATTTTAGCCAATTTAAAATTTTTAAATTGGTTCAGATTTTCTGGGTCGTTACAATCTCCCCCACTTAAAACTTTTCGTCCCCGAAAAGGAACAAAGTCGAAAGTGGTTTGATAAACCTACAATCCCACAATACAACAACCAATTTGTTTTTAACTTTTCTAAAATATTCTGATCAAATCCTATATTCCTTCAAAAATCATTCAGAGTATAGAATAAATAGTGCACATCCATAGGAAGAAAATTGCAATAGAATAGAGAATTAAATGGTAATGCAAAGTAGGGTAAATGTACCTTGCACCAGAGTCAATCAGAGATATCTACTCGGCATCTAGGATAAGCTTTCTGAATGCTCTCCTCAGTTTCCCAAGTACAATCTCGCGGATCTCCGCTCCATTGCACTTTGACTAAGTGAACCTTCTTGTTTCTCAGCTCTTTGGTTTCTTTGCCGATGATCTTTAGCGGCTCTCGCCTCACAGCTAATTCTGGAGTAATTTCAATATCCTGCTGAGCTGCTTCTTCCACGATCAAGTCTGGATCATGAACGTGCTTTCGAAGTTGAGATATATGAAATACATCATGCACTCCAGGCAACCAGTCTGGCAATTTAACTTTATATGCGAGAGTTCCGATCCGTTCCAGAATAGGAAACGGACCAATGAATTTGGGTGCTAACTTTCCAGTTTTACCGAACCGGATAACTCCTCTCATCGGCGATACTTTCAAATATACATAGTCGCCTACTTCAAAGGATATATCTCTTCTTCTTTTATCGGCATAGCTCTTTTGTCGGCTTTGAGCGGCGAGTAATCGCTTCTTAATAAAATCGACTTTGTCGGCAGCTTCGCGAATCATATCAGGGCCCAACACAAGTCTATTTCCAGGCTCGACCCAACAAGCAGGAGATCGGCAAGGTCTACCATATAATGCTTCGAATGGAGACATTGTCAGACTCGCCTGGTAGCTGTTGTTATAAGAGAATTCAGCCAAATGCAGATGGTCTTCCCATGATCCACCGAAATCTATAACACAAGCCCGCAATAGATCTTCTAAAATACGATTCACCCTCTCAGTCTGACCGTCTGTCTGAGGATGATATGCGGTGCTCAAGTTTAACTTCGTTCCTAGCTCAACTTGAAATGCTTCCCAGAATTTGCTAGTGAATATTGTATCTCTATCACTGACTATACTGAGCGGCACTCCATGCAGTCTAACTATTTCCCTGAAGTAAATCTGCGCCAAACTCTGAGCAGTTCTATTTGATCTGACAGGTATGAAATGGGCGGTCTTCGTGAAGCGATCTACGATCACCCAAATACTGTCATTCCCTTTTCTGGTTCTGGGCAAACCATCAATGAAATCCATAGAAATATGCTCCCACTTCCAGCCCGGAACTTCTAGTGGTTGTAACAATCCAGCCAATTTCTGTTGGTCGCTTTTGACTAGCTGGCAAGTAGGGCATCGACTAACATATATCGAGATGTCTCTTTTTAACGACTTCCACCAGAATGTGCGTTTGATATCGTTATACATTTTATTCACACCCGGATGGATACTGAGCTTAGATTTGTGGCATTCATCAAGCACATCTCTTCTGAGTTCAGGAATTTCTGGAACGCAAATTCGTCCTTCTAACCTCAGAATCCCTTCGCTGTCTAGTTGGAAATCCGAAGCATTGCCTTCACGAATTCGCTGACTTATTCCTTTGATAAATTGGTCCTCTTCTTGGAGAGCCGATATCTTATCAATCAACGAAGTCGCAATGATAAAACTGGCGATCATCTCATTCTTCCGGCTTAACGCATCGGCCACGACATTGGCTTTCCCTGGAGTGTATATAATTTCGAAGTCATAGGCTGCAAGAAACTCCAGCCAACGTTGCTGCCTCAGATTCAGGTCCTTCTGAGTGAACAGATACTTTAACGACTGGTGATCTGTAAACAGTTCAAATCTCTCACCCAGAAGATAGTGTCTCCAGATTTTCAAAGAGAATATGATAGCCAATAACTCAAGATCATGAGTTACATAGTTTTTCTCGTGCGGCTTCAGTTGACGGCTAGCATAAGCAATCACTTGACCCCTTTGCATTAACACTGCGCCAAGGCCTTCTCTAGAAGCATCAGTCCATACTTTTAAATCCTGGTTGCCATCGATGATGGTTAACACTGGAGCTGTCGTTAATCTCAACTTCAGCTCTTCGAAAGCTTCCTCACTCTCTTGAGTCCATTTGAGCTTAGAATGCTTCTTCGTAAGCTTTGTTAAATGACCAGATATCTTCGAAAAGTTTTTAACGAACTTCCGGTAATAACTAGCCAGTCCGAGAAAACTGCGGACTTCAGTGGGGGTACTGGGCTGTTTCCAATTCTGAATGGCTGTGATTTTGCTTGGATCCACAACAATTCCTTCTTTCGATACGACGTGGCCTAGAAATTTTACTTCATCTTGCCAGAAGATACATTTGGAAAACTTGGCTTTTAATACATTCCGTCTCAGAATTTCTAGAACCTATTCCAGATGCTTTTCATGTTCGGCCTTTGATTTAGAGAAGATTAGAATATCATCAATGAAAACCAGGACAAATTTATTCAATACTCCTCTGAATACTCTGTTCATCAGATCGACGAAGTAAGCTGGAGCGTTACATAAGCCGAACGGCATTACTAACCACTCGTAGAATAGGTCGGGGCCTCTGAACGCTGTCATTGGAACACACTCTTCGGCAATTCGAAGTTGATGGAATCCTGTAGCTAGGTCCATTCGTGAGAATACTTGTGCTCCATTTAATCGATCTAACAAATCATCAATCCGCGGCAATGGATACTTGTTCTTTATTGTCTGTTTGTTCAGATCACGATAATCCACACATAGTCGTAGAGTATCGTCAGATTTTGGGACAAATACCACTGCTGCACCCCAATCAGAGAAACTAGGCCTGATCAGACCCTTCCATACTAGCTGTCTTGTTTGATTGTCTAATTCCTCCTTCTCTTTCAAGGACATTCTTCGAATAGCGTGAACTACCGGCCTTGCATTTGGAATTAAAGAAATTTTGAAATCTATTTCTCTCTGCGGAGGTAAGCGAACAACTTCTTCGAACACGTCCGCATAGTTCTTGACGACAGGAATATCTTTAATGAGGTCAGGAATATTCTCTGCAACCTCAGGGATATTTTCTATTTGGGCTGGGGAAACATCGAGAGCTGACCAGAAGTCTTTTCTATTAGTATCCTGACCTTCACACGGTATGGTTATATAACTCCCCGATTTAATCTTAGCTCTAACAACCCTCTCGGCGCATCTAACCTCTGCTTCATATTTGGTTAACCAATCCAATCCCAAAATAAGATCGAATTCATCAAAATTCATGACAACAGAGATAATAGGGAATTTATAGCAAGAAAAAGAGACGGGTACTGCACAAACCCAACTGAGATTGATGGAACCTCCCACTGGATTTCGGACAGTCGTTGGCTCCTTGAGCTTTTTCAAATTCAAATCCAACTTCTTGGCTGCACTCTTTGCAATAAAGCTTCGTGACGCGCCTGTGTCAAACAGTACTTTAACTGGAATGTTTTTGACAGTTAGCGTGCCTTCTAAAACATCAGCCCTTTCTTGGCTAGCTGAGGGCTCAGAAGTTTCTGCTACTTCATTTACTTGAACTATTTTAGGTTTTCTGAATAGCGGGCAGGCCTTTGAAAGATGACCGGACTGATGGCACTGACTGCACTTTCTATTCTCTTGAAATCCCTCCTTGGGTGGGAACTTATTCTTTCTTTGTTGGTTCCAAGATTTGCAACTTATCGCCAAATGTCCTTTTCTATTGCAGCTTGAGCACGTGGCGGTCATTATTCGTTCGTTCCCAGGTTCCGCCCTTTTTCTCTTGGCACTGGGCTTCTTATTGATCTCCGACCTTGTACTGGCTTCAGGATGATCCGTTTCAGACTCAATTTTATTACTAGAGCTGACTTCTTCCTCGTCGCGCAACATGCCTTTCTTATCTAGATCTTCATATTGATAAGCCATATAAATCATTTCTGAGAAAGGAAGCTTCACATGCCCCAATACTTTATTCTGGTATTTCCTTTGAAGCCCATTAATAAATCTCAAATTCTTCCTCTTCAGATTTTGAATTAGATGAGGAGCAAAGTGAGCAAGTTCGTTGAATTTCTTATGATATTCGGGAATTGTCATGTCTCCTTGTATCAGATAAGAAAATTCGTCACATAATCTCTCGGTTGCTTCGGGAGGAGTAAATCTTCCTAAGAAAATCGCTTTGAATCTGTCCCAGGTGATATCACCTTCTGGATTATCCTTAACAACAGAATCCCACCAGAACAAAGATTCATCTTTGAGTGCCCAGGAGGCCAGTAATCTTTTCTGGTCATCCCTCAGTTTTAATGCTTCGAAGATTTTCTCAGCCGAACGAATCCAAGCTTGTGTCTTCATAATAGATTCTTCACCAGAGAACGGTATTCCACCCATATTTCGATATTTGATTAATAGGGCCTCAATATCCGGTTCTGCATTCCTTCTGCTTCTGACACTCATTTTCTAGTACTTCTGCAAATGGCAGATCAAGTGTCAGGTCACAGAAAAGGTATTTTAAAATATAGAAACACATACTTCAAATGTAAATGTGTCTATCAAGGTGTAATTTCATTCTGCTACTCATACTAGGATATTACTGATCCTATCTGTATAGAGTTACCCGTCCTAGAACACTACTGGTTCTATTTCTGACGAGTTCGTTCACATGTTATATTCCAGAACTAAGCTTAACCAAAGCTCTGATACCACGTTGAGACGACCCGAAATCCCGTTCTCACGGAAACAAGGGTTATCTTTGGAATATAACACAGAAACAGATAATAGCAGAACAAAATTAAATAAATACACCAGATAATGAACAACAAAATATACTGGATAAAAGTAATCATCAGAGTTACACAGTATACAGGATCTTACTTAGTACAAATACAGTTCAGCTATACATAAATGTCTACAGCGGAAATAAACAAAATATGTACAATAGGAGCTGAACATCATAAAAAGAAATAAATGATAGAATCCATCTTCAGCTCCAGCTATCCAGAAAGAACCAGCTAAACCTGAATACAAGGCTGCCCGTGTGGAAAAAGGGGCACCCGAGTTTGAGAGTGAAACAAACTACGAGTCAGTCATGGGACTGGTATGAGAAATCTACTCAACACATATATAATTTGGCAAATCACAGGACCACGCCACTTTCGTGGAACGGGTTTACTCCATTGGATTGCCAGTGCTTTTAAAACAAATCTTTCTTTTAAACATCGCTATGCTTTTTATAAAAATGAAGCCGTTATAAGACTCAGTTCCCATCACACAATGCAACGCAAACCGGAGGATAGAGTTTTTACCTTATAACGGCCAAAATATGCTTGATACGAATAAAACAAAGGCATTTGATATTATTGCTAGTGTTTATATGTTTTGAAAACAATTTCAAATCATAACTATCAATCATAGACGACATGAGCGTCCCATGCCACTATGTCGCCAAATAGGTATACAATCAAAACCGCACAGTCACGTATTTGGAAATTGGATTTCCGTCATGAACCAAGGCAAAAGATAGTCCTTACCGAATTCGAGACGCTCTAGCCCGCCCCTCAGGATCAGAGCTCGAGTGACCCTTGGATCGTCAGGGACGGTCCACCAATGTGGATTAAAATTCCTGAACACTGCATTTCCCCGCCCTTTGGGGCGTAAACGAGCCAACGAATGACTCCATCGGACCCGGATCGTCCGATCAAACCGAGGCGCCTCGCAACAGCAACAACTACATAGGTGAAAAGTATATAAATGTCAGGGCTGGTAGGTCACTGACACCACCCTAGCTAGAAAGAAACGCATGCCCTCCCTGATGTCCTCTCCCGTTTTAGGTTCATACCGGGGTGTGAGGCTCGCGAATTCACGTTATACACAAAGCTACGCCACACAGGCGGTGCTTTGATCATCACCACAAGACTTTGCTTTTCAACAGAAGCCCTGATCACTGCATCTTAGCATGCCACACAGGCAATTCATGCCATGCGACTGATGTCCATCGATATACAACCTCTGAGCTCGTGCGTCTCAGAGAAGGGCGTTAAGCGAAAGAATAAATTCTCCGCCGCCAAACAGATGTATATTTAATAGAGATCAATCAACACAGAATAAAATCCAATGTCAGACACACAGTCCATTTACAAGTCCGTTCTGGGTCTGAACGAAACCGGAGGCACTAAATACCTCGCAAACCCTTCGATCACCACGTACGTCTGGACGATCACCACTCATTATCCATATTTCAGGATGCCTCCCAATCAGGACCTCGGTTACCATCCAAACGAGGTGAAGATCTCCGGTCTTCGACCGTCGTCTTCATCTTCGAATTCCAATCGTCGGTCAATTATTTGGAATGAGAATTAACTCGGCCTTTTCAAATAATTCACGTATATTTAGAATTTCAAATCAATTTATTTCAATGGTTAAATTATTCGACAACACCAATATTGTTCTTTAATGTAATTTTCACACCAAACACATTCAACCATCAAATACAACATAAATCGAGCAAATTCAGTTTATTTCCATTCCATAATGTTTATGGTATTTTATAATAATTTATCGCTATTTTTATTTATTTTAAAATAGCTAATATATTCAAAACGACGCTTCGGGCCATAAAGCGGTCGTGGCGCTGTTTTTCTTCAGATTTGATTTACACATATCTGAAAATCTAACCGTTGGATCTTCACAAAATTTACATCATTAGAAAGGTCTTTTCAAAACGAATCCAACGGTTCCAGTTTCGGGAAAATCCGACGGTCGGATCTCCCGGTACAATCGTTTGAAATTTCGATTTCAAAATATGAATTGCAGCGTCGTTATTCGATTAAATATAATTCTATTTATATTTATATATAAATATAATCGATTCTGGCGCTGTTTTTCTTCAAATTTGAATTAAACATTCCAGACAATCCAACCGTTGGATTTTTTCAAGGTTGGTGCCGTTGGAAAGATTATTCCAAGGCGAACCCGACGGTTGAGGTTTCGGGAAAATCCAATGGTCGGATTTCCCGTACTAGTCGTTTGAAATCACGGTTTCAAAATACGAACTGCACGGCCTCGTTTCGTTTTAATTTTATTTATATTTATATAAATATAGTTCATTCAATGATTTCAATATCGTTTTCACTTCAAATATTTTTCTAACACCTTAAAATTTTGGAAAATTTCGCCATAACCTCCCCTGCACCGGGAGCATCGGGAAATCGCAAATAGCTTTCCCGGTCCTTCTAATCTCAAAAAGAAAAAGAAAAAGCCAAGCGGCTAGCCAACAGGCTCATAAAATCATCACCCAAACAAAGCAGTAAATGTGTACCTATTTGTCGGGCACAAAATTTTATTCCTCTTCTCTAGCCCCTTTGCTATAACCTGTTCAATGAATATGCATGTACATATATATACAGTTCTTATCATTTATCATTTTCTATTCAACTTCATATTTGATTTCTATTTGGTTTAAAAACACCATTCATTCTAATGTTACATAAATAGGTGCAAATCATTTCATTAGCTAATTAATGAATATTTCAACTCATATATGTTTATTTTGAACAAGTGGCTATTTTTAACACTTCACATTTCAACGATTTATGCATACAATAAAAATGTGATTTTTATTGTAAAACAATTCATTTCAAAACACTATTCTTCTGTATAGTTCAAGTTGGTGATAAAAATGGGATTTTTATCATAAAACAATTTCTTTTAAATCGAGGTTATTTTACATAGTTCATATAGTCGATAAAAGGTGATTTTTATTATCAAACAATTTATTTCAAAATATGAATACCATTCAACACATGAATTTCTAATCAACGAATGAATATCAATTCAACACATGAATGTTTTCTATAGTTTCTATATATAGATAAAAATGTGATTTCTATTATCGAACAATTTATTTCAAAGTATGAATACCATTCAACACATGAATTTCTAATCAACGAATGAATATCAATTCAACACATGAATGTTTTCTATAGTTTCTATATATAGATAAAAATGTGATTTTTATTATCGAACAATTTATTTCAAAATATGAATACCATTCAACACATGAATTTCTAATCAACGAATGAATATCAATTCAACACATGAAGGTTTTCTATAGTTTCTATATATAGATAAAAATGTGACTTTTATATTTTAAAACGCGAATACCATTCAACACATGAATTTCTAATCAACGAATGAATATCAATTCAACACATGAAGGTTTTCTATTCAATGAATAAATATAGTTTAAGCATATGAAAATAATTCAAACACACGAATATTATTCAAAATTTCGGCAGCATAACGGCAGGGTAGTTAAACCGGGACCGTCCCTAGTACGGCTCCTCGCTCTACCTTAAAACCTCGCGGTTTTTGACAATGGGGATCATGCATCTAGTTCGCACGCAGGCGGCATGTATATATTTATTTCATTTCCACAAACTAATCCTATGTGGTTTCAACCAAATATTTCTCAACCACAAATGGGTATTTTTCAACCTCAATCAATCAATATCAACCACAAACAATCCCAAACAATCATTCGCTATCAATCAATTTTCACTAAAATTTCAACCAATAAATATCGTCCATGGTTTGTGGACGAGGGGCGTATATATATATATATATATATATATATATAGCAATTCACTTTTATTTCAACACACATATATATATATAGTAAAAGAAATTGAAGAGTGAGAAATTCTCACCAAAAGCTATCCAATACCACGACTCTTCCTTTATAGAAATCTTCGCCAATCTCGCCTTTCGTCGCTTTCGTTGTCCGTATTCTCTACATATGTAAAAATCGAATTTTTACTATGTTATTCAATATATAAAAATCGAATTTCAAAAATATAGATTCCGCCTTTTCAAAAATAAAGATTATATTTTTAATATTCCTATGATGTAAAAATTATATTTTTATTACTTTAAAAATATAAAAATCATATCTTACTTCTTCTACTTAATAAAAATTCCGTCTTTTCTATTTTAAAAATATGATCTTTTTTATTCCAAAAAATCCGATCTTTTCTATTTTAAAGTTCAAATCTTTTTCTATTTAAAATCTAAATCTTTTCTTTTAAAGTTTAAAAATCCTTTTGAAATTCTTTTGAAAATCAGTTTTTAAATTCTTTAAAAAATCTGTTTTTATAACCTTTTAAAATCAGTTTTTATAACCCTTTAAAATCAGTTTTTTTTTATACTTTTTAAAATCAGTATTTTATACTTTTTAAAATCAGTATTTTATACTTTTAAAAATCAGTATTTTCAGAATTAAAAATAAAAATAAAAATAAAATAAAACAAAATACTTACTGTAACCTGCGGAAGGGGGGGGGGTCGACAGGGTCGGCGGCGAGAGGAGGAGCAGGCGGCTTCAGTGTCTCGAACGGGGGGCTCTCGAATCGCGTCGCGATGGCTTCGAGGGGGAGGGCGAATGCGTCACTGGCGGTTCGACGTACGAGGGGAGGGGGGTGCGGTGATGGGCGGCGGCTTCAGGGGAGGGGACGGCGATAGTTTAGGGTTTTCTTTTTTTTTCTTTTTTTTCCCTTCTGCCGATTTAATTTTGAAGAGAGGGGGGGGCCAGAATGAATAAGGAGAGGGAAGGGAATTAAAATATTTTATTATTATTATTTAATTATTTAAAAAAGTTGACTTTTACATACGACCTCGAAACGAGGCCCACCGCCTATCGTCCATAGCGTTTAACCCCCATTCCGAACACAATGGGATATGTATCGCAAGCTGATTTGATCGTTACAATCAGTTTCCGTTGAATTTACATTTAAATCACTATATTGAATTCTAAACGTACATTTCAAATTACCGGGGCCACATACTAACTAGAAAAATTCCAGAAAAATATTTTCTAGCTTCGTATTGACGATACGGTCCTAACAAAACTAGTTTCGTCGAATTCTGAGACCGTTTGAAAAATGGCCAATTTCCAGTCGATTAAAATCAACGGAAACTGGTCAAACGCGTTTTCCTTTGCCACGCTCACATATTGATTCGAAAAATTATGAAATTTGAAACCTAACAATAACTTGACACTGCGGATCCAACAAAAGTGGTTTCGTCGAAATCCGAGGTCATTTGCAAAATGTCCATTTTTAAGGGCCTGAATTCCATAGCGACTATTCAGAATTTTCAACTGGACATATCTTTTGATTCCCGCTATCAAATTTCGATTGGTCGGATTCGTTAGAAAGATATCATCAAACAGATCCTAATGTTTTTGGTTTCACTAAAATCCGGGTTGTTTTGCACCCGGTACAATCCGACAAAGTTTGAATTCAATTTTTGAAACTGCCACGCCCTTTCAGGCCTTGTTTATAATTATAATTAATTATATTCGTTTTCAATTGTCGATTCAAACTCAGTTTTCATCGCCATTATTTAAAATATTTATTTTAAATATTTAAAATCCATTATTTTAGCCAATTTAAAAATTTTAAATTGGTTCAGATTTTCTGGGTCGTTACATAAAATGACCTACATAAATCTTACATACTCATTCATTTGATTTATTAATGTTCCAATTCTTTTATTCATTATCATTCTCATACTTCTTATATTATTCTTCTATTAATCTCATATATGAGTTATTTCATAAAATTTTACTTAAAGTTATTTAACATTATATAACTTAAGTCCACACACGTATATAACTCATTCAATAGTTATATTCAAATTTCAATATACACTTATGTTCACTTAGTGTGTAAACACTAACCTGATCATTTTACTTAACTCAACTGGTTCGATAAATTCAAAACTGTTTTAAACTTTTTATTTATCAAATTCTATATTCTATAAGTCATTTCATTAATATTAGTTTTAGGTTCACGAATCATTCAACCATAATTTTTCTAAAACTTTGACTTACACATATCTCAAAAACTAAAATATGAAATCTAATTTTTATTCTCTTCCATTAGAAAACTATATTCCAATAGATCCATATGATTCTTATTCCAAAGAATTCTGCCTTATATTGGATCTATACATTTATTTAAACTTCAATTCGAAAAATCACAACTGCTGCTATGTGACGAGCTCGTTTTAATTTTATTAATTCATTCAGCACTTCACCAAGTTTATAAGTTATAAACCTGTTCTCTTATGTTTTAACTTAAACTACTTAAACATTAAATTTTAACTTGGAAACATCGCTCGTTGAGCATTCTATATATAGATGAATCCCTTTCAAAATCTATTAAAACCCTTTTATTCTCATAAACCATTCCAACAATCTTACTATTTACTCTAAGCTTTGAAAATTATTTTCAAACTTACCAGAGTTCCATGCTCTTCAATTTCCAATTCAATTCTATTTCATGTTTATAAATTACACTTGCATATTCCTTATTTAAATTTAGTTATAAACATTTTTCATTCAGGTTGAATTCTTACGCAACATTATTATTGAACGCCTTATAGTCAAACAATGAAACTAAATTCATAAGGTGTTCATTTTCAATATTCCCAAATTATAAATCTACCTAACCCATATAAGAAACTAGATAAGATTACTTGTATCTAAACACAGTAGTCAGTTCCTATAAACCGGTCAGGCACAACTACAAATCAACCAATAATAGCCAATGCACATAAACATGAGCATGACCAATCAATCAATAAAATAGTAATAATCTAATATCATCATTTCCTAACAAACAGCTCATCCATATAACTATATTTAGTTATGAAATTTTTTCTTTATATATATAAATTATATAAAGTTCTTGATAAACTTATGCAGTTTACCAAATTCGAGAACAATATCGCATCGAAGAGCTTGTTCAAGCGTTTCGAAATCTTCATAAAAAATGAGGACCATTCGGTTGATTTGAATCCAAAATTCCAACTTAACAAATCAAACAATCCAATACAAAACATTTTGTATTCACTAACAAGCATGCTCTCATATATATAATATACGCAGTCTCAGAACTGAATCTAGGGTGTTACTAACCCTATCTATAATGAGTTATACCCCGTACAAGCCTAGGTGTTCACTAAATCTAAGCTCTGATACAAATATAATGACCCAAATTTTCATCTCTCAAAAATTAACACTAATACATTCTCTGTATTCATGTATCTCAAATCAAGTGCTAGAAAGACTAATTGTTAGGGGAAAGAAAAGTGAAAGAAGAATAGAAGAAAGGATACAAAGAACATAATATCATAAGAAATGAATAATCTATAATATAATAATGCTCTTTACAAAAAGAGAAAAACTTTAATATACATCAATTAGAGTACACTGAACGTAATGAATTAGCCTAAATAGTTATAATAATCTGTCCATGCAATTGCTACATACAAAAACACACACAGTGGAATAAATAAAAGAACATGAGCATACGTCTCAACACCAACTCCTCTGCCGAAGCTCCAAAGCAATCCAAGTCCGATGTAGCAAAAATACTCAGTTTGACCGGAGCATTATAATAAAATAACACCCGGATCAATCTAGGCAACCGTGTGAGATAACTTAACATATATATGACATATATCAATACAATATGAGGCCATACGAATGTCTGTAACATAAATAAATCAAATAGCTGGAATGGTTACATTGGTTACATTCGACAACTATTAAGTGTAAAAAAAATCGCTAAGGCACACTTGCCTATTGGATTTTCCATGGAGATCTCTCTACATCAAGTCGAATCCGAACTCCATGCACGAGGATCAGAAACCACCTTCCGAGCATCGCATATCTATAGATAAAATATACCATAAGGTAAACATGACTACCCCACGCACGAAAATACCGGTGTGCACCGCGTTGAACCAAACATATCTAATTCCTCGTGCGTAACATTTATAATCATACTCTAGATGTAAAGTTAATATATCCTATCATGGGTCAGCAAAACCCCTGGTCATGCATCCTACATAGTCTTTAGCCATATCCTATGTCGAAGTTTCGTTCGACACCTTTCACACAAGTTTTCATTACTCGAACAGAATAAGGATTCCTAGTTGGGATCACACAACTTAATAGATCTTTGAATCACACATAGATTCCTCCACAGTTCTCAGAATCACATATGAATTTCAATACATCAATAGATCTCAGAATCGCACATAGATTCCTCAACATATCTCAAAATCACTACACCTGTTTGAGCATCTCAATAGATCTCGAATCTCCACATAGACTTCACTTCACAACCACTTCCAAAACATAGAACCCGCATACTAGTTTTGAAGTGATTTTCGATTAGCAGAACACTTACCAATCACGATCTCCTCAAAACTAATCGTTGGATTTAATATCAAGATTTTTAGTCGATTAATTGACTACAAGTCACACAATAAATGATTGTATATGGAAAACAATCTCGCCTAATTTCCATAACAAACTAATAGCATCCAAAGCATTATCAAGTCATATAGCATGATAAATAATAAAAGCACGAATAAATCATATAAACGACTTCTAATCCCTTTCCCATTTAATTGATCTTTCATTAATTAAAACTTTTTTATTATTAAAGCTCCTTTTATCTAATAAGACTTTGTTTGATAATCAACAATTCCTATTTGATTAATTTTCCTTTATATACTTGTGTGTATATTTAATTTATACATCTAAAAGATATATGTATGCGTTCTACGATTTCACTATTCCTTTATAGTTTTTAATACTTCAAAAGGTATTTATATACTTATCCCTCCAGTATAAATATATTCATAATTCATCTGCAAGATTTACTTTCTTTAAAATATAGTCAAAGAGGTTAAAACCATTATTTATTAAGAACCTCTTCTCTTTATAAGTAAACCCAAATAAAATCCTTTAAAATGATCATTAAACGCTGATTTAAAGATTCACTTATATTATCTTCATTGATAAAATCTGACAGGGTTAAAGACGATTGTAATTAACACATTGTCACAACAAACCCAAAATCACTTTCTATATTTATACTTATCTTTAAAGTGTTAGTTTAAAGATATAATTATCAATATATATATTCAACAAGATGAAATACTAGTGTTTTCTAAATCACTTATTATAACAGATGTTATAATCCAAAATCATTTCTAGATCTTATAAAATATGCTTAATTAAGTTTAATACACACACATAATGAAGTAGCTTAATAATAGGTCTTAAGTAAAAATAATTGAAAAGCTATTTTATATTCAAAACCATTCACACTTGATTTCCCAATTTAGTTAAGTTATGCCAAACACACCAAAATGTTTGAAATAGACAAGCTCAATATATTATATAAAATAATATATTTACTTTGCCACAATTTCATATATAATGATGTTATATAGCCAAAGGGGTCCATAATTAGGTTTAACATTAAATCAATTCATATAACATCATATGAATACAAATATTGTAACAATCAAATTAAGGTATCTTGTTGGATCCCTCCAACTTGTCCCCTTTCATCACAACTCATGTGTCAGCACATATACATGTAATACAATTAAAATAAGCTAATTCATACAGAATGAATCTTCTACTATACGCAGGTAGTGTCAAAGGTCATCCGCTCCAAGGGCGGATATACATACAATCCAAACCAACTAATTAAGCAGTAAAGTATCAAAATAACCAATCATGAATACATAAATATGTAAATAACAGCCAACACTATTATATGGTATAATAGTATATCAAGAGCATGAGTTAAACTCTCTATCCATTCCAAATGGGGATTTTAAATTGTTTTTATCTAATTTCAAACAGGCGTTTGAAATTAGAAAAAATATATCCAAACTTCTCAGAATGCTACCAATTCACTACGTATGCGTAGCACTCTTCGATACGAATGCAACACAACTTATATCATGTCAATCAGACTCCATAAGAACTAGATAAGGCATTCACAAGTTAATACAAGAATCAAAATATAATAAGTTAATTAATTAAACTTAGCCTCATCTAAAAAACGTGCCTTCCCACCTTTTTTCCTCTTCATTTCAAAATCCACAAACCGCCATTCACACCTGCATCGAACCAATATCCACATTCATGAATTCCCACTGACACGCCTCTTCAGTTGTTAATTCTTCGATACGAGTTCACCACTATAACAACCCGCCCGGAGTGTGTTGTATCTACCAATTCTGTGAATTTTGTTTGATGATAACAAACATATATTTATTATTATAAATGTATTTGTAATTGTACTGTTATACTACATCACAGACATAATATAATATTTATATTTAAATAGAATACTACTGCACAAGAATTTAAATATTCAAACGGTATTTATTTAAATATAATATTTTATTTCAACATCTCAACAGTACAAATTTATAACTCCACTATTTGTACAACTCATTGTAATTCTGTACATTCATTTTCAACTTCATTTGTATACATTGCTCCTCACTATAGTTCACTCAGTCACTCTTAAATTCATTGATACATACACTAACACTGTCACTTGACTTCTTGTCTTCACCCTTTACTGTCAATCCAGTTTTCTGCTTACCTATCACAGAAGAAACACACACAGTAAACTGGAACAAAAATATTTTTATATTCTAGCAGATATAATTTTTATTTTAAAGATTTATTTGCCTTAGAATTTTGGTGTGTTTCTCGTCATTTTTCATGACTTGATCTGATTTATATGGATATCCATCTGTGTCTAGACAGCATGTGATATTCACAGTGATACGCTGTAAATACCACAAGGTAGACAATATTTCTAGTGCTCACATTTATATGTATATTTTCTTTGGACGTGCAAAATACATGTGCATGTATATGCACATATATTCTGTGCAAGGGCAATATCGTCAGAAAGGGACAAATAATTACATATGATGTGTCAGGTAAAGCTTGACAACACAGACGTGGTGCAAGTATCCGTGAACGCATAATTGACAATGCACATATGAAATTATCAGTATATACAAACATATATACACACACACACACACATGTGTATGTATACATATGTGTATATATATGACAACATGTATATACGCAACAGGGGTCAAGACAGAACAATCATTCACAAGTCAATATCATGGAGTACACGCAAAGGCAAAGGGAAAATCTATAACATATGAGCCAGTGAAGTAACACAAGCACAGGTTCAAGTAGCCTACATTCAGTTACACACAGTGCCACATGTATGCTAACTGTTTCAAAGCAAAACAAGTCAGTGTGTGCAAAAAGGGAACAACAGTGGACAAATTGTCATGCACATACATGAGTAAACTAATCTGTATGCATAGCAATATTCATGGTTCAGATATAGCTCGACAGAGTCAGGAATTATGGCTACAACTACACAAGCTAAAGGCAGCTTGAAAGAGATAACATGTCAATGAAAAAACCCAGTGGAGATGCTCACAAATGCCAAGAAAGAATACATAGAGAATGGGATGACAAATCAGTTGACAGCAAATTAACAATGATGCACATCAATAGTTACAAATATGCATAGGGGAAGCAAGGTAGCAACAAGTATGTGGCACAATAAGAAAGCACGGCACGCAACAATGTACACATGTCAAGGCAAAAAGTACACAACGGCATGGCTCAAGTACAAGTGAAGAATGGGGCAAAATCATACTGGACACAAAACAGTGGTGATAAAGACAAGTGCAAGCCAAAGTGAAGCCATACACATTTATGTACAGGAGCGAAACCCAAATCTGAAAAGTACAGCAAGTGTGCAGAAAATTTAGTGCACTAGCTTAACACAAGAGCGTGCATAGATGATGCATATGGCAGCAGGGACTAGTCATGCAAATATATCACTGTACGAGCAGTTGACACAAGTACCAAAATTTTAAGGAAGAAACACAGTGCATATGTTGACATGGTGACATATATGGCAAGCTCTCATGAGTATACACAAGCACTGTGATAATGCTTAGAGAAACCCAGTGGCAAATAAATTGAAGCACATTTTTAGGAAAAAGTCATGTTCAAATCTTCCCAATAAACATCAAGGACATTTTTTTGGGCAAGAAAACAAGTTAAAGATTTCCAGAAATAAGCAAAAAAAATTGGGTAAGTTATCGTACAATTGCTTCCTAAAATCATTATATGAATGCAAAGAAAATCCCATGACTATTTTTGGTAATATCAAATTCGTATGTTTGAATTTATTTCCAGGAATTCATGTTTTTCAAGTAAGCAAAGTTGTTTGCAGATTTTTACAATCACGCAAGGGCCAAAGAATTTATTTCCTGAAATCACACAGTGAACATTTTTAGTGGGAAATCATATTGGAAAATCACGCAAGGTACATATAAACTAATTATTTATTTCCAGTTTTCAATCTCAAACTCTCGGCCATTTTTATCCAGAATCAATTACGCAATTCAAACCAAGACAACAAGTCACTACAAGTTTCAAGGCAATGAAATCACACAAAATCAGAGAATGGTTATGGATTTGTAAATCCTATTTATACACTATTTTCATCACAGGCTAAACTATCGAAACCACAAGCAACAAATTCAAGCAAAGAAAAAAAAATATGAAAGAGCTCACATTTTTGGGTTTCAATCGAGAGCAATCCTCAAATTGATTGACAAAGAGGAGAGGACACCAAGCAAGTCACAAGAATTCGAAGCCACTGAGAATAAAATCTAAGAACAAATCGATCGTGATTTTGGGAAAACAGAAAAACCCTAAATTAATTTGGAGCCAGCCAACATTTTTGTGAAGACAAAGAATATAAATGGAAACAAGGGGGCCAGCTTATTTTATTAAGCGCTTAGGGTTTTTGTTTTTTTTTGTTATTTTATTTTTTACACGACCTTCAATGTTTTCTGGTTTTTTTGTAAAAGCTAGGTTTTTATAGTTTGTCTGTAAAACTAGGTCATCTAGTTATAGGATTTTAACTAGCATTTTTCTAGTATTTGTAATAACTAGGGTTTACTAGCTAAGGGTTTGTAGCTAAGGGAAAAATGATCTTGGGGGATAAAGACTAGTCTAGGGTTTTGAGCGTAGGATTAGAACAGGAGCAGGATTTGCGAGTTTACAGGGTTTTGTAAGCAGGATCTGTTTTAATTCCTCGTAAAAACCTTGGGGAATGCAAGAGTAGGCAGAGTTTGCCGAGGTTGGGTAAAATCTATGTTATTTAATTTATCTGTTGTGATATGTTCTGTGATATTTTTAATATCTCGAATTAATTTAATAAACCCTATTCACCCCCTTTAGGGTTAATCTAGATCCAACAAGTGGTACCAGAGCTTGGTATTTTATTAACTCTAGAGATGGTGATCCCTAATTGACAGTCCATAGAGAGTCAGTCCAGTCATGTTCCAACTATTTTTAATGGTACAAATTTTTTTAAATTGGAAATCAGAAATGGAATCCTATTTAAAATCTGTTAATTAAATGTTAGGATATTATTGTTAATGGGTATGATATGGTAGATAAAAATGACATTGGATTTAATTCTCGTGCTACTCATATTTTATATTCTTATATTGATGATGACCAATATAACCATATCTCTCACTGTTTGACTGCACGGGAAATCTGAAATACTCTCGATACAAAGTACGGAAGAATTGACAATAGCAGCTCAAAACCCTATAAATTCAACTCAGATTCAGATTTATGCTTGAAAGGTGAAACAGATGAAAATTCAAGTAGATCAGACGATGGAGACTCAACAGACAATGAGACTGAAAGTTTCTCATATGAAGATTGGTTTATATGTGTACCGATTTAACAAAAACCGTTGACAATCTCCATTGGAAAAACAAATCTTTAAAATCTAAAAATCATGAGTTAAACAATAAAAAATAACTTTTTGGAATCAAAACTTTCAAATGTCATGAAATTAAAAAATTATGATTGTAAAAATTGTTTGAAATTGAAAATTGATCTCGTTCATCTCAATAACAACACTCAAAAGCTTGAAGAGGATATTCTGATTTTAAAAGACAACGGGATTGAGCTAAAAGATACAAACAATTATTTACAAAAGGAATTTGAAAATTTTAAGAGTACCAAAAATTCCAAACGTGAAATTGCTGAAAAAAGAAAACTTATTGAAAACTGATCTGATTTCGAAACAGTTAGAAAGTAAAATTGTGGAATTCAAGAATTTTTGAAAAACTTGAATTTGAAAAGAAAAAACATTTTGAATTTGAAATCTCTGAGTCTCAAGCCAAAATCAAATTACTTGAATCTGAAAATTTGGTTTTGAAACAACATGATTCTGAAAGAAAAATCCCTAATAATCGTTGTTCAGATTTAATCAAAGAAAACAGTGATCTTAAATTCAAAATTCAACGATTAGAATCAACTTTGCAAAATTTCTCTAATAGGGAAAATCGTTGAATATGTTGTTGCAAAATCAAGTTTCTATTGGAAATAAATATGGTATTGGCTTTGAGAAAATAAATGTTTTTGAGAACGTGAATTCAAATGATTTTAAAAATCCTTTAAACAACTTTGAGAAGAATTGATTTGAAAATTTGAATTCTGATAATTTCAAAGGATTTTTGAATCACAAATGAGATGTGAATTTGTTGTTTAACAATCCATTTAAACAATCCTTGATTCCAAAAGGAAATAAAGCAACTTAGACTCAATTCAAACAGATTTGGGTCCCTAAGGGTACAAAGGTAAATTTTGACGGACTGTTATCTAAACATGTTTGGGTACCCAAATGTAAGAAAACAATTAAGAGTGGTTTTACTAATTTTGTTAGACCACTCGATCCTCTAAACTGTTAGGTACCGGAGGAGGCTGAGGAGCTGCTATACTAAAGAGAATTAATTTCAAGTTGTTCCATTTTTACTGCATTATTCAGAGTTCCTTAGCCAAGAGTGATGAGTTAGAGAATCAACATCGTATTCTGAAATTCAGGTATGATGTCTAAACTCAATTTATTTTCTCTTTATTTTTTCTCCTTCTACCCTTTTTATTTTCTTTTGATTATTCCGGTTTGATTCAACACTGTATAAATTTTCCTTTTATTTTGAGTTTCCTAACTTCCAATTGCAGAATTCTTGATTTTCTAGAAATTCACATCATTTGAATAAAACTCTCATGTTTTATCATTTCTAGATCTTGAATTTAAACTTATAAATATCAGCAATTATTTTGAAGTTCATTTTCTTATTTATGAATACCTAATAGTGCTGAAGCATTCTTGTCATATCTTGAACATTGTTAATTTGAATTCTAAATTTTTGAAGATCTGAAAAATTAATGAAATTTCACACATCTATGTTGTTTTGAGTTTCTTCTAATTCATTTTGGAAAGACTTGAAAATTTATACTCATTACAGCACACTGCTAATTTTCAGTTGTGATGATTTCATTAATTTTTGGATAGGCTTGATTAGCTCTGAATTAAATTTTTTGACTTGAATCATTGTAATACATCTTGAAATTCATCTTTATTCATGATCATCTTAGTTGAACATTTGTTTGTTTGAAATCATCTAATTTTTTTGATATTTTGAATCTCACACATTTCTTAGATTTGAAATTATTAATCTTGTGTGATTGATTCGTTGTACCTCAAAACCTACATCTTTTCAACTGATTTTAATAAAATTATTTTTAATTTTTATCATGAATTATCTCTCATGCTTGATGTAAATATTCTAAAAATTTCTCTTGTGCATGTCAGAAATAATTGTGAGAAATTCTTTGAATATCTTGTATTGAAACTCACGGTTATTTCATGACTATTTGATTTGAATAATTGTTTGTTTGAAATTATTGATTTCCTGAATCCCACACACATATTGGTTTTGAAATTTATAATCGTGGGTGATTGATTCATTGAATCTTGAGATTTTCATATTCCTTCAAATGATTTAAAATAAACTTTATTTTTATTCTTGGGTCATGAACCATCTTTTGTGACTGTCAGAAATAGTTGTGAAAAATTCGCTTGACAAGTATACTTTGAAAATGAATGTTGTGCTGCTCGGATAAAAGAAATCGTCTGGAAAATGTTTTTAGATAATTGCTTGTTTTTGTTATCATCTTCTGCTCTGATAAAAGGTTCAAAAAATTTCTGATTGACTTAACTACTTTGAATTGAAAATCTCTTTTGCATAGATTCTTGTGCTACAGACTGAATTTCATTTTGAAATCATGATCATGGATATTGTTTTGTTTGAAATCATTTGAATATGTTTAACATCTTGAATCTCACACTTTTTCTTGGATTAGAAATTAAAAATTCTATATGATCGATTCATTGAATTTTGAAGTTTTCACTTCCCTTCAGGTGATTTCAAATAAACCGTTTCTTTAAATCTTGGATCAAGATTTATCATATTAGACTTGTTGAAAATTTTCTGAAAACTACGTTTTGAAACTTCTTCTGAATTTCTATTGCTACTCTGATAGATGAAATTAATCTGTTAGATTTACTACTTGGGCTTGGCAATTTTTTCTCTCCTAAAAATTCTGAGTTGAGTGGTAGAATGTAAAATCAGTCTCTAAGATACCTTTTATTAGCCACCAGGATGGTATTAAAATCCTCATTTGCTATGGCAAGTGGTATCAGATTAGAAGTATTGGAAAGTTTTTATTGATCTGATTCTCATCTTATATATAATTTTTTTCCTTTTATCCTGTATAATTGATTTTTCAATTTTAAAATCATTTACTAATTATTTATTTAGAAATTGAAATCAATAACCAAGTTGAATTGTATTTAGAACTCATCAAAATTATTATCAGATTATTGAAATTATGGTGAGTTGTGACAATAGTATATTTCACAACAAGAAGAGATTTTATTTAATTTTCATGATGATTGAATAGTTGTTATAATATCTTTGAATCAGCGCTTGTTTCATGAACATCTCCTTTATCTATCATCATTCTGCCATCAATCTTGATTTTATATTAATGTGGTGAGTTTAGTATTTTTTTTAAATCATCTTGAATAAACAATCGAAATATTTGTGATAGAATTGTGATTATATTATATTTCAGAATTAGTTATAATTGAAATTTTTTAAGAATCCCGGTACAGTTGAGCATATTTCATAATACGGTTAATATAGAAATTTATTTCACAACCATTTCTGTACCTACCACATTTCTATCATCCATATTGGTTTTATATACTGAGGAGGTTTTCATTTGAAACAGAAAATAATAAAAATATAATATTCATAAATGTTTCTCTAACCTCATTTAAAAACCCAAGCTCTGGTTATGCATGGTTATGAAATTACTTATTTTTAAGCCGCAACTGACCTCATTTAAAATTCTAAGATCTGGTTATGCGTGGTCAGTGTGCACTTAAATAAAAAGAAAAGGAAAAAAATTACTATAAATAAATTTTTATATGAAATTCTCCTTGATGTATAAAAACCAGCCTATCAATCCATTTTTTTAATTTTTGAAATGTGTTAATATCTTATGATATATTATGATTTGTTGAATGATAGTTACTGGGATTTAAGATTATTTGATCTTGTCACTTAAATTGAATTTCTAATCGTTGTTCAAATCCATCACTGTTTTGTATTCATCTTTTATTAAAAACTCTTTTGAAAATAATTGGAATCATATGTTAATAAAACTCTCTCCATTTTTGTAAATTTCATCGTAAATCCATCATTCTACAATGTGAAATTTGTCACTAGTTCTTAGAATATTATGATTTCTGTTTGATTAATTGAGATTTATGATGAATGTTCTTCCTCTTAAGCTGATATTATATTTTTAGACAATTTTTTCATCACTATTTTTATTTCTATGTCCTTTTGATGATAACATAAGGGGTAGAATGGGTTAAGATTTTGATCGATGAGTGGATATTCTTTGATTGTTTTAATATTGAAGTTTTAATTTTTCCTTTTTTTCACTCATGCACATATCTAGGGGGAGTTTTGTTGTAGACGGAGCATTCAAATAGGGGGACTTCAATAAATCACTGTCAAACACATTTATTATAATATTATATTCAAAATCTTATTTTACGTTTGTCATCATCTAAAGGGGGAGATTGTTGTATCTAACAATTCTATTATTTTTGTTTGATGATAACAAACATATATTTATTATTATAAATGTGTTTGTAATTGTACTGTTATACTACATCACAGATAGAATATAATGTTTATATTTAAATAGAATACTATTACATAAGAATTTAAATATTCAAACAGTATTTTATTTAGTATAATATTCAATTTCAACAACTCAACAGTACAAATTTATACCTCGACTATTTGTATAACACACTGTAATTCTATACATTCATTTTCAATTTCATTTATATACATTGCTTCTCACTACAGTTCACCCAGTTACTCATACATTCATTGATACTTACACTAACACTGTCACTTGACTTCTTATCTTCACTGCTTCACCATCAATCCAGTTTTCTCCTTACCTCTCACAAAAGAAACACACACAGTAAACTGGAATAAAAATAGTTTTATATTCTAGCAGATATAATTTTTATTCTAAAAATTTATTGCCTCAAAATTTTGACGTGTTTCTCATCATTTTTCATTACTTGATCTGATTTATATGGACATCCATTTGTGTCTAGACAGCTTGTGATATTCACAGTGATACACTGTTAATACCACAAGGTAGACAATATTTCTAGTGCTTATATATATATATTCTCTGGACGTGCACTATACATGTATACACATACATGTGTATGTATATACCATATATTCCGTGCAGGGGCAATATCGTTAGAAAGCGACAAATATATTACATATGATGTGTCAGCCAAAGCTTGACAAAAGAGACGTGCTGCAAGTATCCATGAACACATAATTGACAATGCACATATGAAGTTACCAGTATATACAAACATATATATACACACATGTGTATATATACATATATGTATATACATGGCAACGTGTATATACGCAACAAGGGTCAAGACAGTCTAATCATTCATAAGTCAATATCATGGAGTACACACAAAGCCAAAGGGAAAATCTATAACTTATGAGTCAGTGAAGTAACACAAGCACAGTTTCAAGTAGCATGCATTCAATTACACACAGTGCCACATGTATGCTAACAGGTTCAGATACAGCTCAACAGAGTCAAGAATTATGGCTACAACTACACAAGCTAAAGGCAACTCGATAGAGAAAACAACATTTCAGTGAAACAAACCAGTGGAGATGCTCATAAATGCCAAGCCAGAATACATAGAGAATGGGATGACAAATCAGTTAACATCTGTAATAACCCGGAAATTCTAAGCCAATTTAAATTTTTTATTTTGGCAATTTTATAGAATTTTGAATATTTAAAATGATTATTTTAAATAATGACGACGAGAATTTATTTTGAATAGAATTAGAAGTATATATTTATTTGAAGCGACGTTAGAATCTAAATATTTTATTTTAATTATAAAAGGAATTGAAAATGGCGCGGTAATTCGATAATTCAATTTCAAAGTTCAAATGAATGTACAGGATTCAAAATAAACCGGATTTAGTGAAACCAAAAATATTTGAATCTAATTGAGAATATCTTTCCAACGAATCCGAAAAATCGAAATTTCATAGCGGGAATCAAAAGATACGTCCAGTTGAAAATTCAGAATAGTCGCTATGGAATTCTGGCCCTTAAAAATGGAAATTTTGCAAACGGCCTCGGTTTTCGACGAAACCACTTTTGTTGGATACGTGATGTCAAATTATTGCTAGATTCCAAAATTCGTAATTTTCTAAATCAATATGTGAGCGTGGAAAAGGAAAACGTGTTTTGACGGTTTTAGTTGATTTTAATCGACTGGAAAATGACCATTTTTCAAACGGTCTCAGAACTTGACGAAATTAGTTTTGTTAGGACTGTATCGTCAATACGAAGCTAGAAAATATTTTTCGGGGATTTTTAGAGTTCGTATGTGGCCCCAATAAATTGAAATGTGCGTTCAAATTCAATATATAGATTTATATTTTGAATTTGACGAAAACTGGTCGAAATGGTTGAATCAGCCTATGATACATATCCCATTGTGTTCGGAATGGGGTTAATTAGCTAGGAATTTCAAACAGATCCAGACGGTTCAGCGGTTCAACAGTAAAGCACGGCGGAGTGGAACCCTCTGTTAGAAATTCTCATTTTAAATCTTGTTTTCTAGTTAAAATTATATACTAGGATGCAGATGGTGCTTAGCAGGACCCGACACCCGTCGTCCACAGACCATGGATGACTTGTATGCTTGTTTGATGTGTTGTGAAGTTTGTTTGTGATGTTGATGTGAAATTGAAAATAAACATTCATGTGTTGAAATAAATTAATTATCATTAAAAATATAATTTTTAACGTGAATGTGAATAAATAAATATTCATTTACAAACCGGGCGGTTTGTTTATGTACACCTATTTGAAGGACATTGGACGATAAATTTTACACGTCGCCCAACTGCACAAATAATATTCGGTGTTTGTGGATTGAAACCCCACACGGGTGTTGGGATGAAATTTGGCATACACTGATCCCAATTATTTAGTTGTATGTCGATCGATTGGTCGACAGACTGTGTAAGCGTTAATTATTTATATCTAATGCTTATGCAGTTGTGTGGTGCACTTTGGATGATGGTTGATTATTTATCATTGCTATTATATACATGTGTTGTATGGAATCCATATAATTAACATTATATGGTAATTGATTGGGCCTCATTCCAATTGGGAAAATAAAGAATATTATAAAATATTGATTCATGTGTTGAATAGAATAAATAGTCATGTGTTGACGATGCTCATGTGTTGAGAATATTCATGCGTTGAAAATTATCATGTGTTGAAAGAAATATTTTAACAATAAAATTTACATCTTTATCATATATAAAATTAGAAACTAACTGGAAAATAGATAAGATGAGTGGTCTCCTGCGTATTGATCTGATGTTGGTTTCGGCCTTCGGGGTTAATATTTAGGGAATCGTTCTCTTACTAATTTACGGTTGGAGTCTGATTAAGAATTAAACGATAGAAATCAAAATTTTATAAAATATATTAAATAACAAAAATAGTCATGTGTTGACAGTACTCATGTGTTGAGAATAGTCATGTGTTGAAAGAAATATAGATTCATGTGTTGAATAGAATAAATATTCATTTGTTGAATAGAATAACGAAGTTATTGAAAAATATAAAGCTGTGTTGATTAGAGATGCGCTATTTTGACGCGAACGATATTTATATCGATTATATTTGTTTTTATAATGATTATAGAAAAGGAAGTGATTTCAAAATATAACGTTTTGAAAATATTGTCATTTGTATACCGATGATGTGGAATATTCAATTTTGATTCGAAATTGAATATGAAGTTGAAATCGTTTCGAAAACGAATTTAAAACGATTTATAAAATACGTTGAAAAAGGAAATCGACGAAATATATATAATATATATATTATATATATAGAATGGCCTGAATAGAACGCGCTGCGCCGCGGCAGTTCGCGAATTTTGACCATTGACTTCGAATTGACATTGCGGGAGATCCGACCGTCGGATTCTCCTAAAACCGGAGCCGTTGGGTTCTTATCGAAAAGAGCTTTCCAATGAATATTAGAAATTTGAAATCTAACGGTTGGATTTGGATTTATGTCCAAATCAAATTTGGAAAAGGTCGTTGTAAGTGCAGTTCGATGGCCGTTGATGGAAATCGACTGTACGGGCCTTGATAAAATTATTAAAAATAGTAATAATTTGTGTAAAATCATAAGAAATGATTTGTGAAGAATTGGAATGAAAAATTCCACATTTGTAAAGATAAAAATAGATTTTTATCAAAATGAACTAGTTTTGAACTAGAATTAAAATCCAATTATTTTTAAATAAATAAAATGGATTTGAAGCAGTTTTGAAAATAATCAGAATTCCCAATATACGAAGTGTAAATGGATTTGAATCGAAATTGTCTTTGGAATATTTCGATGTTGGATTTCGTGATGAAACAGGTATTGTTATGGAAATTTGAAAGATATATTTATATCGTTATTTCCAATACGATATTTGTTGGTCGAAGAATTTGATATTGAATATAAGCCGATATATTTTCTATTCAGAGCCTTGTATTTAATATCAAATGTGATTTGGGTTTGTCGTGAATGGTGTCTTCATTAACACTGTTCTTAAACCCAGTTGAGAAAAAGATTAAATCTTTCTATTTAGATTTAATGAAGTGTACCAATTAAATAATATTAATTGGAGTTGAATTTAAATTGGTTTTTGGGGTTTATCATGAGCGGTGTTTTGAATAACACATGTTCTTTAACCCGATCAACAATGAGAAAGTGATTTTGGGTTTATTGTGAATCGTGTTTTAGGTGACATTGGTTCTTTAACCCAGTTAAAGATAGGATATTGATTTTTGAGAAGATTAAAACTAAGTGGAGTTTTAATGAATCTTTAATTAGATTAAATTATCGAGAATGGAGTATCACCAGTTTTGCTCCAAAGCGATAGTAAAATCTTTAATTAGATTTGAACGTGAAGTGGTAATTAATATTTACCGATAACACTGTGGTGTTAGATATGGAGTATTACCAGTTTTGCTCCATGGGATAAATAGGTTGGGATTGAGAAATAAAATAAATAATTACTTCGGTGTGGTTCGCTAATCCGGACTAGTTTGGAAAACCTTAACATGGTTTGAAATGATATCCAAAGTAAGATTAAAGAATAAATTTCAAAGAATTTATCTTTGATAAAATTAATGGGAACCTTTCCCTAAGAATATGACATTTAGCAACTAACTGAAGATTAGTTGAGATGAATGGTTTCCTGGGTATTGATCTGATGTTGGTTTCGGCCTTCAAGGTTAATATTTGGGGAGTTGTTCTCTTACTAATTTACGGTTAGTGACTGATGAATTGGAATGAGGCGTATGTTGTATTTGTGTAACATTTGTTTATAATATACGCGGATTATTCGGAAAGGTCGGGTTTATACCCATTCTGAATAACCGATTCGACGATAAGTCGAAGGTGAAGACCGTGGTTGAAGAACAGAGGTCTTCACGTCGTTTGGGTGATTACTGATGATCTTGATTGGGTTGTACACCCAAGAAGAGGGAATCAGTTGGTGATCGTCCATACGTACTTGGAGATAGATGGATATGCAAGGAAAGTGCCTCCGGTTTCGTTCAGACCCAGAACGAACTTGTAAATGGACTGTGTGTTTGACACTGGATTTTATTCTGTGTTGATTGATATCTATTAAATATACATCTGTTTGGTGGCGGAGAATTTATTCTCTTGCTTAACGCCCTTCTCTGAGACGTACGAGCTCAGAGGTTGTATATCGATGGACATCAGTCGCATGGAGTGAATTGCCTGTGTGGCATGCCTAAGTGGCAGATGACCAAGGCTTCTGTTGAAAAGCAAAGTCTTGTGGTTGATGATCAAAGCACGGCCTGTGTGGCGCAGCTTTGTGTATAACGTGAATTCGTGAGCCTCACACCTCGGTATGAGTCAAAAACGGGATAGTGACTGCTGGGAGAACACGACGTTTCTTTCTAGCTAAAGGTAGTGTCAGTGCTTAAACTGGCTGACATTTATATTATTTTTACCTATGTGGTTGTTGGAATGTGAGGCGCCTCGATTTAGGCCTGTTAGGACCGGGAAACGTGTGTTCAGAATAATTAATCCTCAAGCGTAAGAGAGGACCAGCCCTGAAGCATCCAAGGGTTACCCAAAGAGGGTAGTCCTGAGGCATTTGCTAGAGTGTCTCGAAGCGGAGAGGAGCTTGCCCCTTCCATCGACTCATAATGGAATCCAATTTCCAATACGAGATATTTCGGTCTTATTTGTAGATCCTAGTATGGCGACATAGTAGCATGGGATACTATGCCGTCTATGATTGATACATTTATATTTGAAGTTGTTTTCATACACTATACACTTATAATAGTATCAAATGATTTGTTTTAAACGTACCAAGCATGTTTGGCTGTTATAAGGGAAAACCCTATCCTCCGGCTTGCGTTGCATTGTGTGATGGGACCTGGGTCTTATAATATCTTCATTTTTCGAAAAAGCATTGCGTTGTTTATTCTATGCACTGGTATTCTTGGGAGGAAACTCGTTCCGTGTTATACGACGTGGTCCCTTGAATTACTCTCTTTTAAAGTAAAGTTTAAATAACTGTTTTAGTTCTCACACCAGTCACATGACTGGCCTGGAGTTTATTGTTCTAACCTAAACTCCGGGTGCCCTTATTTTCGACACGGGCAGCTAGTAGTTTTGGTTTTGCAAATTTATATTCACAGGATCCTGATTTACAGCAGGAACAATGCTCGGAAAGCTTTGTATCCGTGTATTACTTTCAGTTGTGTTTTGTATTGTTTTCCGCTGCTATGTAATTTATTGTAATCTCTGATATTTATCGTATGTATAATATTCATTTATACTCTGTATTTTCTTGTGTATGATGGAATTGTTGTAATAAACAATGAAATGTTCTCCTATTTGAGTTCCGATGTGTGTTGTTCTCAACTCAATCCGTGCTTTCCTTCAGGGGGAAGTTCGGGTCGCGTCAGTTTGGTATCAGAGCTTTGGTTTACAGAGCTCGAGAACAAGACACAATAGAACCGAACGAAAGAATTCATCAGAAATTGGATTAGCAATATCCAATGAGAATTACTCGTTAGAGATAGGATCAGTAGTATCCTAGAACGAGTGTGAAGAGTATATTTTTCAAATAAAAACAAATTTGTTTTGAAATTTAAGTCGTTTTATACGTATTTGAATATTTTATTTATATTGATTTTGGACAATCGAGCATATAAAGGTTTTGCATATACGCATCATGAACGTATATTCGAAGTTTTAATATACTGGATAGATATAGAATCACACTCTAGTCGCCCGGGGATGGATCTGATAATCGCTATAGTACGTACATCATCAGCATTTATATTCGAGTTTCGAAGGTGGGATTTATATATATTTCCATTAGACTGGTGTGAGAACCAAAACTAGATAGATTTATTGTTGTGATTTGGCATCAAAAACATGATTTTCTGTATATATATCAAAATTATGAATTTGAAACGTTAATTCACTAATTGATTGATGGTTGTGTTGTTTGATTATTGGTTTGATATTTTGAACCATTTAGCCTAATGGAACCAAATATTGAACTGTATTGAAAAATGATTGCAAATGCATGCATATACATGTACTTACATTGAACATGTCATAGCAAGGTGGCTAGAGCAAAAGAATAAAATTGTTTGCCCGACAAATAGGTACATGTTTACAAATTCATTGGGTTTGGATGATTTTATGAGCCGATTGGCTAGCCGCTTGGCTGTTTCTTTTTCTTTTTGGATTGATGAGGGCCATGGGAGGCTATTTGAAATATCCCGAAGTCCCCGGTGCAGGGGAGGTTATGGTGAAATTTTTCGAAAATTTAGGGTGTTAGCCAAATTTTTGAAAAATTTGAAAAGTTCTTAGAAACTGAAAAGTTGAAGGACTTAAGCCGTAATGAAAATATTGGAAGTTGAGTTGATTTGTTAAACAACTTTCAGCTTCGTTCCTTTTCGGGGAAGAAAAGTTTTAAGTGCGGGAGATTGTAATAACCCGGAAATTCTGAGCCAACTTAAAATTTTTATTTTGGCAATTTTAATGAATTTTGAATACTTAAAATGATTATTTTAAATAATGAATACGAGAAATTATTTCGAATAGAATTAGAAGTATATATTTATTTGAAGCGACGTTAGAATATAAATATTTTATTTTAATTATAAAAGGAATTGAAAATGGCGCGGTAGTTCGATAATTCGATTTCAAAGTTCAAATGAATGTACAGGATTCAAAATAAACCGGATTTTAGTGAAACCAAAAATATTTGAATCTAATTGAGAATATCTTTCCAACGAATCCAAAAAATCAAAATTTCATAGTGGGAATCAAAAGATATGTCCAGTTGAAAATTCAGAATAGTCGCTATGGAATTCTGGCCCTTAAAAATGGAAATTTTGCAAACGGCCTCGGTTTTCGATGAAACCACTTTTGTTGGATGCGTGATGTCAAATTATTGCTAGATTCCAAAATTCATAATTTTCTGAATCAACATGTGAGCGTGGCAAAGGAAAACGTGTTTTGACAGTTTTAGTTGATTTTAATCGACTGGAAAATGGCCATTTTTCAAACGGTCTCAGAATTTGATGAAATTAGTTTTGTTAGGACCGTATCGTCAATACGAGGCTAGAATATATTCTTCAGGAATTTTTAGAGTTCGTATGTGGCCCCAGTAAATTGAAATGCACATTCAAATTCAATATATAGATTTATATTTTGATTTTGACGAAAACTGATCGAAATGGTCGAATAAGCCTACGATACATATCCCATTGTGTTCGGAATGGGGGTAATTAGCGAGGAATGACCGGCGGTGGGTCTCGTTTCGAGGTCGAAATAAGAAGTCGCTTTTTGAAATTAATTAGATAAATATATTTATATATAAAATTTTCGTTTAAACCCTTCCCCCCACCTTTTCTCTGCACTCAGTCAACGAAATAAAATAAAAAAAAGAAAGAAAAGGGGGGAGCCGCGCTCCTCCCAGCGGCGCCGCCGCCGCGCCCTCTGGCGCGCCGCCGCCAGGGCGAGGCGCCCTCTTCCTCCATCTCTGCCCTCTTCGCCCCTCTCTTCCCCTTTTTCCTCCCCCTCTCCAATCGACGGCCCCCCTCTGCTTCTCTCCTCCGACATCCAAATCGCGCGGCCCCCTCTCTTCTTCTTCTCCCCTCCTCTTCCCCTACCCTCTCGCCCGTTCTTCTCTAAATCCCCCAACCCCCGACTGCCCGACCTGAGACACCCGGGCGCGTGACAGCAGCAGCCTTCCCCCAACACCAAAAGCTTCGATTTTTGAGAGTAAAGGTGAGTTTTCTATTTGAATTTAATTTCAGTTTTTAATATATGTAATATTGTGTTAAGTTTATATTTTTCTATAAAGAAAGGTTTGATTTTTATATACAAGAAAGGTATGATTTTTATATTTTTAAAATAATAAAAACATGATTTTTATCTTATGAAAAGAAGAAGTAAAAAGACTGGATTTTTAAAAGTTAAAAGATTTGATCTTTCAAAGGGAAAAATATATGATTTCTAATCAAAGAAAGATATTATTTTTAACTTTGTAAAGACGAGATTTTTATAGTATATAAAGAATAAAAATACGATTTTATATTATATAACTAGTAAAAATTTGATCTTTATATATGTAGCGAAATAAAAATCTGATTTTTATTATATATATGTTGAAATAAAAATGTGATTTTTGTAGCGATGATATACAAATTCGATCTTTATATTAGAAGTAGATATAAAAATATAATTTTTATATAGGAAGGAGCGTTATAAAAATATAAATTTTATACAGAGAATAGCATGATAAAAATATGATCTTTATTATATGAACAGCGGGGCAAGGACTGCATTGGAATTTCAAACAGATCCAGACGGTTCAGCAGTTCAACAGTAAAGCACGGCGGAGTGGAACCCTCCGTGAGAACTTCTCATTTTAAATCTTGTTTTCTAGTTAAAATTATATACTAGGATGTAGATGGTGCTTAGCAGCACCCGACACCCGTCGTCCACAGACCATGGATGACTTGTATGCTTGTTTGATGTGTTGTGAAGTTTGTTTGTCATGTTGATGTGAAATTGAAAATAAACATTCATGTGTTGAAATAAATTAATTATTGTTAAAAAAATAATTTTTAACGTGAATGTGAATAAATAAATATTCATCTACAAACCGGGCGGTTTGTTTATGTACACCTATTTGAAGGACATTTGACACGACCCGAACTTCCCCGTGAAGGAAAGCACGGATGGCGTTTAGGACAAGACAAATCAGAACGCACACAGAAGAACATTTCATTGTTATTACAACAATTCCATCAGATACAAGAATATACAGAGTATAATTGAATAAATTACATTTGACAAATATCAGAGATTACAATAAATTTGTAGCAGCGGAAAAATATACAAAATACAACTGAAAGTGATACACGGATACAGAGCTTTCCGAGCATCGTTCCAGCTGTAAATCAGGATCCTGTGAATATAAATCTGCAAAACCAAAACTACTAGCTGCCCGTGTGGAAAACAGGAGCACCCAGAGTTTAGGTTAAAACAATAAACTCCAGGTCAGTCATGTGACTGGTGTGAGAACTAAAACAGTTATTAATCTTTATTTTTAAAGTTAGGTAAATCAAGGGACCACGCCGTATAACACGGAACGGGTTTCCTCCCAAGAATACCAGTGCATAGAACAAACAGTGCAATGCTAAATAAAGAAAAATGAAGCTGTTTTAAGACCCATGTCCCATCACACAATGCAACGCAAGCCGGAGGATAGGGTTTTTACCTTATAACAGCCAAAGCATGCTTGATACATTTAAAACACATTATTTGAAACTATTATAGGTGTATAGTGTCAAAACAATTTCAATCATAAATATCAATCATAGGCGGCATGAATGACCCATACCACTATGTCGCCATACTAGGTTCTACAAATAAAACCGCACTATCACGTATTGGAAATTGGATTTCCGTCATGAGTCGAGGCAAGGGGCAAGCTCCTCTCCGCGTTCGAGACACTCTAGCAATGCCTCAGGACCCCACTATGATCCTTTGGAACCTCCAAGGCCGGTCCTCTCTTACTTTTGAGGATTGGCAATTCCTGAACACACGTTTCCCGGTCCTTACAGACCTATATCCGAGGCGCCTCGTATCCCAACAACCACACAGGTGAAAAGTATATAAATGTCAGGGCTGGTAGGTCACTGACACCACCCTAGCTAGAAAGAAACGTCGTGCACTCCTTGGGTCTGTATCCCGTTTTTAACTCATACCGAGGTGTGAGGCTCGCGAATTCTCGTTATACACAAAGCTACGCCACACAGGCCGTGCTTTGATCATCAACCACAAGACTTTGCTTTTCAACAGAAGCCTTGATCAATTGCCACTTACGCGTGCCACACTGGCAATTCACTCCATGCGACTGATGTCCATCGATATACAACCTCTGAGCTCGTACGTCTCAGAGAAGGGCGTTAAGCAAGAGAATAAATTCTCCACCGCCAAACAGATGTATATTTAATAGAGATCAATCAACACAGAATAAAATTCAATGTCAGACACACAATCCATTTACAAGTTTGTTCTGGGTCTGAACAAAACCGGAGGCACTTTCCCCGCATATCCATCGATCTCCAAGTATGTCTGGACGATCACCAACTGTTTCCCTCATCTTGGGTGTACAGCCCAATTGAATGTGATTTTTATATTTAAAACACGAATATCATTCAACACATGAATTTCTAATCAATGAATGAATATCGATTCAACACATGAAGGTTTTCTATAATTTCTATATATAGATAAAAATGTGATTTTTATATTTAAAACACGAATACCATTCAACACATGAATTTCTAATCAATGAATGAATATCGATTCAACACATGAAGGTTTTCTATAGTTTCTATATATAGATAAAAATGTGATTTTTATATTTAAAACACGAATACCATTCAACACATGAATTTCTAATCAACGAATGAATATCGATTCAACACATGAATTTTTTCTATTCAACGAATAAATATAGTTTCAGCAAATGAAAATAATTCAAACACATGAATATTATTCAAAATTTCGGCAGCATAACGGCAGGGTAGTTAAAACCGGGACCGTCCCTAGTACGGCTCCTCGCTCTACCTTAAAACCTCGCGGTTTTTGACAATGGGGATCATGCATCTAGTTCGCACGCAGGCGGTATGTATATATTTATTTCATTTCCACAAACTAATCCTATGTGGTTTCAACCAAATATTTCTCAACCACAAATGGGTATTTTTCAACCACAATCAATCAATATCAACCACAAACAATCCCAAACAACCATTCGCTATCAATCAATTTTCACACCAATCACAACCAATAAATATCGTCCATGGTTTGTGGACGAGGGGCGTATATATATATATATAATTATATATAGCAATTCACTTCTATTTCAACACATATATAATTTTTACAACGCATATACAACTTATACATCGAACGTACGACTTATACAATGCTTATACATGAGGTGTACAACGGTTATATAACTCATACATCGAATATATAATTTATACATCGTCGTTTTCCATATCGTTTATAAATTAGAAATCTCACATTGGGTTCCACTCCACCAAAAATAGCAGAAGGCGCAGAAAATTATGCGGTCTCTTCTAAAATGTGGAAGGCGTCCACACGGTCACGATGTTTCCTGTTTCATCGAATTTCGTTAACACATCAAAAAGATACGATTTTTCAAAGTTTGCAACACTTAAAAGTGTAAAAACAGTTGAAAATATAGAGCAGCCGTTAGTTTTCAAACCTGGTTCGAAACTAGGTTTTGCAAATTCGCTCAAACCGTGAAGTAATCAACGATCTGCCTTCACCACCGCGTAGAGCTTGGAGAGGCGCCTCCAGTGGGACCCACTGCTCTGAACTCGAAGCTGGCACGGTGGCGGAAACTGGGCGCGAGCGGGCGGACTTCGGGGGGTCGATTCCTCACAAACACTCAACGATAAAATTCAAGAGGGGTATGGATTTAGAGCTCTTGGGATGCTCTTCAAAATCCTTAACAGGAGCTCTCAATTTTATTGAGAGATTGGAGGGAAAAAGAGGTGGGAAGCGAGGAACGAAAGCTGCCGTCGGTTTCTGAAGTCGGGGAGAGAGAAGACGGGGGGGGGGGGGGGGGTCTGACGTGGATAAATAGGTTTTTTTATATAAAGTTTTAAAATCCGAAAATACCCCTTGCCTCCTGCGAACCCCAATCCAAAACCAACGACTGTCGTCCCTAGCGTTTTACCCCCATTCCGAACACAATGGGATATGTTTCGAAGGCCCATTCGACTGTTTCAGTCAGTTTTCCTTCAAATTAAAATATAAAATATTCAATATCTAATTTGAACGTACATTTCAATTTGCCAGGGCCACAAACTGATTCGAAAAATTCCAGAAAAATAAATCTAGCTATGTTTTGACGATACGGTCCCAACAAAACTAGTTTCGTCGAATTCTGAGACCGTTTGCAAAAAGGCCCATTTCCGGTCGATCCAATTTAACTGTAATTGACCAAAACACATTTTCCTTTGCCACGCTCACATACTAGCTTCAAAAATTATGAAATTTGAAACCTAGCGATAACTTCACATCCCGGATCCAACAAAAGTGGTTTCGTCGAATTCCGAGGTCGTATGCAAAATGGTCAATTTCACGGGCTATATAAATTCCATAGCGACCTTTCTGAAAATTCATTCGGCCATAACTTTTGCTTTCCGCTATGAAAATTCGATTTTTCAGATTCGTTAGAAAGGTATTCACTAACAGATTTAAATATTTTTGGTTTCGCTAAAATCCATTTTGTTTTGCACCCGGTACAGTCTGACAAAGTTTGAATTCAATTTTTGAAACTGCAGCGCCATTTCAGGCTTTGTTTATAATTATAATTAATTATATTCGTTTTCAATTGTCGATTCAAACTCAGTTTTCCTTGCTATTATTTAAAATATTTATTTTAAATATTTAAAATCCATTATTTTAGCCAATTTAAAATTTTTAAATTGGTTCAGATTTCCTGGGTCGTTACAAATCGAGATCATCAGTAATCACCCAAACGATGTGAAGACTTCCGGTCTTCAACCACCGTCTTCATCTTCGACATCTCGTCGAATCGGTTATTCAGAATGGGTATAAACCCGGCCTTTCTGAATGACCCACGTATACGATAAACAAAGGTTACACAAACACAACAAACGCCTCATTCCAATTCAGAATATTCTTTTATTCACAAAATCACATTCTGAGGGAATAGGTTCCCATTAATTTTATCCAAGATAAATTCTTCTAAATTTATTCTTTAATCTTCCTTTGGATATCATTTCAAACTAGTCGGGATTATCGAACCACACCGAAGTAATTATTTATTTTATTTCCCAATCCCAACCTATTCATCCCATGGAGCAAAACTGGTAATACTCCATATCTAACACCACGGTGTTATCGGTAAAATTAATTACCATTTCACGTTCAAATCTAATTAAAGATTCAACTATCGCTTTGGAGAAAAACTGGTGGTACTCCATTCTCGATCACCTTTCAGATTTGATAATTTAAATTATCAATTCACATTTTAATCTAATTAAAGATTCATTAAAACTCCACTTAGTTTTAATCCTTTCAAAAATCAACATCTTGCATTTAACTGGGTTAAAGAACCAATGTCATCTAAAACACGATTAACGATAAACCCAAATCACATTTTATATTAAATACAAGGCTCTGAATAGAAAATACACCGGCTTATATTCAATATCAAATTCTGAAACCAACAAATATCGTATTGGAAATAACGATATAAAATATATCTTTCAAATTCCCATAACAATATCTATATAGTCACGAAATCCAACATCGAAATATCTCGAAGATAATTTCGATTCAACTCCAGTCCAATCCACGTATTGGGAATATTGATTATTTTTAAAATCACTTTCAAATTCAATTTATTTATTTCAAAAATAAATTGATTTTAATTCTAGTTCAACACTAGTTCATTTCGATAAAAATCTATTTTTATCTTTTCAAATATGGAATTTTTCAGCCCAATTTTTCCCATATCATTTCTTATGATTTTACACAAATTATAGATATTTTTAATAATTTTATCAAGGCCCGTACAGTCGATTTCCATCAACGGCCATCGAACTGCACTTACAGCGACCTTTTCCAAATTTGATTTGGACGTAATTCCAAATCCAACCGTTAGATTTCAAATTTCTAATATTCATTGGAAAGCTCTTTTCGATACGAACCCAACGGTTCCGGTTTTAGGAGAATCCGACGGTCGGATCTCCCGCAACGTCAGTTCGAAGTCAATGGTCGAAATTCACGAACTGCCGCGGCGCAGTGCGTTCTATTCACGCCATTATATATATATAATATATATATATATATATATATTATATATATTTCGTCGATTTCCTTTTAAAACGTATTTTATAAATCGTTTTAAATTCGTTTTCAAAACCATTTCAACTCTATATTCAATTTCAAATCGATTTGATTTCAATTCAATTCGAATTCATTTCAATTTTATTTAATTCGAATTCAAATTCGTTTCAATTCAATTCAATTTGAATTTACCTTCTATTTAATTCAATTTGAATTCATTTCAAATTGATTTCAATGAAATTTCAGTTCGTTTTAAATTTCATTCAAAACGATTTCAATTCGTTTTTAATTCAATTTCAATTTGAATTCATTTCTATTCAATTCGAATTCAAATTCACTTTCTATTCAATTCGAATCGAATTCATTTTCTATTCGATTCGAATTCATTTTCTATTCGATTCGAATTCATTTCAATTTGAATTTTAATCTAATTTAATTTGAATTTCATTTCAAAATATTTAATTTTGAAATCACTTTTCAATATTCCTTATAAAACGAATAAAATCGATATAAATATCGTTCGCGTCAAAATAACGCATCTCTAATCAACACGGTTTTATATTTTTCAACAATTTCTTTATTCTATTCAACAAATGAATATTTATTCTATTCAACACATGAATCTATATTTCTTTCAACACACGACTAATCTCAACACATGAGTACTGTCAACACATCACTATTTTTGGTATGTAAAATATTTTATAAAATTATGGTATCTATCGTTTGATTTTTGAATCAGCCTCCACCGTGAAGTAGTTCTAATTTTAAATATGATAAAGATGTAAATTTTATTGTTAAAATATTTTACTCAACACTTGAATAGTTTCAACACATGAACATCGTCAACACATGAATATTTTCCCCGATTGGAATGAGGCCCAATCAATTACCATATAACGTTAATTATATGGATTCCATACAACACATGTAAATAATAGCAACGATAAACAACAAACCATCATCCAAAGTGCACCACACAACTGCATAAGCATCAAATATAAATAATCAACGCTTACACAGTCTGTCGACCAACCGATCGACATATACTGAAATAATTGGGATTAGTGTACCCAAATATCATCCCAACACCCGTGTGGGGTTTCAAATCAACAACCACAGATTTTTATTTGTGCAGTTGGGCGATGTGTAAAATTTATCATCCCAATCAATATCAGTCAAATCAGTGTATATAAGCAAATCGGCCAATTTGTTTATAAATATTCATTTATTCACTTTCACGTTAAAAATTATATTTTTAACTATAATTAATTTATTTCAACTATTTACAATTTATTATCGATTTCACATCAACAACACAAACTAATTTCACAACACATCAATCAAACAAACAAGCCATCCATGGTCTGTGGATGACGGGTGTCGGGTGCTGCTAAGCACCGTCTGCATCCTAGTATATATATATAACTAGAAAAGGAAATTTAGAGTGAGAAGTTCTCACCAATAGCTATCCCAACTCCACGACTCTTCTTATGTAGAAGTCATCGCTGTTCTCGCCTTTTGTCACTTTCGTTGCCCGTAGCCACTACATATATAAAAATCACAATTTTATATTGTTGCTATGTATATAAAAATCATATTTTTATTATCACTCCATATGGATAAAAATTCCATTTTTACATCGCTATTATATAGATAAAAATTCTATTTTTACATCGCTACTATATAGATAAAAATTCTATTTCCAATTATAAAGATTGCGCCTTTTCTAAAATAAATATTTCGCCTTTTCAAAAATAAATATTTCTCCTTTTTATTTCTTTAACCTATATATAAAAATTCGATTTTTATCACTTTAATCCACATATAAAAATTCAAGCTTTTTACTTCACGAATAAATATAAAAATCCAAGCTTTTTACTTCATAAAAATCTCTACTTGCGTATGTAATTTTATATACATAAGAAATCGGACTTTTATTTGCTATTTACTGTTAAATAAAACAAAATAAAATCAAAATATATACACTTACAGTCTTTGTTTCCTTCAGCGAAAAGGGGGGGTTCGAACTGGTGCAAGAGGAGGGCGGAAGGGGGTGGACTGGTGGCGTCGGGGTCTGGGAGTGGGGCAGGTGGCGCTTGCGGTGGCCGCTGGTGGTTTGAGGGGGGCTAGGGGCCGCGATTGGGGTTTCCGTTCAGAAGGGGGGGAACAGGAGTGAGGAAGACGGAGGAGGAAGGGTTGATCGGAGGGGGGGTATCGACGTCGGAGGGGAGGCGGAGGATGGGTGGCGGTCGCCTGGGCGGGCGCGACCTGGAGACGGTGAGTTCTTTTTTTTCTTCTTTTGATTCTGAATTGATAAGGAGAAGGGGGGCAGAGGAATTAAAAGGGAGGAGAGAGAGGGTTTAATTTATTATTTTGTTATTTTTAATTTCAAAAAGTTGACTTTTTCATACGACCTCTAAACGAGGCCCACCGCCTGTCGTTTATAGCGTTTTACCCCCATTCCGAATACAATGGGATATGTATCGTAAGCTGATTCGACCATTTCAATCGGTTTCCGTTAAAATCAACATATAACTCTATATATTGAATTTGAACGCACATTTCAATTTACTGGGGTCACATACGAACTCTATAAATTCCTGAAAAATATTTTCTAGCTTCGTATTGACGATACGGTCCTAACAAAACTAATTTCGTCGAATTCTGAGACCGTTGGAAAAATGGCCATTTTCCAGACGATTAAAATCAACTAAAATTGGTCAAACGCGTTTTCCTTTGCCACGCTCACATATTGATTCGAAAAATTATGAAATTTGGAATCTAGCAATAACTTGACATCACGGACCCAACAAAACTGGTTTCGTCGAAATCCGAGGTCGTTTGCAAAATTTTCATTTTTAAGGGCCTGAATTCCATAGAGACTATTTAGAATTTTCAACTGGACATATCTTTTGATTCCCGCTATGAAATCTCGATTTTTCGGATTCGTTGGAAAGATATTCACAAATAGATTCTATCATTTTTGGTTTCACTAAAATCCGGTTTATTTTGCACCCGGTATGTTCAATTGAAGTTTGAAATCAAATTATCGAACTACCGCGCCATTTTCAATTCTATTTATAATTTAAAATAAATAATTATATTCTAACGACGACGTATATAATATATACGTTCTAATTCTATTCAAAATAAATTTTCTCGTCGATATTATTTAAAATAATCATTTTAAATGTTCAAAATTCGCTAAAATTGCCAAAATAAAAATTTTAAACTGGCCCTGATTTTCCGGGTTGTTACAACATTGGACGATAAATTTTACACGTCGCCCAACTGTACAAATCATATTCGGTGTTTGTGGATTGAAACCCCACACGAGTGTTGGGATGAAATTTGGCATACACTGTTCCCAATTATTTAGTTGTATGTCGATCGATTGGTCGACAGACTATGTAAGCGTTAATTACTTATATCTAATGCTTATGCAGTTGTGTGGTGCACTTTGGATGATGGTTGATTATTTATCGTTGCTATTATATACATGTGTTGTATGGAATCCATATAATTAACATTATATGGTAATTGATTGAGCCTCATTCCAATTGGGAAAATAAAGAATATTATAAAATATTGATTCATGTGTTGAATAGAATAAATAGTCATGTGTTGACGATGCTCATGTGTTGAGAATATTCATGTGTTGAAAGAAATATTTTAACAATAAAATTTACAAATTTGTCATATATAAAATTAGAAACTAACTGGAAAATAGATAAGATGAGTGGTCTCCTGGGTATTGATCTGATGTTGGTTTCGGCCTTCGGGGTTAATATTTAGGGAATCGTTCTCTTACTAATTTACAGTTGGAGTCTGATTAAGAATTAAACGATAGAAATCAAAATTTTATAAAATATATTAAATAACAAAAATAGTCATGTGTTGACAGTACTCATGTGTTGAGAATAGTCATGTGTTGAAAGAAATATAGATTCATGTGTTGAATAGAATAAATATTCATTTGTTGAATAGAATAACGAAGTTATTGAAAAATATAAAGCTGTGTTGATTAGAGATGCGCAATTTTGACGCGAACGATATTTATATCGATTATATTTGTTTTTATAATGATTATAGAAAAGGAAGTGATTTCAAAATATAACGTTTTGAAAATATTGTCATTTGTATATCGATGATGTGTAATATTCAATTTTGATTCGAAATTGAATATGAAGTTGAAATCGTTTCGAAAATGAATTTAAAACGATTTATAAAATACGTTGAAAAAGGAAATCGACGAAATATATATATAATATATATTATATATATAATGACCTGAATAGAACGCGCCGCGCCGCGACAGTTCGTGAATTTCAACCATTGACTTTGAATTGACATTGCGGGAGATCCGATCGTCGGATTCTCCTAAAACTGGAGCCGTTGGGTTCTTATCGAAAAGAGCTTTCCAATGAATATTAGAAATTTGAAATCTAACGGTTGGATTTGGATTTATGTCCAAATCAAATTTGGAAAAGGTCGCTGTAAGTGCAGTTCGATGGCCGTTGATGGAAATCGACTGTACGGGCCTTGATAAAATTATTAAAAATAGTAATAATTTGTGTAAAATCATAAGAAATGATTTGCGAAGAATTGGAATGAAAAATTCCACATTTGTGAAGATAAAAATAGATTTTATCGAAATGAACTAGTTTTGAACTAGAATTAAAATCCAATTATTTTTAAATAAATAAAATGGATTTGAAGCGGTTTTGAAAATAATCAGAATTCCCAATATACGAAGTGTAAATGGATTTGAATCGAAATTGTTTTTGGAATATTTCGATGTTGGATTTTGTGATGAAACAGATATTGTTATGGAAATTTGAAAGATATATTTATATCGTTATTTCCAATACGATATTTGTTGGTCGAAGAATTTGATATTGAATATAAGCCGATATATTTTCTATTCAGAGCCTTGTATTTAATATCAAATGTGATTTGGGTTTGTCGTGAATGGTGTCTTCATTAACACTGTTCTTAAACCCAGTTGAGAAAAAGATTAAATCTTTCTATTTAGATTTAATGAAGTGTTCCAATTAAATAATATTAATTGGAGTTGAATTCAAATTGGTTTTTGGGGTTTATCGTGAGCGGTGTTTTGAATAACACATGTTCTTTAACCCGGTCAACAATTAGAAAGTGATTTTGGGTTATCGTGAATCGTGTTTTAGGTGACATTGGTTCTTTAACCCAGTTAAAGATAGGATATTGATTTTTGAGAAGATTAAAACTAAGTGGAGATTTAATGAATCTTTAATTAGATTAAAGTGATCGAGAATGGAGTATCACCAGTTTTGCTCCAAAGCGATAGTTAAATCTTTAATTAGATTTGAACGTGAAATGGTAACTAATATTTACCGATAACACCGTGGTGTTAGATATGGAGTATTACCAGTTTTGCTCCATGGGATAAATAGGTTGGGATTGGGAAATAAAATAAATAATTACTTCGGTGTGGTTCGCTAATCACGACTAGGTTGGAAAACCTTAACATGGTTTGAAATGATATCCAAAGTAAGATTAAAGAATAAATTTCAAAGAATTTATCTTTGATAAAATTAATGGGAACCTTTCCCTAAGAATGTGAAATTTAGCAACTAACTGAAGATTAGTTGAGATGAATGGTTTCCTGGGTATTGATCTGATGTTGGTTTCGGCCTTCGGGGTTAATATTTGGGGAGTTGTTCTCTTACTAATTTACGGTTAGTGACTGATGAATTGGAATGAGGCGTATGTTGTGTTTGTGTAACATTTGTTTATAATATACGCGGATTATTCAGAAAGGCCGGGTTTATACCCATTCTGAATAACCGATTTGACGATAAGTCGAAGGTGAAGATGGTGGTTGAAGACCAGAGGTCTTCACATCGTTTGGGTGATTACTGTTGATCTTGATTGGGTTGTACACCCAAGAGGAGGGAATCAGTTGGTGATCATCCAGACGTACTTGGAGATCGATGGATATGCGAGGAAAGTGCCTTCGATTTCATTCAGACCCAGAACGAACTTGTAAATGGACTGTGTGTCTGACATTGGATTTTATTCTATATTGATTGATCTCTATTAAGTATACATCTGTTTGGCGGCGGAGAATTTATTCTCTTGCTTAACGCCCTTCTCTGAGACGTACGAGCTCAGAGGTTGTATATCGATGGACATCAGTCGCATGGAGTGAATTGCCTGTGTGGACGCCTAAGTGGCAGATGATCAAGGCTTCTGTTGAAAAGCAAAGTCTTGTGGTTGAAGATCAAAGCACGGCTTGTGTGGCGCAGCTTTGTGTATAGCGTGAATTCGCGAGCCTCACACCTCGGTATGAGTCAAAAACAGGATAGTGACTGCAGGGAGAACACGACGTTTCTTTCTAGCTAGAGGTAGTGTCAGTGCTTAAACTGGCTGACATTTATATTATTTTTACCTATGTGGTTGTTGGAATGCAAGGCGCCTCGATTTAGGTCTGTTAGGACCTGGAAACGTGTGTTCAGGAATAATTAATCCTCAAACGTAAGAGAGGACCGGCCCTGAAGCATCCAAGGGTTACCCAGAGAGAGTAGTCCTGAGACATTTGCAAGAGTGCCTCGAAGCGGAGAGGAGCTTACCCCTTGCCTCGACTCATGATGGAATCCAATTTCCAATACGAGATATTTCGGTTTTATTTGTAGAGCCTAGTATGGCGACATAGTAGCATGAGATACTATGCCGTCTATGATGATACATTTATATTTGAAGTTGTTTTCATACACTTTACACTGATAATAGTATCAAATGATTTATTTTAAACGTACCAAGCATGTTTGGCTGTTATAAGGGAAAACCCTATCCTCCGTCTTGCGTTGCATTGTGTGATGGGACCTGGGTCTTATAATAGCTTCATTTTTCGAAAAAGCATTGCGTTGTTTATCTATGCACTGGTATTCTTGGGAGGAAACTCATTTCGTATTATATGGCATGGTCCCTTGAATTACTCTCTTTTAAAGTAAAGTTTAAATAACTGTTTTAGTTCTCACACCAGTCACATGACTGACCTGGAGTTTATTGTTTTAACCTAAACTCTGGGTGCCCTTATTTTCGATACGGGAAGCTAGTAGTTTTGGTTTTGCAGATTTATATTCACAGGATCCTGATTTACAGCTGGAACAATGCTCGGAAAGCTCTGTATCCGTGTATTACTTTCAGTTGTGTTTTGTATTTTTTTCCGCTGCTATGTAATTTATTGTAATCTCTGATATTTATCGTATGTATAATACTCATTTATACTCTGTGTTTTCTTGTATCTGATGGAATTGTTGTAATAAACAATGAAATGTTCTCCTGTTTGTGTTCTGATGTGTGTTGTTCACAACTCAATCCGTGCTTTCCTTCACGGGGAAGTTCGGGTCGTGTCAACATCAAATTAACAATGATGCACACCAGCAGTTACAAACATGCACAGGGGAAGTAAGTTAGCCACAAGTATGTAGCATAATATGAAAGCGTGACAATCAACAATGCACATAGGTAAAGGAAAAAAGTACACAACTGCATGGCTCAAGTACAAGTGAAGAATGGGGCAAATCATACTGGACATAAAACAGTGGTGATAAAGACAAGTGCAAGCCAAAGTGAAGCCATACACATGTATGTACAAGTGCGAAACCCAAATCTGAAAAGTACAGCAAGTGTGCAGAAAATTTAGTGCACAAGCTTAACACAAGAGCGTGCACAGATGATGGATATGGCAGCAGGGACCAGTCTTGCAAATATATCACTGTACGAGCAGTTGACACAAGTACCAAAATTTCGAGGAAGAGACACAGTGCATATGTTGACATGGTGACATATATGGCAAGTTCTCATGAGTATACACAAGCACTGTGATAATGCTTAGAGAAATCCAGTGGAAAATAAATTGAAGCACATTTTTGGGAAAAATTCATATTCAAATCTTTCCAGCAAACATCAGGGACATTTTTTTAGCATGAAAACAATTTAAAGATTTCTAGAAATAAGCAAATGTTTTTGGGCAATTTATCATTCAATAGTTTCCTAAAATCATTCTAGGAATGCAAAGAAAATCCCATGAGTATTTTTGGCAATATCAAATTCACGTGTTTGAATTTGTTTCCAGGAATTCATGTTTTTCAAATAAGCAAAGTTGTTTGCAGATTTTTACAATCACGTAAGGGCCAAAGTATTTATTTACAGAAATCACACAGTGAACATTTTTAGTGGGAAATCATATTGGAAATTCACGCAAGGGCCATTGAAAATGCTTATTTGTTTCCAATTTTCAATCTCAAACTCTCGGCCATTTTTATCAAGAACAATCACGCAATTCAAACCAAGGCAACAAGTCACGGCAAGTTTCAAGGCAACAAAATCACACAAAATCAGAGCAAGCAATTTCATGAAATCAGAGAATGGTTACGGATATGTAAATCCTATTTATACAACATTTTCATCACAGGCTAATCTATCGAAACCACATGCAAAAAATTCCAGCAAAGAACAAAAAAATCAGAGAGCTCACATTTTTGGATTTCGATCGAGAGCAATCCTCGAAGTGATTGACAAATAGGAGTAGATGCCAAGCATGTCACAAGAATTCGAAGCCACTGAGTATAAAAATCCAAGGACAAATCAATTGTGATTTTGGGTAAACAAAAAAACTCTAAATTGATTTGGAGCCGACTGACATTTTTGTGAAGACAAAGAATATAAAAGGAAACAAGGGGGGCCAGCTTATTTTATTAAGGGCTTAGGTTTTTTTTATTGTTTTGGTTTGTATTTTCATTTTTACACGACCTTCAATGTTTTCTGTTTTTTCTGTAAAAGCTAGATTTTTATAGTTTGTCTGTAAAACTAGGTCATCTAGTTATAGGATTTTAACTAGCAGTTTTGTAAAACCCGAAAAATCTGAGCTAGTTTAAAATTTTTAATTTGGCTATTTTAGTGGATTTTGAATATTTTAAATAAATATTTTAAATAATAACGACGAAAAGTGTGTTTGAATCGATGTTTGAAAATAAATATAATTAATTTAAATTATAAACAAGGCCTGAAATGGCGCGGCAGTTTCAAAATTTCAATTTAAACTTTGACTGACTGTACCGGGTGCAAAATAAAACGGATTTTAGTGAAACCAAAAATATTTAAATCTGTTAGTGAATATCTTTCTAACGAATCTGAAAAATCGAAGTTTCATAGCGGGAGTCAAAAATTATGGCCAAATGAATTTTCAGAAAGGTCGCTATAGAGAATATATCGCCCTTGAAAATAGACATTTTGCAAACGACCTCGGAATTCGACGAAACCACTTTTTTTGGATCTGGGATGTCAAATTATTGCTATGTTTCAAATTTCATAATTTTTGAAGTTAATATGTGAGCGTGGCAAAGGAAAATGTGTTTTGGTCAATTACACTTAAATTGGATCGACCAGAAAATCGCCATTTTTCAAACGGTCTTAGAATTCGACGAAACTAATTTTGTTGGGACTGTACCGTCAAAACATAGCTAGATTTATTTTTTGGGAATTTTTAGAATCAGTATGTGTCCCCGGCAAATTGAAATGTACGTTCAAATCGAATATTGAATGTTTTATATTTTAATTTGAAGCAAAACTGACTGAAACAGTCGAATGGGCCTACGAGACATATCCCATTATGTTCGGAATGGGGGTATTTAGCTAGGGACGATAGTCGTTCGGTTTGGATTGGAGTTCATAGGAGATAAGGGGTATTTTAGAAATTTAAAAATATATAAATAAATATAAAAAATCCTATAGGCTCATTCAAACTCTCTCTCCCCCGATCTTTTGGATGAACGACGGCTCCCCCTTCATTCCTTCTCTCCTCCTTTCCGGCTCCACACTCACCAAACCACCCCCTCCAGTTCAACTTTTTGTAGATCTCGATCTCCCCTTCAGATCCATACCTGTTGCACCTCCCCTCGTCTCTCCATCGCCGAGAACCATCGCCCCAAAGTCGCCGCCTTCCGACCTCCGCCCTGCCTCCCTAACGCCGACGAGCTGGTCGTTCCTGGTAGCGTCGGAGAGCCCTTTCAGAGATCTGTCGCGTGATGCAAGCTTATCTGGGCATCGTGCTTCGGTTTAGAAGAAATTGCGCGACCTAGTTTGGAACGAAATAGTAAGGTATCGGGTTTGTTTATTTTGAACTGATTTTAACATTTAAAAGTGTTGCAAACTTGTAAAAATCATATATTTCTCATTTGTTGACGAAATCCTGTGAAACAAGAGACAATGGACTCGTGTGGACATCTTCTACATTCTAGAAGAGACCACATATTTTTCTGATCCTTCTACAATTCTTGGTGGAGTGGAACCCAATGTGAGATTTCTAATTTATAAACGAGATGGAAAACAACGATTTATAAATTATATAGTCGATGTATGAGTTATATAATCGTTGTACACCTCATGTATAAGCGTTGTATAAGTTGTATGTTCGATGTATAAGTTATATATGCATTGTAAAATTGATATATGTGTTGAAATAAATTGAAATGATATTGAAGTGAAATTGAAATATATTTATATACATATATACACACTCCTCCCCTCGTCCACAGACCATGGACGATATTTATTGGTTGTGATATTGTTTGGATTATTGGTTGATGTGAAATTTGGTGAATATCATGAATGGTTGATTTGAAATGATTGATTATGGTTGAAATCCCAATAGGATTAGTATATGGGAAAATTCGCCTGTGTGCGAACTAGATATTGAAAATCCCCATTATCAAAAAACCGCGAGGTTTTAAGGTAGAGCGAGGAGCCGTACTGGGGACGGTCCCGGTTTTAACTACCCTGCCGTTATGCTGCCAAAATTTTCAATAATATTCATGTGTTAGAATTATTTTCATGTGTTGAAACTATATCCGTGTGTTGAATAGAAATTCATGTGTTGAATGAGTTCATGTGTTGAGTAAATTATTTGAAAGATAAAAATCACATTTTTATTATATATATAGCCTATATAAAATATTAGTATTTTAAATAAATTATTTTAACACCAAAAATAACATTTTTACCTTATGTATAGACTATATAAAATAATCGTATTTTGAAATAAATTGTTTTACAATAAAAATCACAATTTTATTATATATATCAACTATAGGAAATATTCATGTGTTGAATAAAGGACTAGAAAGATAAAAATCATATTTTATCGTATGCGTGAAGTCGAAAACGTTCATGTGTTGAATATATAGATTGAGCAATAAAATCTACATTTTTATTGTGAATATGAAGTGTTAAAAATGGTGATGTGTGGAATAAATATTTTTGAGGATAAAAATATCATTTTTATCAAATATATAAAGTGGATATGGTTTTGGAATCGAAGAAAGAATTATATTTATATATATTTATATAAATATAATTAAAATATAGTGAATAACGAAGCTGCAGTTCATGTTTTGAAACTGTGATTTCAAACGATTAGTGCGGGAGATCCGACCATCGGATTTTTCCGAAACCGAAACCGTTGGGTTTGTCTTGGAAATATATTTCCAACGGCACCAACTTTGTAAAGATCCAACGATTGGATTGTCTAGAATGTTTAATTCAAATCTGAAGAAAAACAGCGCTAGAATCGATTATATATATATATATATATATATATAATTAAATTAAATCGAATAACGACGCTGCAGTTCGTATTTTGAAATCGTAACTTCAAACGATTGTACCGGGAGATCCGACCGTCGGATTTTCCCAAAACTGAAACCGTTGGGTTCATTTTGAAAAGAACCTTCTAATGATATAAAGTTTGTGAAGATCCAACTGTTAGATTTTTAGATATGTGTAAATCAAATCTGAAGAAAAACAGCGCCACGGCCTGAAATGTCATTTGAATGAATTGGCTATTTTTAAATAAAAATAGCGATAAATAGTGTTAAAATATTATAAGCAATATGGAATGGAAATAAACTGAATTTGCTCGGTTTGTGTGATATTTGATGGTTGAATGTGTTTGGCATGAAAATTACATTAATGAATTTAATTATCGGTGTCGAATAATTTAACCATTGAAATAAATTTATTTGAAATTCTAAATATACGTGAATTATTTGAAAAGGCCGAGTTAATTCTCATTTCAAATAATTGATCGACGATTGAAAGTCGAATATATGAAGACAGTGCAAGACCGTTGATCTGCACGTCGAATGGAGGGGTGCTACTGATGCTCATGATGGGAGTAGCTACCTTGAAGGGGTTGAAGTAGTAGCCGTCCGGACGTACCTGTTGATTGTACGGATATGCGAGGTACTGAGTGCCTCCGGTTTCGTTCAGACCCAGAATGGACTTGTAAATGGACTACGTGTCTGACATTGGATTTTGTTCTGTGTTGATTGATCTCTATTAAATATATATCTGTTTGGCGGCGGAGAATTTATTCTCTTGCTTAACGCCCTTCTCTGAGACGTATGAGCTCAGAGGTTATATATCGATGGAAATCAGTCGCATGGAGTGAATTGCCTGTGTGGCATGCCTAAGTGGCAGATGATCAAGGCTTATGTTGAAAATCAAAGTCTTGAGGTGGATGATCAAAGCACGGCCTGTGTGGCATAGCTTTGTGTATAGCATTGTTTCGCGAGCCTCACACCCCGGTATGAGCCAGAAATGGGAGAGGACCTCAGGGAGGGCATGCGTTTCCTTCTAGCTAGGGTGGTGTCAGCGACCTACCAGCCCTGACATTTATATTACTTTCACCTGTGTGGTTGTTGCTGTTGCGAGACGCCTCAGATATATCGGTGACTGTGTGGAGCCGATGGAGTCATTTGGCTCATTGACGCCCCAAAGGGCGGGGAAACGTAGTGTTCAGGCATTTTAATCCACATCGGTGGACCGGCCCTGACGATCCAAGGGTCACTCGAGATCTGATCCCGAGACACGGGCTTAAGCGTCTCGAATTCGGTAAGGACTATCTTTTGCCTTGGTTCATGATGGAAATCCAATTTTCAAATACGACACCGTGCGGTTTTGATTGTATATATATATGGCGACATGATATATGGTACCCATGCCGTCTATGATTGATAATTATGATTGAAATTGTTTTTAAAACATATATACACTAGCAATAATATTAAATAATTTGTTTTGCTCGTATCAAGCATATTTTGGCCATTATAAGGTAAAACTCTATCCTCAGGTTTGTGTTGCATTGTGTGATGGGAACTGAGTCTTATAATGGCTTCATTTTTATAAAAAGCATTGCGATGTTTAAAAGATTTACTTGTTTTAAAGAACTGGCAATCCAATGGAGTAAACCCGTTCCGCGAAAGTGGCGTGGTCCTGTGATTAGCCATATTGTAGAGTGTGTTAAGTAGATTTATCATACCAGTCCCATGACTGACTCGTAGTTTGTTTCACTTGCAAACTCGGGTGCCCCTTCTTCTACATAGGCAGCCTTGTATTCAGGCTTTAGCAGGCTCTTTCTGGATAGCTGGAGCTGAAGATGGATTCTATCATTTATCACTTTTCATGTTGTTCAGCTCCTATTGTACATATTATGTTTATTTTCCACTGAAGACATTTATGTATAGCTAAACTGTATTTTGTATTAAGTATGATCTTATATACTGTGTAACTTTGATGATTTTATTTATCCAGTGTATTCTATTGTACATTATCTGGTGTATTTATTTATTTCTGTTCTGCTGTTATCTGTTTTCGTGTTATATTCCAAAGATTACCCTTGCCACCATCTCATCGGGGTTTGGGGTCGTCACAAATGTGGCATCAGAGCTTTGGTTAAGCTTAGTCCTGGAATATAACATATTAACGAATTCGTTAAAAATAGAACCAGTAATGTTCTAGGACGAATAACTCATTACAGATAGGATCAATAATATCCTAGTATGAGTATCGCAGAATGAAATACACCCCAATAGACACATTTACGTTCAAGTATATGTTTCTATGTTTTGAAATATCTTGTCTGTTGACACTGATACTTGGTCTGCTATTTGCAGACGCACTAGAAATGAGAGGAAGAAACGGAAGAAGTAATGTAGGCCCAGATATTGAGGCTCTAGTAAAGAGGTATCGAAATCTGGGTAGATCACCATTCTTGGGCAAAGAATCCATTATGGAAACACAAGCTTGGATTCGTTCTGCTGAGAAAATCTTTAAAGGCTTAAAAGTGAGTGATGACCATAAAAGATTACTGGCATCTTGGGCACTCAAGGAAGAAGCTTTGTTCTGGTGGGACTCGATTATTAAGGATAATCCATAAAGTAATATTACCTGAGATAGATTTAAAGAGATTTTCAGTGAAAGATTTATTCCTCCAGAAGCAACCGAGCGGTTATGTGATGAATTTCATTATCTGATACTAGGAGATATGACCATTCCGGAATATCATAAGAAATTCAATGAACTTTCTCATTTTGCCCCTCATCTAATTCAAGATCCAAAGAGGAAGAATCTGAGGTTTATTAATGGTCTTCAAAGAAAATACCAGAATAGTGTGATGGGCCATGTGAAGCTTTCTTTTCCTGAAATGATATACATGGCTTATCAGTATGAAGATCTAGATAAGCGAGGCCTTTTGTCGATGAAGAGGAAGTCAGTTTTAGCAATAAAAGGAAGTTTGAAACTGATAGCCCAGAGACAAGTGCACAGCCTAAGGCCAGTACAAAGTCTGAGTTCAGAAAGAAGCCTAGATTCAATCGAAAGAAGGTTAAATCTGAGAAAGTGCCAGAAACAATTGCCACCTGCTCTAACTGTAATCGGAAAGGGCATTTGGCGATAAACTGTGGACCCTTAAAGAAGCGATTGAAAGGTGGACTTCAATCCAAGAAGGGATTTCAAGAGGAAAATGCAATCAATGTCATCATGCTGGTCATCTTTCAAAGGCTTGCCGGCTATTCAAGAAATATGAAAGGGTTCATGTAAATGAAGTAGCAGAAGTTCCTGGATCCTCATCTAGTCAGGAAAGGCCAGATGTTTTGGAAGGCACTCTTACTGTCAAGGATATTCCAGTTAAAGTACTATTTGATACAGGTGCGTCGCGAAACTTTATCGCGAAGAATGCGGTTAAGAAACTGTATTTGAATTTGAAAAAGCTCAAAGCACCAATTACTGTTCATAATCCAGTTGGGGGTTCCCTCGATCTCCATTGGGTTTGTGGAGTGCCTGTCTCTTTTTCCCGTTATCGGTTCCCCACTATCGCGATCGTCATGAATTTTACAGAATTTGATCTTATTCTGGGATTGGACTGGTTAACCAAATATGAAGCTGAGGTCAAATGCGCCGACAGAGTCGTAAAGGCGAAGATTAAGTCAGGTGACTATATAACCATACCATGTGAAGGTCTGAATACAGATAGAAAAGACTTCTAGACAGCTTTAGATGTTTCTCCTGCTCTAATAGAACCTGTTCCTGTCGTTCCCAAGAATATTCCGGTCGACATTGAAAATATCCCAGTTGTCAAGAACTATGCGGATGTATTCGAAGAAGTTGTTAGCTTACCTCCGTGGAGAGAAATTGATTTTAAAATCTCTTTAGTTCCGAATGCAAGGCCAGTAGTTTACGCTATTCGAAGAATGACCTTGAAGGAAAAATAAGAGTTGGATAATCAAACGCGACAGCTAGTATGGAAGGGTCTGATCAGGCCTAGTTTCTCTGATTGGGGAGCAGCAGTGGTATTTGTCCCGAAGTCAGATGGTACTCTTAGACTGTGTGTAGATTATCGGGACTTGAATAAGCAGACGCTGAAGAACAAATATCCATTGCCGCAGATTGATGATTTGTTGGACCGACTGAATGGAGCACAAGTATTTTCACGAATGGACCTAGCCACATGTTTCCATCAGCTTCGTATAGCCGAAGAGTGTGTTCCTTTGACAGCGTTCAGAGGTCCAGACTTATTCTACGAGTGGTTAGTAATGCCGTTCGGCTTATGTAACACTCCAGCTTATTTTGTCGATCTAATGAACTGGGTATTCAGAGGAGTATTGAATAAATTTGTTCTGGTTTTCATTGATGATATATTGATCTTCTCTAAATCAGAAAGCGAGCACGAAAAACATTTGGAACAAGTGTTAGAAATTCTCAGAAAGAATGTTTTAAAAGCAAAAAAATTCAAATGTATATTTTGGCAAGAAGAAGTCAAATTTCTTGGCCACGTCGTGTCTAAGCAAGGAATTTCAGTGGATACCAGTAAAACCACTGCTATTCAGAATTGGAAACAGCCTCGTACGTCCACAGAAGTCAGAAGTTTTCTCGGATTGGCCAGTTATTATTGGAAGTTCGTTAAGAATTTTTCGAAGATATCCATTCACTTAACAAAGCCTACTAAGAAACATTCGAGATTCAACTGTACTCCCGAATGTGAGGCAGATTTCCAGGAGCTGAAGCTAAAATTGACGACTGCTCCAGTGCTCACAATTACTGATTTCAGGATTTAAAAGTCTGGACCGATGCTTCTAAAGAAGGCCTTGGCGCAGTGTTAATGCAAAGAGTCCATGTAGTCGCTTATGCTAGTCGTCAATTGAAACCACATGAAAAGAATTATGTTACTCATGATCTTGAATTTCTAGCTATCGTGTTTGCTATGAAAATCTGGAGGCATTATCTGTTGGGTGAGAAGTTTGAATTATACACTGATCATCAATCATTGAAATATTTATTCACCCAGAAGGATCTGAATATGAGGCAACAACGTTGGTTAGAATTTCTCGTGGCATATGATCTTGATATCTTATATACACCGGGGAAAGCTAATGTTGTGGCTGATGCATTCAGCAGAAAGAATGTAAATGTCGCCAGTCTTATCATCACGCCTTCGTTGATTGATAACATATCTGCTCTTCAGAAGGATGATCACTTCATTAAGAAGATCAGAGAGAGAATTCAGAAAGGCGAGCCCTCGAGTTTTCAAATAGAAATGCTCAGAGTCCGACGCAGATTTATTTCAAAGAAATTGTTAGACTGCACGGAGTTCCCATGAGCATCGTTAGTGATCGTGACCCGATTTTTGCTAGTAAATTCTGGGAAGCATTCCAAGCAGAATTAAGAACAAAACTGAACTTCAGCACCGCATATCATCCTCAAACAGATGTACAAACTGAGAGGGTGAATCGTATTCTTGAAGATCTATTGCGGGCTTGTATTATTGATTTTGGCGGATCATGGGAAGACCATTTGCATTTGGCTGAATTCTCATATAATAACAGCTACCAAGCAAGCCTGAAAATGTCTCCATTCGAAGTATTATATGGTAGACCGAGTCGATCCCCTGCTTGTTGGGTAGAACCTGGCAATAGACTCGTATTGGGGCCAGATATGATTCGCGATGCTGCGGATAAAGTCGATTTCGTTAAGAAACAATTACTTGCCGCCCAAAGCCAACAGAAAAGCTATGCAGATAAGAGAAGAAGAGATATATCATTTGCTGTTGGCGACTATGTATATTTGAAGGTATCTCCGATGAAAGGAGTCATCCGATTCGGTAAAACGGGGAAATTGGCACCCAAATTTATTAGTCCGTTTCCTATTCTTGAACGGATTGGAACTCTCGCATATAGGGTTCAATTGCCTGATTGGTTGCCTGGAGTGCATGATGTATTTCACGTATCTCAACTGCAAAAGCATGCGCATGATCCAGATCTCGTTGTAGAAGAAGCCGCACAACATGATTTGGAAATCACTCCAGAATTGGCAGTTAGAAGAGAGCCGATGAAGATAATTGGCAAAGAAACAAAAGAGCTGAGGAACAAAAAGGTTCACTTAGTCAAAGTGCAATGGAGTGGAGATCCGCGAGATTGTACTTGGGAAACTGAGGAGAGTATTAAGAAAGCCTATCCTAAGTGCAGGGTGGATGTCTCTGATTGACTCTGGTGCAAGGTACATTTACCATATTTTGCAATTTCCATTATGTTCTCCACTTTGCAGTTGTTTTCTTTTCATGGATGTAAACTTTTAATCATATAGTTTGAATGATTTTAAAAAGAGTATATGAATTAATTAGTATATTTTTGAAAGTTAAAAACAAACTGATTTTTTGTTTGTGTTGTGTGATTGTGAATTTGATTAATTGAATTATTAGAATGATAGTTAATTTAATCAACAAAGGAATGGTAAATTTATGCAAATAAATCACACATTGAATAGATAGAAATATATACATGTGAACAGGTAAATGGATTAGCTGTTGAGTAAAGAAATTATTTGCGTGCCTAACAAATAGGTAAACCTTAATGAGTTGGTTGCGCGATTTTATTATTATATCAACTCCTGTGAATGCCATTGGATGCGGAGTGCTGGTTGTTCTGTGTGTAATAATAAATGTCGCCATAGGATAGTAACAATTAATTTTGAACTACACTACATGGCATTCTTCTTGAAGATAGGCATACTTCATCATATACCACATAAGCATTTGGAGCTTGTGTGACGAGGTAGAAGATTTACCATACGAGCGAGAGGCTTGTATGGCGATGACTATGTTTTACAGGTTGAACTGATGACTGATATGGACTATATAAAATGTAACGGTAAATTGCCAGATTAATAAAAACCCCACACGGGTCTGGAGATGACAATAAACACGTCTCTCTGGTCATTAAGGCACAAAAACCAATTATAGGGTGACAAGAATTTATTCTCTGGAGTTATGAGATATACACACTCCCCTGTGAACACCGGAATATATCACTATAAATATGTGCATGCTTATTAGGATTTATTGGGTACCTAATACGGCCTAATAAATTTCCAAACCCCTCCCCGTACAAAGGAGGTTATGAAGAAATTTTTCGAAAATTTATGGTGTTAGCCAATTTTTGAAGAATTTGAAAATTCTTAGAAACTGAAAAGTTGAAGAATGGAAGCCAAATTGAAAGTAGAGTCAGTTAATTAAACCACTTTCGACTTTGTTCCTTTTCGGGGACGAAAAGTTTCAAGTGGGGGGGATTGTAACAACCCGGAAAATCCGAGCCAGTTTAAAATTTTCAATTTGGCTATTTTAGTGGATTTTGAATATTTAAAATAAATATTTTAAATAATAACGACGAAAAGTGTGTTTGAATCGATGTTTGAAAATAAATATAATTAATTTAAATTATAAACAAGGCCTGAAATGGCGCAGCAGTTTCAAATTTTCAATTCAAACTTTGACTGACTGTACTGGGTGCAAAATAAAACTGATTTTAGTGAAACCGAAAATATTTAAATCTGTTAGTGAATATCTTTCTAACGAATCTGAAAAATCGAAGTTTCATAGCGGGAGTCAAAAGTTATGGCCAAATGAATTTTCAGAAAGGTCGCTATAGAGAATATATCGCCCTTGGAAATAGACATTTTGCAGACGACCTCGGAATTCGACGAAACCACTTTTGTTGGATCCGGGATGTCAAATTACTGCTAGGTTTCAAATTTCATAATTTTTGAAGTTAATATGTGAGCGTGGCAAAGGAAAATGTGTTTTGGTCAATTACAGTTAAATTAGATCGACCAGAAAATGGCCATTTTTCAAACGGTCTCAGAATTCGACGAAACTAGTTTTGTTGGGACCGTACCGTCAATACATAGCTAGATTTATTTTTCAAGAATTTTTAGAATCAGTATGTGGCCCCGGCAAATTGAAATGTACGTTCAAATCGAATATTGAATGTTTTATATTTTAATTTGAAGAAAAACTGACTGAAACAGTCGAATGGGCCTATGAGACATATCCCATTATGTTCGGAATGGGGGTATTTAGCTAGGGACGACATTCGTTGGGTTTGGATTGGAGTTTATAGGAGATAAGGGGTATTTTAGAAATTTAAAAATATATAAATAAATAGAAAAAAAAATCCTATAGGCTCATTCAAATTCTCTCTCCCCCGATCTTCTGCGATGAATGGCGGCTCCCCCTTCATTCCTTCTCTCCTCCTTTCCGGCCGTCACGCTCACCAAAACCACCCCCTCCAGTTCAACTTTTTGTAGATCTCGATCTCCCCTTCAGATCCATACCTGTTGCACCTCCCCTCGTCTCTCCATCGCCGAGAACCATCGCACCAAAGTCGCCGCCTTCCGACCTCCGCCCTGCCTCCCTGATGCCGACGAGCTGGCCGTTCCTGGTAGCTCCGGAGAGCCCTTTCATAGCTCTGTCGCGTGGTGCAAGCTGATCTGGGCATCGTGCTTCGGTTTGGAAGAAATCGCGCGACCTATTTTTGAACGAAATAGTAAGGTATCGGCTTTGTTTATTTTGAACTGATTTTAACATTTAAAAGTGTTACAAACTTGTAAAAATCATATCTTTCTCACTTGTTGACGAAATCCAGTGAAATAAGAGACAGTGGACTCGTGTGGACGTCTTCTACATTCTAGAAGAGACCGCATATTTTTCTGAGCCTTCTACAATTCATGGTGGAGTGGAACCCAATGTGAGATTTCTAATTTATAAACGAGATGGAAAACAACGATGTATAAATTATATAGTCGATGTATGAGTTATATAAGCGTTGTACACCTCATGTATAAGCGTTGTATAAGTTGTATGTTCGATGTATAAGTTATATATGTGTTGTAAAATTGATATATGTGTTGAAATAAATTGAAATGATATTGAAGTGAAATTGAAATATATTTATATACGAATATATATATATATACACACTCCCCTCGTCCACAGACCATGGACGATATTTATTGGTTGTGATATTGTTTGGATTATTGGTTAATGTGAAATTTGGTGAATATCATGAATGGTTGATTTGAAATGATTAATTGTGGTTGAAATCCCAATAGGATTAGTATATGGGAAAATTCGCCTGCGTGCGAACTAGATATTGAAAACCCCCATTGTCAAAAAACCGCGAGGTTTTAAGGCAGTGCGAGGAGCCGTACTAGGGACAGTCCTGGTTTTAACTACCCTGCTGTTATGCTGCCGAAATTTTCAATAATATTTATGTGTTAGAATTATTTTCATGTGTTGAAACTATATCCGTGTGTTGAATAGAAATTCATGTGTTGAATGAGTTCATGTGTTGAGTAAATTATTTGAAAGATAAAAATCACATTTTTATTATATATGTAGCCTATATAAAATATTATTATTTTAAATAAATTATTTTAACACCAAAAATAACATTTTTACCTTATGTATAGACTATATAAAATAATCGTGTTTTGAAATAAATTGTTTTACAATAAAAAGCACATTTTTATTATACATATCAACTATAGAAAATATTCATGTGTTGAATAAAGGACTAGAACAATAAAAATCATATTTTATCGTATGTGTGAAGTCGAAAACGTTCATGTGTTGAATATATAGATTAAACAATAAAATCTACATTTTTATTGTGAATATGAAGTGTTAAAAATGGTGATGTGTGGAATAAATATTTTTGAGGATAAAAATAACATTTTTATCAAATATATAAAGTGGATATGGTTTTGGAATCGAAGAAAGAATTATATTTATATATATTTATATAAATATAATCAAAATATAGTGAATAATGAAGCTGCAGTTCGTGTTTTGAAACCGTGATTTCAAACGATTAGTGCGGGAGATCCGACCATCGGATTTTTCCCGAAACCGAAACCGTTGGGTTCGCCTTGGAAATATCTTTCCAACGGCACCAACTTTGTAAAGATCCAACGGTTGGATTGTCTGGAATGTTTAATTCAAATTTGAAGAAAAATAGCGCCAGAATCGATTATATATATATATATAATTAAATTAAATTGAATAATGACGCTGCAGTTCGTATTTTGAAATCGTAACTTCAAACGATTGTACCGGGAGATCTGACTATCGGATTTTCCCAAAACTGAAACCGTTGGGTTCGTTTGGAAAAGATCTTTCTATTGATATAAAGTTTGTGAAGATCCAACGGTTAGATTTTCAGTATGTGTAAATTAAATCTGAAGAAAAACAGCGTCACGGCCGCGTTATGGCCTGAAACGTCGTTTGAATGAATTGGCTATTTTTAAATAAATAAAAATAGCGATAAATAGTGATAAAATATTATAAACGATATGGAATGGAAATAAACTGAATTTTCTCGGTTTATGTGATATTTGATGGTTGAAGGTGTTTGGCGTGAAAATTACATTAATGAATTTAATTATCGGTGTCGAATAATTTAACCATTGAAATAAATTGATTTGAAATTCTAAATATACGTGAATTATTTGAAAAGGCCGAGTTAATTCTCATTTCAAATAATTGATCGATGATTGAAAGTCGAAGATATGAAGATGGTGCAAGATCGATGATCTGCACGTCGAATGGAGGGGTGCTACTGATGCTCAAGATGGGAGTAGCTACCTTGAAGGGGCTAAAGTAGTAGCCTTCCGGACGTACCTGTTGATTGTACGAATATGCGAGGTACTGAGTGCCTCCGGTTTCGTTCAGACCCAGAATGGACTTGTAAATGGACTGCGTGTCTGACATTGGATTTTGTTCTGTGTTGATTGATCTCTATTAAATATATATCTATTTGGCGGCGGAGAATATATTCTCTTGCTTAACGCCCTTCTCTGAGATGTACGAGCTCAGAGGTTATATATCGATGGAAATCAGTCGCATGGAGTGAATTTCCTGTGTGGCATGCCTAAGTGGCAGATGATCAAGGCTTCTGTTGAAAAGCAAAGTCTTGAGGTGGATGATCAAAGCATGGCCTGTGTGACATAGCTTTGTGTATAGCGTTGTTTCGCGAGCCTCACACACCGGTATGAGCCAGATACGGGAGAGGACCTCGGGGAGGGCATGCGTTTCCTTCTAGCTAGGGTGGTGTCAGTGACCTACCAGCCCTGACATTTATATTACTTTCACCTGTGTGGTTGTTGCTGTTGCGAGGCGCCTCGGATATATTGGTGACTGTGTGGAGCCGATGGAGTCATTTGGCTCATTGACGCCCCAAAGGGCAGGGAGACGTAGTGTTCATGCATTTTAATCTACATCGGTGGACCGGCCCTGACGATCCAAGGGTCACTCGAGCTCTGATCCTGAGACACGGGCTAGAGCGTCTCGAATTCGGTAAGGACTATCTTTTGCCTTGGTTCATGATGGAAATCCAATTTTCAAATACGACACCGTGCGGTTTTGATTGTATATATATATGGCGACATGATATATGGTACCCATGCCGTCTATGATTGATAGTTATGATTGAAATTGTTTTTAAAACATATATACACTAGCAATAATATCAAATGATTTGTTTTGCTCGTATCAAGCATGTTTTGGCCATTATAAGGTAAAACTCTGTCCTCCGGTTTGTGTTGCATTGTGTGATGGGAACTAAGTCTTATAATGACTTCATTTTTATAAAAAGCATTGCGATGTTTAAAAGATATACTTGTTTTAAAGCACTGGCAATCCAATGGAGTAAACCCGTTCCGCGAAAGTGGCGTGGTCCTGTGATTAGCCATATTGTAGAGTGTGTTAAGTAGATTTCTCATACCAGTCCCATGACTGACTTGTAGTTTATTTCACTTGCAAACTCGGGTGCCCCTTTTTCTACACGGGCAGCCTTGTATTCAGGTTTTAGCAGGCTCTTTCTGGATAGCTAGAGCTGAAGATGGATTCTATCATTTATCTCTTTTTATGCTGTTCAGCTCCTATTGTACATATTATGTTTATTTTCCGCTGTAGACATTTATGTATAGCTGAGCTGTATTTTGTACTAGGTATGATCCTATATACTCTGTAGCTCTAATGATTTTATTTATCCAGTGTATTCTATTGTACATTATCTGGTGAATTTATTTATTTCTGTTCTTCTGTTATCTGTTTCTGTGTTATATTCCAAAGATTACCCTTGCCATCGTCTCATCGGGGTTTGGGGTCGTCACAAGTTTTCTAGTGTTTGTAATAACTAGGGTTTACTAGCTATGGGTTTGTAGCTAGGGGAAAATTTGATCTTGAGGGTAAAGATCAGTTGTGACGGCAAGGAATTTCGCTCGGTCCGAACCAGTCGCTAAACCGATCCAGGCCGTTCGAAACGCCCTATCGTTTGAGAACACGACAAAACAGAACGCATTCAGAAGAACATTTCATTGTATATTACAACAATGCATCAGATTACAAGAATATACAGAGTATAAAAGAATATTACACAGAATTATCAGAGATTAAATTACATTTAAAAACATCGCAGCGGAAAATAAAACAATACACAACTAGAAGGGATATACGGATACAAAGCTTTCCGGATATCATTCCAGCTGTAAACCAGGATCCTGTGAATATAAATCTGCAAAACCAAAACTACTAGCTGCCCGTGTCGAAAATAGGGGCACCCAGAGTTTAGGTTAAAACAATAAACTCCAGGTCAGTCATGTGACTGGTGTGAGAACTAAAACAGTTATTAATCTTTATTTTAAATCATTAGGTAAATCAAGGGACCACGCCGTATAACACGGAACGGGTTTCCTCCCAAGAATACCAGTGCATAAAACAAACAGCGCAATGCTAAATAAAGAAAAATGAAGCTGTTATAAGACCCAGGTCCTATCACACAATGCAACGCAAGCCGGGGGATAGGGTTTTCCCTTATAACAGCCAAAGAATGCTTGATACGTTTAAAACAAATCATTTGATACTATAATAAGTGCATAGTGTATAAAACAACTTCAAATCATAAGTATCAATCATAGGCGGCATGGGTACCATATATCATGTCGCCATATATAGGTTTACAAATAAAACCGCAAAGTCACGTATTTGGAAATTGGATTTCCGTCTATGAACCGAGGCTAGGGGCAAGATCCTCAACCGATTCGTGACTCTCTAGCCCGAGCCACAGGGTCAGAGCGCATCGACCCTTGGAGCGACAGGGCCGGTCCACCGATGTGGATTAAAATGCCTGAACACTACGTTTCCCCGCCCTTTGGGGCGTAAATGAGCCAACTAAATGACTCCATCGGTTCGAGAACGACCGATCAATCCGAGGCGCCTCGCAACAGCAACAACCACATAAGTCAAACTCGTCAGGGCGTGTAAAACCACTGACGCCACTTCTAACTAGAAAGAAACGCAAGTCCTCCCTGAGGTCCGTCTCCCGTTTTTGGTTCATACCTGGTGTGAAACACGCGAGGTAAACGTTACACAAAGCTACGCCACAAAGGCCGTGCTTTGATCATCACCACAAGACTTTGCTTTTCAACAGAAGCCTTGATCATTTGCATCTTAGCATGCCACACAGGCAAACCATCCTATGCAACCGATATCAGTCACACAGAATGAAATCCGATGTCAGACACACAGTCCATTTACAAGTCCGTCCTGGGTCTGAACGAAACCGGAGGCACCTAGTACCCCGCATATCCATCGATCTCCAAGTACGTCTGGACGATCACTAACTGTTTCCATCTTCTTGGGTGTACTGCCCAATCAAGATCATCAGTAATTACCCAAACGACATGAAGACTTCCGGTCTTCGACCATCGTCTTCATCTTCGACTTATCGTCGTATCAGTTATTCAGAATGGGATAAACCCGGTCTTCCCGAATAACTCGCGTATATTTTATAAAAGTGTTACACAAACACAACATACGCCTCATTCCAATTCATTAGTCACTAACCGTAAATTAATCAAGAGAATAATTCCCCAAATATTAACCCCGAAGGCCGAAACCAACATCAGATCAATATCCAGAAAACCATTCTGCTTGGCCAACCGACAGTTAGTTTCTAAATTTCACATTTCATAGGGAAAAGTTCCCATTAATTTTATCCAAGATAAATTTCTTGAATTTATTCTTTAATCTATTTTTGAATATCAATTCAAACTAGTCGGGATTAGCGAACCTTAACGAAGTAATCATTTGTTTTAATTTCCCAATCCCAACCTATTCATCCCATGAAGTAAAACTGGTTATACTTCATATCTAACACCACGGTGTTATCGGTAAATTCAATTACCATTTCACGTTCAAATCTAATTAAAGATTTAACTATCGCCTGGAGCAAAACTGGTGATACTCCATTTCGATCATTTCAATCTAATTAAAGATTCATTAAAACCCCACTCAGTTTTAATCGTTAACTGGGTTAAAGAATCAGTATCATTTAAAACACGGTTCACGATAAACCCAAAATCACATTCATTAATTATCGGGTTAAAGAACAAGTGTTATTTAAAACACTGTTCACGATAAACCCAAAAATCAATATCGATTCAATTCCAATTAAATATTATTTAATTGGTACACTTCATTAAATCTAAATAAAAAGATTTAATCTTTTCTCAACTGGGTTCAAGAACAGTGTTAGTGAAGACACCATTCACGACAAACCCAAATCACATTCATTAATTATCGGGTTAAAGAACAAGTGTTATTTAAAACACTGTTCGCGATAAACCCAAAAATCAATATCAATTCAATTCCAATTAAATATTATTTAATTGGTACACTTCATTAAATCTAAATAAAAAGATTTAATCTTTTCTCAACTGGGTTCAAGAACAGTGTTAGTGAAGACACCATTCACGACAAACCCAAATCCCATTTGATATTCAATATAAGGCTCTGAATAGAAAATATATCGGCTTATATTCAATATCAAATTCTACGATTAACAAATGTCGTATTGGAAATAACGATATAAATATATATCTTTCAAATTTCCGTAACAACATCCGTATAATCACAAATTCCAACATCGAAATATTCCGAAGACAATTTCGATTCCAATCCACTCCAATGCAATCATTGGAAATTTTGGTTATTTTCAAAACCCTTTTTCAAATTCAATTTATTTATTTAAAAATAAATAGAATTATAATTCTAGTTCAAAACTAGTTCATTTCGATAAAAATCTATTTTTATCTTTTCAAATAGGGAGTTTTTCATCCCAATTCTTTCTAAATCATTTCTTATGATTTTACACAAATTATTACTATTTTTAATAATTTTATCAAGGCCCGTACAGTCGATTTCCATCAATGGCCATCGAACTGCACTTACAGCGACCTTTTTCGAATTTGATTTGGACATAATTCCAAATCCAACCGTTAGATTTCAAATTTCTAATTTTCATTAGAAAGCTCTTTTCGATACGAACCCAACGGTTCCGGTTTTAGGAGAATCCGACGGTCGGATCTCCCGCAATGTCCGTTTGAAATAAATGGTCGAAATTCGCGAACTACCGCGGCGCGGCGCGTTCTATTCAGGCCATTATATTATATATATAATATATATAATATATATTTCGTCGATTCCTATTTAAAACGGATTATATAAATAGTTTTAAATTCGTTTCAAATTCTATTTCAACTTCTATTTCAATTCAAAGCCAAAATTGAATTCTTCTTTATAAATTCGTTTTAAAATTCATTTCTATCCAATTCGAATTTCAATTCAATTTGAATTCATTTCAATTCGCTTTCAATTCCATTTGAATTCGTTTTCAATTCAATTCATTTCGAAATCGTTTCAATTCAATTCATTTCGAAATCGTTTTCAATTCAATTCATTTCGAAATCGTTTTCAATTCAATTCATTTCGAAATCATTTTCAATTCAATTCATTTCGAAATCGTTTTCAATTCAATTCATTTCGAAATCGTTTTCAATTCAATTCATTTCGAAATCGTTTTCAATTCAATTCATTTCGAAATCGTTTTCAATTCAATTCATTTCGAAATCGTTTTCAATTCATTTTGAATTCGTTTTCAATTCATTTTGAATTCGTTTTCAATTCAATTCATTTCGAAATCGTTTTCAATTCAATTCATTTCGAAATCGTTTTTAAAATCGATATAAATATCGTTCACGTCAAAATGGCGTCAATCTAATCAACACGGCTTCATATATTCCTTTATTTTCAAATATTCTATTTCAAATATTTCTTTTTCAAATATTTCTTTTTCAAAACTGGAATGAGGCCCAATCAATTACCATATAAAATTAATTATATGGATTTTCATACAACACATGTATATAATAGCATTGAAAATAATCAACCATCAACCAAAGTGCACTACACTGTATAAGCATCAAATATAGATATTCAACGCTTATAACAGCCTGTCAATCAATCGATCGACATATTTAATCAATCAGGATGAGTGAACTTCAAATTTCATCCTAACACCCGTGTGGGGTTTCAAACAATCAAACACAGATTTTAGTTGTGCAGTTGGGCGATGTGTAAAATTTATCGTCCCAATCAATGTCATTCAAATAAGTGTACATAAACAAACCATCTGGTTTGTAAATGAATATTCTATTTTATTCACTTCACGTTAAAAATTATATTTTTAACGACAAAACATTTTATTTCAACATATGAATTTCTATTCAATTCATTTATTCAATAAAATGGTATTTTTATTTTTCTAACATACTTTAGAAAATTTCGGCGGCATAACGGCACGATACTAGAAACGGGACAAGGCCTAGCCTTATCCCCGGTCTAGTGAAGGCCCACGCCATTCACACATCAATCAAATTCACTTTCGTTATGCAAACCACAAAATTTGGAGTAAGGGTCTAACCTAGCCTTACTCCTTCGCCTTATAACGGCGCACATCTAATCCTAACCAATTTATCGATTCGATTTTTCACACCACAAACCACATTCAAACCAATATCACAATCAATAACCAAACAGCCAAACAAACAAGTCCATGGTCTGTGGACGATTGTGTCGGGTGCTACTAAACACCGTCTGCATCCTAGTATATATATATAACTAGAAAAATAAATTGAAAGGTGAGAAATTCTCACCTTTAGCTATCCTAGCTCCACGGCATTTCATTGATAGAAAACTTCATTGCTATCGCATCTTCGTCATCTTCGTCGTCCGCTTTTACTACCTATGTAAAAATCGAATTTTGACTTCGTTATTCAATATATAAAAATCGAATTTTTAGTTCGCTATTCAATATATAGAAATCGAATTTTTAGTTTGCTATTCAATATATAAAAATCGAATTTTTAGTTTGCTATTCAATATATAAAAATCGAATTTTTAGTTCGCTATTCAATATATAAAAATCGAATTTTTAGTTCGCTATTCAATATATAAAAAACCTATTTTTCTATCGCTATTCAAACGAATAAAAATCTCATTTTTGTCATGATGTTTATATAATAAAAATCACTCCTTTAATATGACAAAAATCATGTTTTCACGTTCGCTTTCAACATATAAAAATATGATTTTTACTTTTGCTTTCAACATATAAAAATATGATTTTTACTTTTCTAAAAGAAATCAGTTTTTATCTTTTTATAAGATTCAGTTTTTAAATCTTTAAAATCAGTTTAAAAATGCTTTAAAAATCAGTTTTAAAAATCTCATAAAATCAGTTTTAACCTTTTCATTTTCAGCTTTATACTTTATAAAAATTTCAGTTTTACTTTAAATAAAATTTCAATTTTACTTTAAATAAAATTTCAGTTTTACTTTAAATAAAATTTCAGTTTTACTTTAAATAAAAAAAAATTCAACTTCCTAAAAATTCAGTTTTCAACTTCCTAAAAATTCAGTTTTCAACTTCCTAAAAATTCAATTTTTAAAATCAACAAAATTCAGTTTTTAAAATCAACAAAATACAGTTTTTAAAATCAACAAAATACAGTTTTTAAAATCAACAAAATACAGTTTTTAAAATCAACAAAGTTTTACAGATAAATGAAAATAAGTAAATAAAATAAAAAAAACCAAAACTTACAGGGGGCTCGTCGAGTGGTCGGGGGGGGGGGGCTTCATCGAGGCTTGCAGATCGGAGGGCTTGGGCGCGTCGCTCGAGGTAGGGGGACGGCCAGATGCTCGCGCGCGTCACTCAAGAGAGGGGGAGGAAAGCAGGAGAGAGAAGGAACGGATGGGGAGGGGGTCGGACGTCGTGGTGGCGCCGGGTCTCCGATGAGCGGCGGCGATCAATTCGATTGCGGGTTTTTTTTTTTTTTTTTATCTGATGAATGAATCGGGTTTTGGGGAAATGGGGGGGGGCCAGAGTTAAAAGGTGGGAGTTGTTTTTTTTTTCTTTTTTTTATTTATTTATTTTATTTTCGAAGAAGTTGACTTTTCACACATAACCTCTAAACGAGGCCCACCGCCTGTCGTCCATAGCGTTCCACCCCCATTCCGAACACAATGGGATATGCTACGCAAGCTGATTCGGCTGTTACAATCAGTTTCCGTTAAATTTACATTTAAATCTCTATATTGAATTTTAAACGTACATTTCAAATTACAGGGGTCACATACGAACTTTAAAAATTCCTGAAAAATATTTTCTAGCTTCGTATTGACGATACGGTCCTAACAAAACTAGTTTCGTCGAAATCCGAGGTCGTTTGCAAAATTGCTATTTTTGAGGGCCTTAATTCCATAGCGACTATTCAGAATTTTCAACTGGACATATCTTTTGATTCCTGATATGAAATCTTGATTTTTCGGATTCGTTGGAAAGATATTCACTATTAGATTCCATTATTTTTGGTTTCACTAAAATCCGGATTGTTTTGCACCCGATACATTCAATTGAAGTTTGAAATCGAATTATCGAACTACCGCGCCATTTTCAATTCTATTTATAATTATATATAAATATTTATATTCTAACGACGACGTATATAATATATACGTCGAATTCTATTCAAAATAAATTTCTCGTCGATATTATTTAAAATAATTCATTTTAAATAATCAAAATTCGCTAAAATTGCTAAAATAAAAATTTTAAACTGGCCCAGATTTTCGGGTTGTTACAATCTCCCCCACTTAAAACTTTTCGTCCCCGAAAAGGAACAAAGTCGAAAGTGGTTTGATTATTCAGCTCTACATTCGATCCGGCTTCCATTCTCCAACTCTTTAGTTTCTGAGAATTTTCAAAACTTCAAAAATTTGGCTAACACCCTAAATTTTCGAAAAATTTCGCCATAACCTCCCCTGCACCGGGAGCATCGGGGAATTTCAAATAGCTTCCCCGGTCCTTCAGATCTCAAAAAGAAAAAGAAAAAGCCAAGCGGCTAGCCAATAGGCTCACAAAATCATCATCACCCAAACAAAACAGGAAATTATGTAGTAAACATGTACCTATTTGTCGGGCAAACAAATTTTATTCTCTGGCTCTAGCCTCCTTGCTATGACCTGTTCAATGATATATATGCATATGCAAGCAAATGCGACCAAATTTCAATACAAGTCAATATTTGATTCAATTAGGCTAAATGGTTTAAAATTAGCAAACAAATGAACAATCAACACAAACATCAATCAATTAGTGAATGTAACGTTTCAAATTCATAATTTTGATACACATACAAAAATCATGTTTTTGATGCCAAATCACAACAATAGGCCCTATCTAATTTTGGTTCTCACACCAGCCTAATGGAAATATATAGAAAATCACACCTTCAACACTCGAACACTAATTCTGATGATGTAGCTACAATCATCAGAATCATCTTCGGGCGACTAGAGTGTGAATCTATATCTATCCAGTATATTAAAACTTCGAATACACGTGGATCAGACGTATACCCAAAATCTTTATATACTGCATTGTCCAAATCAATATAAATAAATAATCAAATACGAATAGTTGATTTAAATTTTCGAAACAAAGAATGTTTTCATTTGAAAAAAATACTCTTCACACTCGTTCTAGGATACTACTGATCCTATCTCTAACGAGTCATTCTAATTGGATATTACTAATCCAATATCTGATGAATTCTTTCGTATGGTTCTAATGTGCCTTGTTCTCTAGCTTTGTAAACCAAAGCTCTGATACCAACTGTGACGGCAAGGAATTTCGCTCGGTCCGAACCAGTCGCTAAACCGATCCAGGCCGTTCGAAACGCCCTATCGTTTGAGAACACGACAAAACAGAACGCATTCAGAAGAACATTTCATTGTATATTACAACAATGCATCAGATTACAAGAATATACAGAGTATAAAAGAATATTACACAGAATTATCGGAGATTAAATTACATTTAAAAACATCGCAGCGGAAAATAAAACAATACACAACTAGAAGGGATATACGGATACAAAGCTTTCCGGATATCATTCCAGCTGTAAACCAGGATCCTGTGAATATAAATCTGCAAAACCAAAACTACTAGCTGCCCGTGTCGAAAATAGGGGCACCCAGAGTTTAGGTTAAAACAATAAACTCCAGGTCAGTCATGTGACTGGTGTGAGAACTAAAACAGTTATTAATCTTTATTTTAAATCATTAGGTAAATCAAGGGACCACGCCGTATAACACGGAACGGGTTTCCTCCCAAGAATACCAGTGCATAAAACAAACAGCGCAATGCTAAATAAAGAAAAATGAAGCTGTTATAAGACCCAGGTCCTATCACACAATGCAACGCAAGCCGGGGGATAGGGTTTTCCCTTATAACAGCCAAAGAATGCTTGATACGTTTAAAACAAATCATTTGATACTATAATAAGTGCATAGTGTATAAAACAACTTCAAATCATAAGTATCAATCATAGGCGGCATGGGTACCATATATCATGTCGCCATATATAGGTTTACAAATAAAACCGCAAAGTCACGTATTTGGAAATTGGATTTCCGTCTATGAACCGAGGCTAGGGGCAAGATCCTCAACCGATTCGTGACTCTCTAGCCCGAGCCACAGGGTCAGAGCGCATCGACCCTTGGAGCGACAGGGCCGGTCCACCGATGTGGATTAAAATGCCTGAACACTACGTTTCCCCGCCCTTTGGGGCGTAAATGAGCCAACTAAATGACTCCATCGGTTCGAGAACGACCGATCAATCCGAGGCGCCTCGCAACAGCAACAACCACATAAGTCAAACTCGTCAGGGCGTGTAAAACCACTGACGCCACTTCTAACTAGAAAGAAACGCAAGTCCTCCCTGAGGTCCGTCTCCCGTTTTTGGTTCATACCTGGTGTGAAACACGCGAGGTAAACGTTACACAAAGCTACGCCACAAAGGCCGTGCTTTGATCATCACCACAAGACTTTGCTTTTCAACAGAAGCCTTGATCATTTGCATCTTAGCATGCCACACAGGCAAACCATCCTATGCAACCGATATCAGTCACACAGAATGAAATCCGATGTCAGACACACAGTCCATTTACAAGTCCGTCCTGGGTCTGAACGAAACCGGAGGCACCTAGTACCCCGCATATCCATCGATCTCCAAGTACGTCTGGACGATCACTAACTGTTTCCATCTTCTTGGGTGTACTGCCCAATCAAGATCATCAGTAATTACCCAAACGACATGAAGACTTCCGGTCTTCGACCATCGTCTTCATCTTCGACTTATCGTCGTATCAGTTATTCAGAATGGGATAAACCCGGTCTTCCCGAATAACTCGCGTATATTTTATAAAAGTGTTACACAAACACAACATACGCCTCATTCCAATTCATTAGTCACTAACCGTAAATTAATCAAGAGAATAATTCCCCAAATATTAACCCCGAAGGCCGAAACCAACATCAGATCAATATCCAGAAAACCATTCTGCTTGGCCAACCGACAGTTAGTTTCTAAATTTCACATTTCATAGGGAAAAGTTCCCATTAATTTTATCCAAGATAAATTTCTTGAATTTATTCTTTAATCTATTTTTGAATATCAATTCAAACTAGTCGGGATTAGCGAACCTTAACGAAGTAATCATTTGTTTTAATTTCCCAATCCCAACCTATTCATCCCATGAAGTAAAACTGGTTATACTTCATATCTAACACCACGGTGTTATCGGTAAATTCAATTACCATTTCACGTTCAAATCTAATTAAAGATTTAACTATCGCCTGGAGCAAAACTGGTGATACTCCATTTCGATCATTTCAATCTAATTAAAGATTCATTAAAACCCCACTCAGTTTTAATCGTTAACTGGGTTAAAGAATCAGTATCATTTAAAACACGGTTCACGATAAACCCAAAATCACATTCATTAATTATCGGGTTAAAGAACAAGTGTTATTTAAAACACTGTTCACGATAAACCCAAAAATCAATATCGATTCAATTCCAATTAAATATTATTTAATTGGTACACTTCATTAAATCTAAATAAAAAGATTTAATCTTTTCTCAACTGGGTTCAAGAACAGTGTTAGTGAAGACACCATTCACGACAAACCCAAATCACATTCATTAATTATCGGGTTAAAGAACAAGTGTTATTTAAAACACTGTTCGCGATAAACCCAAAAATCAATATCAATTCAATTCCAATTAAATATTATTTAATTGGTACACTTCATTAAATCTAAATAAAAAGATTTAATCTTTTCTCAACTGGGTTCAAGAACAGTGTTAGTGAAGACACCATTCACGACAAACCCAAATCCCATTTGATATTCAATATAAGGCTCTGAATAGAAAATATATCGGCTTATATTCAATATCAAATTCTACGATTAACAAATGTCGTATTGGAAATAACGATATAAATATATATCTTTCAAATTTCCGTAACAACATCCGTATAATCACAAATTCCAACATCGAAATATTCCGAAGACAATTTCGATTCCAATCCACTCCAATGCAATCATTGGAAATTTTGGTTATTTTCAAAACCCTTTTTCAAATTCAATTTATTTATTTAAAAATAAATAGAATTATAATTCTAGTTCAAAACTAGTTCATTTCGATAAAAATCTATTTTTATCTTTTCAAATAGGGAGTTTTTCATCCCAATTCTTTCTAAATCATTTCTTATGATTTTACACAAATTATTACTATTTTTAATAATTTTATCAAGGCCCGTACAGTCGATTTCCATCAATGGCCATCGAACTGCACTTACAGCGACCTTTTTCGAATTTGATTTGGACATAATTCCAAATCCAACCGTTAGATTTCAAATTTCTAATTTTCATTAGAAAGCTCTTTTCGATACGAACCCAACGGTTCCGGTTTTAGGAGAATCCGACGGTCGGATCTCCCGCAATGTCCGTTTGAAATAAATGGTCGAAATTCGCGAACTACCGCGGCGCGGCGCGTTCTATTCAGGCCATTATATTATATATATAATATATATAATATATATTTCGTCGATTCCTATTTAAAACGGATTATATAAATAGTTTTAAATTCGTTTCAAATTCTATTTCAACTTCTATTTCAATTCAAAGCCAAAATTGAATTCTTCTTTATAAATTCGTTTTAAAATTCATTTCTATCCAATTCGAATTTCAATTCAATTTGAATTCATTTCAATTCGCTTTCAATTCCATTTGAATTCGTTTTCAATTCAATTCATTTCGAAATCGTTTCAATTCAATTCATTTCGAAATCGTTTTCAATTCAATTCATTTCGAAATCGTTTTCAATTCAATTCATTTCGAAATCGTTTTCAATTCAATTCATTTCGAAATCGTTTTCAATTCAATTCATTTCGAAATCGTTTTCAATTCAATTCATTTCGAAATCGTTTTCAATTCAATTCATTTCGAAATCGTTTTCAATTCATTTTGAATTCGTTTTCAATTCATTTTGAATTCGTTTTCAATTCAATTCATTTCGAAATCGTTTTCAATTCAATTCATTTCGAAATCGTTTTTAAAATCGATATAAATATCGTTCACGTCAAAATGGCGTCAATCTAATCAACACGGCTTCATATATTCCTTTATTTTCAAATATTCTATTTCAAATATTTCTTTTTCAAATATTTCTTTTTCAAAACTGGAATGAGGCCCAATCAATTACCATATAAAATTAATTATATGGATTTTCATACAACACATGTATATAATAGCATTGAAAATAATCAACCATCAACCAAAGTGCACTACACTGTATAAGCATCAAATATAGATATTCAACGCTTATAACAGCCTGTCAATCAATCGATCGACATATTTAATCAATCAGGATGAGTGAACTTCAAATTTCATCCTAACACCCGTGTGGGGTTTCAAACAATCAAACACAGATTTTAGTTGTGCAGTTGGGCGATGTGTAAAATTTATCGTCCCAATCAATGTCATTCAAATAAGTGTACATAAACAAACCATCTGGTTTGTAAATGAATATTCTATTTTATTCACTTCACGTTAAAAATTATATTTTTAACGACAAAACATTTTATTTCAACATATGAATTTCTATTCAATTCATTTATTCAATAAAATGGTATTTTTATTTTTCTAACATACTTTAGAAAATTTCGGCGGCATAACAGCACGATACTAGAAACGGGACAAGGCCTAGCCTTATCCCCGGTCTAGTGAAGGCCCACGCCATTCACACATCAATCAAATTCACTTTCGTTATGCAAACCACAAAATTTGGAGTAAGGGTCTAACCTAGCCTTACTCCTTCGCCTTATAACGGCGCACGTCTAATCCTAACCAATTTATCGATTCGATTTTTCACACCACAAACCACATTCAAACCAATATCACAATCAATAACCAAACAGCCAAACAAACAAGTCCATGGTCTGTGGACGATTGTGTCGGGTGCTACTAAACACCGTCTGCATCCTAGTATATATATATAACTAGAAAAATAAATTGAAAGGTGAGAAATTCTCACCTTTAGCTATCCTAGCTCCACGGCATTTCATTGATAGAAAACTTCATTGCTATCGCATCTTCGTCATCTTCGTCGTCCGCTTTTACTACCTATGTAAAAATCGAATTTTGACTTCGTTATTCAATATATAAAAATCGAATTTTTAGTTCGCTATTCAATATACAGAAATCGAATTTTTAGTTCGCTATTCAATATATAAAAATCGAATTTTTAGTTTGCTATTCAATATATAAAAATCGAATTTTTAGTTCGCTATTCAATATATAAAAATCGAATTTTTAGTTCGCTATTCAATATATAAAAAACCTATTTTTCTATCGCTATTCAAACGAATAAAAATCTCATTTTTGTCATGATGTTTATATAATAAAAATCACTCCTTTAATATGACAAAAATCATGTTTTCACGTTCGCTTTCAACATATAAAAATATGATTTTTACTTTTGCTTTCAACATATAAAAATATGATTTTTACTTTTCTAAAAGAAATCAGTTTTTATCTTTTTATAAGATTCAGTTTTTAAATCTTTAAAATCAGTTTAAAAATGCTTTAAAAATCAGTTTTAAAAATCTCATAAAATCAGTTTTAACCTTTTCATTTTCAGCTTTATACTTTATAAAAATTTCAGTTTTACTTTAAATAAAATTTCAATTTTACTTTAAATAAAATTTCAGTTTTACTTTAAATAAAATTTCAGTTTTACTTTAAATAAAATTTCAGTTTTACTTTAAATAAAAAAAAATTCAACTTCCTAAAAATTCAGTTTTCAACTTCCTAAAAATTCAATTTTTAAAATCAACAAAATTCAGTTTTTAAAATCAACAAAATACAGTTTTTAAAATCAACAAAATACAGTTTTTAAAATCAACAAAGTTTTACAGATAAATGAAAATAAGTAAATAAAATAAAAAAAACCAAAACTTACAGGGGGCTCGTCGAGTGGTCGGGGGGGGGGGCTTCATCGAGGCTTGCAGATCGGAGGGCTTGGGCGCGTCGCTCGAGGTAGGGGGACGGCCAGATGCTCGCGCGCGTCACTCAAGAGAGGGGGAGGAAAGCAGGAGAGAGAAGGAACGGATGGGGAGGGGGTCGGACGTCGTGGTGGCGCCGGGTCTCCGATGAGCGGCGGCGATCAATTCGATTGCGGGTTTTTTTTTTTTTTTATCTGATGAATGAATCGGGTTTTGGGGAAATGGGGGGGGCCAGAGTTAAAAGGAGGGAGTTGTTTTTTTTTTCTTTTTTTTTTATTTATTTTATTTTCGAAGAAGTTGACTTTTCACACATAACCTCTAAACGAGGCCCACCGCCTGTCGTCCATAGCGTTCCACCCCCATTCCGAACACAATGGGATATGCTACGCAAGCTGATTCGGCTGTTACAATCAGTTTCCGTTAAATTTACATTTAAATCTCTATATTGAATTTTAAACGTACATTTCAAATTACAGGGGTCACATACGAACTTTAAAAATTCCTGAAAAATATTTTCTAGCTTCGTATTGACGATACGGTCCTAACAAAACTAGTTTCGTCGAAATCCGAGGTCGTTTGCAAAATTGCTATTTTTGAGGGCCTTAATTCCATAGCGACTATTCAGAATTTTCAACTGGACATATCTTTTGATTCCTGATATGAAATCTTGATTTTTCGGATTCGTTGGAAAGATATTCACTATTAGATTCCATTATTTTTGGTTTCACTAAAATCCGGATTGTTTTGCACCCGGTACATTCAATTGAAGTTTGAAATCGAATTATCGAACTACCGCGCCATTTTCAATTCTATTTATAATTATATATAAATATTTATATTCTAACGACGACGTATATAATATATACGTCGAATTCTATTCAAAATAAATTTCTCGTCGATATTATTTAAAATAATTCATTTTAAATAATCAAAATTCGCTAAAATTGCTAAAATAAAAATTTTAAACTGGCCCAGATTTTCGGGTTGTTACATCAGTCCAGGGTTTTGAGTGTAGGATTAGAACATGAGCAGGGTTTGCTAGTTTACAGGGTTTTGTAAGTGGGATCTGTTTTAATTTCTCACAAAAAACTTGAGGAATGCAACATGAGGCAGGGTTTGCTGAAGCTGGTTAAAATCCGTGTTATTTATTTTCTGCATTTATTTTATCTACTGCAATTTATTCTGTGAAAAAATATCTCAAATTAATTTAATAAACCCTATTAACCCCACTCTAGGTTAATCTAGGTCCAATAGAGTGGGCTTTAATTTCGACCTAGAAAAGGCTCATCGAAACTTAGAGCCAACCTAAACGGGTCCTTGGTTCCTATAAGGAATTACATTTGCTTAGAATAACAGAGCAAAATAATGAGATGAAATCTTGCATAGTTGAAGGGATAAAATATACTAATGAGAAAGTAGATGTACCATTTAAATTAAAAACCAATAATGTAGCTTACAACCATTATTCGGACAGTTACATCAGGTACATCAATAAATATCCCAAAAAGATAACAACAATAATATTGCCAATAGTAAATGGAACATAAATAAATAAGTTCCTTCATCGTCCGGCTTCCACAACTTCATCTCTCAGCATAAAGTCCAACCTATTGTCCTGTAAGTATGTTAAAAGGAGGGAGGTCAGAAGATAAGGTCCCAGTGAATGAAAACCACATATGTTTGCAAGGTAACCATTCGTATATTTGGCAGGATAGATTTTTCATGATATGTCTACGTGGACAAACATACACACAGAAGGCAATAAATCTAATTAATGAGGTGGACATTCGTATAATATCTTAATACCTTCGTTAACACTTTAGGGTGGATCCTCGATCACTAAATACCCAACGAGGTGGACATTCTCGATCACTTAAGGCCATGCTATTATATAAAATTTAGGCTGGATTCCTATAATAACTTAAGACTCTATGTTGGAACCTAGCCACTTAAGACCCCGTCCTATCACGTCAATGCTATTTATATGTACACTCTCAATTATAATATGAGAAGCAGTATCATGCCACTTGATACTGGTTTAGGGCGGCATTCGTACAGTCACTTAAGACCCCTCCGGCGGACTCCTATGTTAGTACTCAACTAATATTACTGGTGAATTCCTATGCCACTTAATAATTCCCGTTGTCAGGCTATTAAAGTTGCATGCAACATAGAGTACGTATCCTATCCTTAGGTTAGCCGTCACATAGCTCCTAGAGGAAGCGGACAACTTCCGGAGAACTACCCCCACTCAATTTTCTCATTATATATAGTATATTTTAGAGGAGGACCCAAAGACCACTTAGAACCTAATAAGGGAGGGTCCCATGACTTTGGCCCAAACCAAGGAGTGAACCATAGGAACATGCCTAGTCATAACCACTTAAGACCCAAATTAGGTAGGCCAGCCACTTAAGACCTTCTCAAGGTAGCATGCCTACACACAAATATATATATATATGTATAATATACACCAATCCCCTCACATTAAACCGTATGCTTGTAGATGTTGGATTTGTTGGGCGGTTCAGGGCAGGCTTCAACTACAAGTGGGCTTAACCTCGTGCCTTAGTATAATAATTATAATGGCCCATGACACCTAGACCTCTTACATTAACCATGCTTACTTGTAGACGTTGGTTATGTCGGTCGATTCAGGGCAAACTTCTACTACAAGTAATGGTTAACCTCATGTCTTTATGTCATTAATTTACTATTTCTAAAGCCATTAACAGGCACAAACATACAAATAAATTCCTAAGGGGATATTTGAATTTCAAATTGCTAATCGTAAAGTATTTTCTATGAACATTAAAGTAACAAATTGAAGAATACTTAATTTTAAAAGTGGAAATTAGGGGAAACGGGTTTCTCTATTGCGTTCGTCTCGGAAATCTGCTTGAGATATAGTCCGAGTTTGCGTGAATCGGACTCCATATGAAGAAGTTATGGAGTTCAGAAGATTTCAAGTTTAAACAGAAATTAAATATGAATAATAATTAAATCAGAAAGCAGTTCGAAATTCAAAATTCCAAAAATCAGCTGGGCGGGAAAATTCCTGCCTGTAGGGGTCGACTCCCCCCATGAGGGGTTGACATAGGTGTTGACCCCCCAAGAGGGGTGTCGACACCCTCGGCCAAATCTGGGTTGTTTTGTCCAGTGATGTTTTTCTGAGTCATTACGGCATATGTGGCGACTTCCGGTTGGCTCTGTTTGGTCTGGATGGCTCTGATTACTCCTAGGTTGATCTAACGGCTCTCATTAATCTAAACTTCTATATAAACAACCCCAACCCTTAACCCTAAAACCATATAACCTTGCTCTCTGAAGCCATCATGCTGTCCATGGCCAAACTAGCGTAGCCTTCATTTTTCTCTAAATTAGAAATCAAGTTAGAAAGCCTCAAATCAAGTCCAAACTAGAGAATCAATAGTCTACAACAAAGGATAGCTTTTCAATTTCAGAAATCAGATCCCAGAAAACAAGATTTATTCTTTTTTGTAAGTTCAGTTATTCTTTAGATTTGAACAAATAAAAGTCATGACTTGTAATGAAGCGAAACTAGAACTGTGCCTAGTTGTAAGATAATTATATTCTGATTCATTTTTATCCCTATAGCAATTCTGAAATTACGTATGCCTACGAGACTATTGTGATTGATACAATTTATCATGTTGTATGTTAGTTTGGTGATGAACCTATCATGTTTTATATCAATTTGGTGATAAACCTATCATGTTGTATATTAATTTGGTGATGAACCTATCATGTTGTATATAAATTTGGTGATTCTTTTATGATATGTTATATGCAAGTTCATAAGATAAGTCATGTTCATATATGCTTATATGACTAGATCTACATGCTTATATGTTTAGATCTATGTTAATTTGATCCAACTCAAATGCAAGTTCACATTTACATGCTTAATTAAATTTGTGTAGTACTATGCCAAATTTATATCACACATGCTTAGTTGATCTATACTGTTTTATGCCATTGGAATGTTACATGTCCCTTTGTTTTTCCCTTTCGTTTATGGGTTAGGCTAATTTGTGAGACTAACGTTCTATGTAATTTATGCGAACGAATAACGGGGGATACGTTGGGAAAAATATTAAATTACATGCTATTGGCATAGGTTGGCTCATAATCATGTAAATGATTAATGGCATAAAATGGTATAATTTGTATACCTAAGAATCATGGACAAAATTTAGAGGGTAAATGGGATATGACTTGAGTTGACAACATTGGTGGATAATTTACATATAAACATAAATGGTAAATATGTAAATTAATTAAAATATGAATATGCCTAACCTGAGGTTAGACTGAGTTACAGTGTAAGACTGCCCGGAACCGCCCGACACATCCAGCAACCATAACAATACAGATCTAATGTGAGAGGTTAGCGCACTAAGCCCAAAAACCCGAGGTTAGATTGAGTTGCGGTGTAAGACTGTCCGAAACCGCCCGGCACATCCAGCGACCGCAACAGTATAGATCTAATGTGAGAGGTGGGTGCTTTAATGAATGAATTAAAGCTAAGGAACGGGCAGGCTAAGAATGGCAGGGTTAAGTTAATTAAGGCAACACTTAACCAATACAACATGTTAACTAAACTGATGGGTGGGGTTAGGTTAATTTGAGAACACTTAATCATTTTAACATGTTGATTAGAAAACCCTAGTAACGGGGACCCATTTCAGCAGTAACCCACATAGATGTATCATGGTATCCTGAACTAGGCAGGGTAGGGCACGATTACTGGGCTGATTATAAGTGGTCAAAATAACGGCGGGTGGTGCAGCAGTGTAGGTTCCGACGGAGTATGGGCGTGCACGTACTCCGGCATGGACAAATCAGGCACTGGGCATTAGTAGTATACACTGTGCACCTTGAATTTTTGTCGGGTTGTCACCATAGGAATTGATACACCCCATGGTGGGACCAGCACAGGTATCTACAATAAAGCGGGTCCGAATGACACAAGTCATAAATGCATGCGAGTAGAAGCCAATCGATAAAGGGATCATTTTATCATGAACACATGGTGCTAGTTGAAACACTTGTTAGTAGGTGCAGAGAAATAGAAATGAGTGCAATAGTATATTCAGTTTGTCTTGCCTTATTTATTGTTATCTTATTTCTAGGGTATTGTCCAATGTTCAGTTTATTCATGGCATGGTCCTTTTTCCTGTTTACATGTTAAATAACCACTGGACTTACCAGACTTATGTCTGACCCGTTTTCTTTCGCCTTCTTTTCTTACGTTCCCCCCCAGGTCAGCAGGGAGGGAATAGTTCAGCTTAGTGCAGACCTTTTCAAGCTTGAAGAGAGTAGATATATTGCTTGGATTCTCTTTTCTTGGGCTATGGCTGTGGTTACACTTTTATTGGGGATTTATGCTGCTTTACTTCTGTTTTATGCTTCTTTATGTGCATGGAGATTTAAATCAAGACAGATGTTTTGTTGTAATAATTTAGAATTTGGGTTTTGAGACAATGCTTGTAATTTTTTGACTGAACCACGCTATTTAATAAATAATTTTAGTTTTCCACTGTTTGTATGTCAGTCTTGTAAATTATCCGTGTCTTTTACCTAAAATGCTTCACCAAAGTTAATGCATTCCCTTTATGAGTGACCTTAGTGGAGGTGGGGTGTTTACACTATGCATTTATTATACGTTAATTATGCTATATATGTACGTATTTTGATAATCGTTATTTATTCTAAATGTCGTTCGAATTATGTAACAACCTGAAACTTCGGACAATAAATATTTAAATATCACAGTTATTTAAATCTTGGATTTATGCTATAAAAATGGTTTTATAACCTTGATTAAATCCCTTTTTAAATAATAATTAATGAGGAGAAAACATGTTGTTGGATTTTCGTTTACGAACATAAGTAGTTCGAAGAAATATCGATAAAGTAAACGAAAGCAGTTTTGTCAATAAACGACGTTTTACTTGTCAAAAGTTGTTAGAACATCATGTGCATGTAGTAACAATATAAGAACACATATATGTATGTACATAGCATATAAATAAAATACAAATGGCTTAAAATGAAAGGGACGCGTGTCATCAAATGAACAGTACACATGTCTTAAGATTAAATAAGTTAAAGACACATAAACACATTAGGTGTCCATGTGTAGAAACATCTAAAGACACCTAAGGAGGCATATGTCCACATCCTAAACCTTACATGAAGATAAGGTGGATAAGTGTCCAAAACCAAACTACCAAACAAACCTTAACAAATGCTACATAAAGGGTGGAAATGTTCACTTCTTTTCATACATTCCCAAAACAAAACGAAGGTAAGATAAAGTAGAGAAGCCAAGAGAATAAATACAAGTTCAAGCTACAATTCTAAGGTGAAAAAAACTATTTGAGTACGGGTATTCATTTCATATTTTGAAGAAAAGTTGTAATAATCGAGAATGACTGACAAAGCTCGAACCTACGAAAATGACGTTCGGTATTTTGACCATAACTCCTTCATTTCTTAATGAAATCTTATTTCTTTAATGCTCCTAAAAGCTAATTTAAAGGCCTACAACTTTCATGTTGGCCACCTTTTCTAATTCAATCGTTTATGTACTTGAAAACTGGGTACAAAGTCAGGTAAAAATCTGTCTGAAATGAACATGTTGAATTTTATATATTAAATTGATAAATGATTTTAAGGGTTTCTTTTCATGGTAATTTAGTAGACTAAGGAAGATTCTTCCTGTAGAAAATTCGGAGTCAAAAACTATATTTATCGTAGAGAAATAGAATCAAACATTTTACCCAAAAACTAGTCAAAAATACGAATTTTAGAACTTTCCATAACTTTTTGAAATGCTATCTTTTATGAAGCATTGTACCATGGCCAGAACTTTTCATAGCATTTTAGAAACGTTGTCTTGTCTCTGAATTATTTATAAAGCACTTTAATGAGTCCAGAAGTTTTCACAACACGCCAGAAACACTGTAATTTCTGTTTTGAGTCTTATAAACTACACAGAACTTTTCACAGCACACCTAAAACGCTGTAATAGTTGTTTTGAGTCTAACACTATTGTAATGTACACATAACTTTTCACAGCGCAACAGAAATGCCGTAATAACTTTTTGAGTATAAAACCATGGTAAACAACTCCAAATCATATCACATCTGGACTTGAGCTTCCTCACCGTATCATAAACAAACTATCAAAAGTGGAGATGTTAAATCAAAGTAAAAGATAGTCAAAACGTGTCAAAACCGAGAACAAAGTAGGTTGATGTGATTTTGCGAATTATGATGATTCGAGGAAGACATTTGATTGCTTTGGGGTTATGATAAGTACTATATTATGTTCTATAATGATTTGGCATGAAGATAGCAAGGAGTACCGTAAGTATACTCATCATCTAAACAATTACTTATTTCTTAAATCTATGGTTTAATTTAATGTTGCACATGACTCCAACATACTATATTGACTACAATATTTGCTTTGGTATGCAAACGACATATACGACTGATGATTCAGGACATTGATGACTTAGTATGAGTTGCATAAAGTCTTGAAATCAAGAACATAAGGATTAGTAGGGGACTGGGACAGACATAGAATACCGACTGTTTGATAGCTATAATGGCATTATCGAAATGCATTACTCTGACAAATGTTTAATGTAAAACAATATTTTCAAGTATTATTTTTCTTGGTGATTAGTTTGGAGTTATAATCTATTTTATCACAAAGGAGTTTCTTGGTATTTAAAACAGAAGATGTTTATCTTTTGAAAGGAAGTTCTACAAGAGATATATAGATATCTTTCAAAATGAACATTTGCAGGGTGTTTTACCCTTACTTGATATAAAGAGTATTTTTGGAAGTAAATATTGGTTTTAAATGTTTTATGTAAAGAAGAACTACGTCAGCTTGATCCTGTATTTAACTGCTTACCCACTTAGACAAAGGTACGTAGTCAGTCACAAAGAGTTGTGATACAACTACTTTATCAATAAAATGTATTTTTTATTACTTGTTATTACATCTTGTGTTGGTGCATCTTTCGTATTAATCATCTAAGCCATACTGACATATCTATTGAGTGTGCAGGAATGAATATCGATGTCCATCTCGTCGGAGTTGCATAATGGTAGATTATGGTATTTGTGTTTAATTCGTATATAAACACACCCGGTGAATTAGATGAATATTATGATAAGTGCTATTGATAACAAAATTGTTTTTAAATATTTAGTGACGTTGTACGTATTTACAAAATATGATGGTAGCTGTCATTGTTTGTTTTGAACGGACGGATTTTTGACAAATTTGACTAGTCCGGAATTTCCGGGGCATTACAAGTTTAGCGTTTCTGAATCGTTGAAATGCCAATCTCTAACCAAAGAAAGCCATACAAGTCAATTTCCCACATTTCACCAATCAAGTATAGACGTATATGTAAATATATATATATATATCTAAATGGGAAACAAACAATAGTAACATATAAAACTTGTATCCTAGGCTTGACTGATTGCTACAACAACAAAAGATAACAATTGTGAAATGCATCCAAACAAATATATATATAATTATTTTATTGTTCAAATCCACTTTTGAATACATTTATGTAAAGCAAACATATTTGAACATTGTATAAATAAATACGTTCAAATGATCTATTTATAAAAATAGATATTTAAACCTACTTTGATTTATATAAACATCCAAATCTTCAATGTTCGACAATAAATAGTACATGAGGATTACAACATATGGAATATGAATTTGGCCACATAAATTATTATACAACACAACTCTGTCATCTTTTTTATTGCTTAAACAACCACAAACCACAAATTTACATAGATGGTACATTACCGTCAATAAATATAAAAGAGAGAAATTTTGAGTGGTTTTGCTATTTTAATGTTTTCGTAGAAATCCCAAATCCTCTTAGGCATACAGATCCAAATCAATACTACAAAATAAAAGAATAGCAAACATAGGTAATTTCCACTCATAATGATTTAACTAGTGGGAAATGATACAAACCTGATTATGTTTGCCTTGTAGATTTTAAACCTCACACGAACAAGAACACGAATACGAACCCCAATCTGTATTAATATATATAAGAATTACATGGATTAGATTTCTTATATATAAATTATATAATTCCAAAATATACTCTAAATAAAATTCCAAGATTAGAATATATGAGGAGAAAGTATAGATTTAGGAGGTTAAGAACAAAAACATAATTTTTCTTTGGAACTCAATGGCAGAATGAAGGCTACGGGATAGGTAAGATTAGGTTAGAGTGGTAGAATAGAGTGTTCTTATAGGGGGTGTGTGTGTGCGCGCAAATAATAGATGTAGGATTAATCAAATTTGATCTCGGATGTTAATTATATAATAAATACTCCAAAACCTAGCCCAAACCCAGCAAAATTCCCTAAGAGCCGTCAACTACATTGAGGGAAGCAGTCGACCTCGAAGGGTCTAAAACGGGCAATAAATTTGTTTTAATTGATGAAAATATTTATTTAATTAAGAGTTTCTATGTATATTTATTGCATTGATTTCTTTGATTGATATCTTTCCTTTATTTTCAAATCCTTGTCCCCCTTGCATAAGATTATATACATACAAATTCAAACTTCATGGAATATTCATTCTGATTAATGTATTCATATTCCATATATACACACACACACACACACACACACATATATATATATATATATATATATATTTGAATTTCAACCTTTGTGCCCAAACTATTTGCATACCACTTAATTAACGTTTATTTATTTATTTATTTATTTCTGGATTAATTCTTTGTCCCCCACTACATCTTCATATGTTTGAATTTTAAATTCCCTAAGGGAATATTCATTTATTCTAATTCACTAGTTATTATCCCCCAGATATTTATTTATTTTACTTATTCAAACGTTTATATGTATATATTTACATTACAATGCAATTTAATTATAATTTCTTCATACGGACACTGTTTTCAACATATTATATATGATAACGTATCAGAATTTCATCATGAACACAAATATTATTATTTTGTGGATAAATTCTTAATTGTCCAAAATTTCATTTTTCTACTGTTTTACATTTATTGCTTATTTAAATTATTATTATTACTTAATTATCTTGTCTAATTTATTTATTTTTATGGGGTGTTACATTCTCCCTCTTAAAATAGATTTCGTCCCGAAATCTGTCTGAAGGGGAGAAAAACACAACTCGCTCTAAACAATCATGTTATACACCCATGTTATTTTAAATACATCCATGACTCACAGTGATTATGCATTGCAGACTTACTAAAGTGAGCTCAATCCTAACGTGTATGTGTAATTAGTGATGTAGTATATATGTAAAACACCTTAACATGCATATAATTTCTATATGAGTGCCTGGTGCATTTGTGTTGCTGCCATCTCATACTATCCAATATAGCAAACACGATGAAACCAAAACTCCTAAATTTTAGAGGAAGGCCACAAAAATTTTAAATTTTCACGCATTCTCTCGAATTTCCTTCCTTAAATACTCCAATCAATCTATCCAAATAATGCGGAGTCTTGAAATCCTATGCTCCAAAATATCTATGGTGGCACAAGATTCCCAAGGTTCCATCTTTGTCTCCGTTTCTTGACCAGTCCCTACCAAAATTTGTTGTATTGTGAAGGTATCTTATCAAACATAATGCTATTATGGGCTCCTGTCATCAATAATATAATACATCAACTTTGGGAAAGCACAAAATACAATATCGTCTCTTTATCATTCACAAGCTGCCTAATCAAATTAGATTTTTTTTCCAAAGTCTAATCAAAAATTTGGTTCGTGTAGAAATTTGTCAATGGTTATCCCATCAACCCTTGGTATTATAGGTGGTCACCCTGAAATACATCAAGAGTGCCCACTAGTTACCAAAAAGAAAGAAAGTTACGCTACTCCTAAAAAGATAAATATTATTCCTATTGTCTAAGAGATCCAAGATGCAACACTTCTTCTTATTCCTAAAGCTCTGGTCGTCTTCAGTTTGTCCTTTGGTCTTTGAATGGGGTGTAACTCAAAAATTTAGTAATCTCCTAAATCAAAATTTCCAATTCTAATGAATTAATGCTCTAGTCTATACTAATAACTAGAATATTTTGCTATGCTCCAATTTGTTGGAATTTAAATCCCAATGAGGTCTTTTGTTATGATTTCCATAAATTTTCCCAAACAATCATATTGACATATTTAAAATTATAAGGAATGGTTATTATCTTATTCTGAGTATAATCTACGTGAAAATACGTAAAATTACACATCACATTTTTATATTTTGAGTATATTCCTTATAATTTCAAATATAGCCTTTTTTGTGAAAAACAACAAAAGGGCAAATTTATAAAAAATTAAACAAATACCCTTAAGAAAATCAAACATGGTCATATTCAAACCAAAATGGTTAACATAAATCAAATGTTTAAGCCTTACTGCTTATTCTCTTGCTTTAAATTCTTATTCTTGAGGATGTCATTTTCTAAGGCTAAACTTCTTCCTCACTGAATATTTTCAAAAACCACAAGACCACCCACTTCTTTCTTATAGGCTACAAATATAATTCCATTATTAACTTCCAAATCCCATATATGGCAAATCATTAAGCTAAGTATCCCCATGTAATCCTTCCTTACGCATTTATATCAAAATTTGATAAGGGTTTCAAATCCTAACATCACAGAAATAAATAGGGATTCATTACTTATACCACTTTATACCCTTATCCAATTAATATGGAGGACCATTATTGATTACGACCCAAAAATATTCTTTTGAATTTCTATTGTAACACCCTGTATTTTCTGAGAATATTAAAATAACAAATTAAAGAATAATTTATTTGAAAAAGAGGAATGAGAAAAGAATGATGTTTAGCATTGTTCTAAGGTTTGTAAGCAAAAGACTTAGTAGCTCATTTGGTTAGAACATGTGACTTGCATACAAGAGGTACAGAGTTCGATCCCCGCCAGCGCCATATTTTTATTTTAGGGGAATGGCTAAAAAGTGGCTTAGTGTGAATGCAGTTCAAAAAGTGGTTTACTATGAAAATGGTTAATTATGAAGAAGTTATTAAGCCATGAAGTTTGTATGCATATAAGAGAAATATATATAGGTATATATAAAAATTAAATAAATAAATATTCAAAAATGTTCAAAACGGCGAATCGAGAGGGGGATTAGCCGAATCTGCTGGGTCGACTAGAGGTCAATCCAGGGTGTTTGGCTGCCAAACCGTGGCCCGATTCGCCCTAAGGGCTAATATGACATCTGAGTGGTCCAGATCAGTTCTAGGGTTAATCCTAAGGCCTAAATAACTTCCTACACCTATATATACACCCTAAGACCTAACCCTAATTCATAAATATTATCTATGACACCATTATGCTATCAAATTCTCTCTTAAACCCTAGCCGCCGCCTCTAAATCAAATCTCAAGTGTTCAACTTCAACTCAAATTAAAATTAGAGCTTCTACAACAATTCAAGAAGATAAATCAGCAACACCGTAACGTTTCTACACCAATTTCAGTTCATAATTCTATTCTTTAACCATGAAAGGTGAGTACGGTGATTTTCACAATATAATGGGATTAAAAGTAACATGATGATGTTGTAAAGAGGATTCATATGTATGTATGTAATTTAAATCTTATCCAAGTCTTCACCTTTTTGATTCATGTCATCATATGCCTATGTTTCTATGTAAAGTTCACACCTTTATCAGTTTATTCATGTTGAATCTGTCATTATGCCTCTATGCCAGTTTACATGCCCCTTTATTTCATGATGTTGTGTTAATTCCAATTTTCTGTGATTTGATTCTCTCTTCTTATCCTTATTCCTTTTATTTTTGGATCTAGGCTACCTTCGAGCCTATGTTAAAAATACGCGTGAATGCAAATACGTGGGAACGATGGGAATATGTGAAATATGGAAAATTGGATATTTTAGATAATTGGATAATATGTGAAATTGACATATTTGGGTATGAATTACATGGAATTGATGAAGTTGCCTATAATTTTAAATTTGTAATTGAGGCTAATTAATATGTAATCAGTGACAATTTGGAATAGGCAATATTATAAACATGATTATATGTTTAATTGGATATACATGACATGAAAATTGGGTATGGGTGAAATATGATTATTAATAAACCTTTGACACGATGCTAGGCACAACTGTGGCGTAAGACTGCCCGAAACCGCCTGGTAAATTCAGCTACCACAATTGGATATCTAATGTGAGAGGTCAAAGGAATGAATTATAGGCACAACGGTTAGTGACACGAGGTTAGACCCGGTTTGTGGCGTAAGACTGCTCGGAACCGCCCGAAAAATCCAGCAGCCATAAAGCGTTCGGTCTAATGTGGGAGGTCATGCACCGTTCGTCATAAGGAATGAATTAAGGAATACTGTGACGGCCCACCCCGCACCAACCGACATTTACTCCAAAGGTGCGCTGTACACATGTCCAGTTAGCACGGAACGGGTCGTCGGAAGGAAAAGGAAGAAGGAAATGAACATACAAAGAACCTGTAGAATGTCTCACAGCGCATAGAATAAAATATAATAATAACATACTTGACATAAAACAGGAGAGACAGTGCATAAGCTGAAAACCAGAACTAAACATCATAGCAGCGGAAATCCAGAATACAGCTTATTACAAATTTTCAGACTGTCTCAAAGCAAAAGTAAGATAAGTGAGGTACACTACTAATGCCCAAGTAGCGACCACCAACGACACATGGAGAATGTGTATATATATATCATACGTGGAAGCCTCCTGCCCGCCTCCGAATCAGCTACTCGCGCATCACCAGCTAACCTGTCTCTAGTCTGCTCGTGTGAGCACCCAGAGTAATAAGAGGAGACATAAAACTCTGGGTCAGACATAAAGCCTGGTATGAGCGATAAGCATCTAAAGTGAACAATAACAGGTAGGCTAAAACATACTTGAACCTGGACCTGCAACCAAAGAGTTAGCACTACATACCGTACAACACTCTAAGGTATCATATCAAACAGTGTAAAGATACGGAGGTGGGGAAGGTGTGCATGTCATAATGATGGCAAACAATCAAACATAGCATCCATCCTCACATCTCTCACTCAGTGCGTAAAGCATACGATATTCACCACTTCGATCACCCAACATGCCTTGCTACGATCACTCTGCCCCATGAAGTCATAAATGACTTCACTGCACTGATAACGTAGCCACTAATTCCTCGCTATGTCCACTTGCCCCATGGAGTTATTCACCCCATCTGCGCTGGCTCATAGCCTTACCAATCCTTACTATGTCCACTTGCCCCATGGAGTTGTTCACCCCATCTGCGCTGGCTCATAGTCTTACTACGCATCACCTTGCCCCTCAGGTCATAATGACCCTTCTGCACTGATAACGTAGTCTTGCTACCATCACTTTGCCCCTCAGGTCATAATGACCCTACTGCACTGATAAGTAGCCCATCATCCATTTCCAGTCGTGAATCGAAGTTATGAACGTCGACAACTCCTTAGCACACGTCCCGCAGCAAAGTCCAACTCATGAAGTCCACTCATTGGTTCCTATCTGGATCCTGAGTCAATACCCTTCATTTGGACTACCTTTGCATCTCGGGTTATCAGTCTTCATCGGTTCGGTTCGGATCAGAATGCTCCTTCTTCACTGGATCGGGTCGCATCGCTATCACCCCTGGCGGATCGGGTCGGGTCTCCAGATTGCCACGGTTCGGATTGTATCGTGGTCCTCTTTCTCTCTGCTTCGGATCGTGCTCCTCTCCTCGATTCGGATCGGAATACCCCACACGGGTCGGATTGCGCTCCTCCAGCTCGTGGCTCCCCCTGTTTCGAATCGGCGTCTCGTAGTGCATCGGTTCGTGGATGCTGCTTTCCTTTAGTCGGATCGTGACGCGAAGCACAAGTGGATCGGATCGGGTAGCAGTTCGCGGTTGGTGCTCGTGGGCCTTGCGTAGATGGTTCGGTTCGGAGGAGACGACTTGGCTCGTGGTGATGACCCACGATCCCATAGGGCGATCCGATCGACCCTCAATCCCCTATCCGATCCGAATCCCTGCACCTTGTCCAGCGAGTTGTTTACGCCTCTCGACGGCGTTTTCGACCATTCCAACTATTCTAATCAGTCACAAAGCATTTCATACAGTCATAGCAACATGCATAATCAACCACAAACATCAAAACATCAATATGATAGGTAGAAATGGATCAAACATACCCAAAATCCCATATTTTCCCTTAAGCTTATTTAGGTGAAACTAATGATAGGATTAGCAAAACTTAACCAAATTAACCCAAATTCATATCAGAGGTCTAAAACATCATTCCGAATTTTATAAACATTTTTCCAGAATTTTATCATGTTTAAATTCGCTAATTAACACTAATCACCCCTAATTAGCCATAATTAGTGCAAAACTATGCAAATCACTCACCTTATCCACAAATAAACTAAGATCTGAAATAATTCTCTGATTTGATGTGAATCTCAATGCCAAACAGCAGCTCCTATGTTGCTTTGGTGAAGATCTTCCTTGATTAGGGGTTGCTAAGCCATATCCTTGACCAAGAGATGATTTGGAGGTGATTTAGAGGTTGGAGGCCATTTTTAGGGTTCCTTGGTGATAAGTGGAGGCTAGAAAACTGAAATGGAATGATCCTCTATCTCATTTCAGCCTCCCCATAACCCTAATCCCGAAATGGGTTATGGGCCTACTCACTAATCACCCAATTTGGCCCGGTTAAGCAGTTTTTCACCCTCCAAACCTTATTTCAGCCATATCTCCCAAACGTTAAGTCCGTTTGGCTATTATGACCACTCTACGGAAAGGTAAACCATCAAACGAATCCAATGGAAGTGGTTTCAGGTCAAAATTCCTTTCCAATCAAAAGTTATGGCTAAAACAGTACCAACTAGGGGCAAATTGGTCATTTAAAAATCGACAAAAATCATAAACATGGGAAATGACTCTAATGGATGTTTCCCAAAGTTACATGACCATACGACTTCACATGGGAAAGAAATAAATATTCTACGATCCTATGATGTGTAGAATACGGGTCGTTACACTCTCCCCCCCTTAAGAAATTTCGCCCCCGAAATTCCCTAATCAAAACACACACAAAGGTCCCGCATGCCTATTAACCATAAAACAACCATCAAACATGCAAAACAAGTAAAATAAGTCTATCCTAGCATGCGGAATAACTAAATCGCAAAGTAAATCTTACCAGGCAAAGAGTTCTGGATATGCCTTCCTAATGCTCTCCTCTGTCTCCCAAGTAAAATCATTCTCGTCCTCGCCCCACTGAACCTTGACTAGCTTCACCGCCTTCCTTCGAAGTTGCTTTGTATCGTGCCCCACAATACGAATCGGCTTGCGGTTCCCAACCGCCTCGGGTTCTACTTCGAAGTCCTCTAACTGATCAGGTGAAATAGTCATATCTGAGTCGTGAACGAACTTCCTTAGTTGGGAAACATGAAATACATTGTGAACTCCCGCCATTTTCTCTGGTAAGCCAACTCTATATACCAAATTCCCGACTAGTTCAAGAACAGGGAATGGGCCAACAAATCTTGGTGCCAACTTGCCTTTCCTGCCAAATCGTATCACGCTCTTCAACGGAGAGATCTTGACAAACACCAAGTCACCAACGGAGAATTTCAAGTCTCTTCTCCTCTTATCAGCATAGCTCTTCTGCCTATCTTAGGCAGCTTTCATTCGTTGCTGAATGTTCTTGATCTTATCGGAAGTTTCTCTCACCACATCTGGTCCAAGCACAAACTTCTCGCCAGTCTCTATCCAACATGATGGTGAGTTACACGGTCTTCCGTACAAAGCTTCATATGGAGCCATACCGATACTGGATTGGTAGCTATTATTATATGAAAACTCTACTAGATGCAAATGGTCATCCCATGATCCACCAAAATCCAGTATACAAGCTCTCAAGAGATCTTCCAATATACGATTCACCCTCTCCGTCTGACCGTCGGTCTGAGGATGATATGCGGTACTGAGATGTAATCCTGACCCTAGAGCCTCTTGCAAGCTCTTCCAAAACCCACTAGTGAACAACGGGTCTCGGTCACTCACAATGCTTTTGGGTACTCCATGAAATCTCACTACCCACTTCATATACAATTCTGCCAACTTGGCTGCCGTTCTGGTCGATTTGACTGGTATAAATCTTGCGCTTTTAGTCAATCGATCCACAATTACCCAAATGCTATCATATCCCGATCTAGTCCTTGGTAAACCATCGATGAAATCCATCGAGACTTGCTCCCATTTCCATTCGGGAATTTCTAATGGTTGCAACAACCCACTAGGCTTCTTTTGCTCGGCTTTAACTAGCTGGCAATTCATGCATTTGGATATAAACTTCCCAACGTCTCTTTTCATCCCTTCCCAGTAGTAAGTCTGTCTCATGTCTCGATACATCTTATTACCACCGGGATGTATAGTCAGTTTTGAGTGATGACATTCTCTAAGTACTTCATCTCTCAAACCATTCACGTTGGGCACAACTAGTCTTCCATCCTTTCGAAGCCATCCATCCCGATCAAGCCCATACACATTCATCTCCTCATCGTCGATGTTCATCTCTAACTTGGAGATGATTTCTAATAGATTAGGATCGTCCCTCTGGCTAGAACCAATCCGCTCTATCAAAGTGGGTCTGATCGTCAAACTAGCTAGCATAACTGGATCCAATTCGCACTTTGGTCTGAAATCAAACCCCGCGATATACTCCAGTTGCTTCCACTCAAGAAACATTGCCCCTAAGCCGGCATGTCTCCTACTCAAGGCATCGGCTACCGCATTACCTTTCCCAGGTGTATATGCGATATCAAAATCATACGAAGCCAAGAACTCTAACCATCTCTGCTGACGGAGAATCAGATCTTTCTGAGAGAATAGATACTTCAACGATTTATGATCGGTAAACAACTCAAATCTTTCTCCCAAGAGATAGTGTCTCCACATCTTCAGCGCAAATACAATCGCTGCCAATTCCAAATCATGGGTAGGATACTTCTTCTCATGCGGCTTTAGCTGTCGACTAGCATAAGCTACAACCCTACCTCCTTGCATCAATACAGCACCCAGTCCGGTACCACAAGCATCCGTGTATACCGTCATCTCTTCATTCCCTTTAGGAATGACTAACACTGGCGCACGCGTCAACTTCTCCTTTAGACTCTTGAAGGCATCCTCACACACTCCATCCCAAACGAAGGACTGATTCTTCTTAGTCAACTGAGTCAACGGTGCTGCTATCTTGGAGAAGTCCTGGATAAACTTACGATAATATCCAGCTAATCCCAAGAAGCTTCTCACATCTGTTACATTATTGGGTGTAGGCCAATCCTGTACCGTAGCCACCTTCGCAGTGTCCACGGCAATACCACTCTCTGAAACAACATGACCCAAGAATCTCACTTCCCTTCTCCAAAAATGACACTTAGAGAATTTCGCTTTCAACTGGTGTTTCCTCAACACCTCCATCACTATCCTCAAGTGTCCCTTGTGTTCCTCCTCTGTCCTTGAGTAAACAAGGATATCATCCACGAACACAAGAACAAACTTATTCAACTGATCTCTGAATACTCGATTCATGAGATCTACAAAATAGGCTGGTGCATTAGTCAACCCAAACGGCATGACCAACCACTCATAAAATCCAGACGGCGTCCTAAATGTCGTTTTCAGAACACTCTCATCCGCTACTCGAAGCTGATGAAATCCTGTCGCGAGGTCCAACTGGGAGAACACTCTTGCTCCTTCCAGTTGATCAAACAAATCATCTATCCGCGGTAGAGGATACTTATTCTTCCTCGTCACCTTATTCAACTCGCGATAGTCCACACACAAACGAAGGGAACCATCTGCCTTAGTGGCAAACACAACTGGTGCTCCCCACTCGGAGACACTCCTTCTAATAAATCCCTGCTTCAAAAGATTGCTGACTTGCACCCCGAGCTCTCGCTGCTCCCTTGGTGCCATACGACGAAGTGGCATCACTATAGGTCTGGCATCTTTCACTAAATCAATACGGAACTCAATCTCTCGGTGTGGTGGAAGCCCGGTCACCTCCTTGAAGACGTCCGGATACTGGCCAACCACGGGCACATCTGACAACTCATCCTGCGGGATGTCGAGGGAATTTACAAAACTAGCCATAACCCCATCACTAGGTAGACTACCAAACACTACCCTCCGCCCATCATCCGCCCTCACTGTCACCAAAAAGCCCTCACAGTCTACCACCACCCCGTATCTTTGGAGCCAATCGACTCCCAATATAATGCCATACCCAGTAAAGCCCAAAACAAAGCAATCACATACAAACATACATCCATGACTCGATAAGACCAAATTCCTGCAAATCATACTAAGGCTAGTCGAACCACCAATCGGGTTCGTCACAACCAATGGTCTATCGACTATCTCGGGTTCCAGTCCCAACCTATCTACCAGGTCACTAGATATGAAGGAACGGGAAGCCCCAGTATCAAACAAAACTCGAACTGGTACATCTTAAATAGAAAGCATACCTTGAATAACAACGTTCTTTCCTTTCTCCGCCGCAGTTGGGGCATTCGACGAAGAAGGAACAACATCAATAGCATATGCTTTCACAATCTGCTTCTCCTTAAGAGGTTGCGGACACTTATCCTTCTGATGTCCCATTTGACCACAGTTGTAGCACTTCCTTTCCGCTGGCTTGGCCCGACATTCTTTGGCATAATGGCCCTTCTTTCCACAGCTGAAGCACTCAACATCCTTCTTGCTCTTTTTCTGGCCACCTTTAGATTGGTCATGCTTCCTCTTATTCTGAGAGCTATTCTTGCCTCCACCGCCTACTTGCGGCTTTGGCCCTTCTGCAGATACAGCCTCAGTCTTTGACTTAGGGTAAAGGCTCTCTGATCTTAAAGCTTTCCCCACGATCGATTCAAAAGTCTCATCGACGTGGTTAATAAGCCTTTCCCCCAAGTATCCATCCAAACCAGTAATGAACTTCTCATTCTTCTTTTCAGGAGTATCAATGAGAGACAGTCCATACTTCGACAAAGTGTCGAACTCAACAATATAGTCAGAAACTGCCCTGCCACCCTGCTTGAGTTCCAAGAACCTCTTAAACAACACTGACTTCTGGGCAGCTGGAATAAACTTCTCGCTAAAGCGGGCCTTGAACTGATCCCAAGTAACCTGATCCTCTGGAGTAGCTGTTCTAATGGCATACCACCAATTCATCGCTCGCCCTTGCAGCCGACGAGACGCTAGCCTTCTCTTCATCGCATCCTCAAGACCCAAGTCATCAAAGATACGATCACAGCTATTCATCCAATCTTGAACATCTGTGGCCGACTCCGTTCCGTGGAACGGTTTTCCACCAAGATTAGTGTAATCCTTGCACAACTTGGCGAAATCGGCCCTAGGCGCCTGCACTACTGGGCCAACACCAACTCCGGGATTGGGAACTGCCCCTTGCACTTCTATAAGCATGTCTCTCATGAGGTTAGTAAACATTGCCCTCATGTCAGCGGCATTCCCTTGGTTGGTCCCTCTACCAGCACCCCTCGTGTCTCGGCTCATCGTCAATCTGAAAAAGGGAAATGATTAACGACCCCATAGTGGTGCTAGTGCAGTGCGACTTCATTCTTATACTACTAATAGTATATATATACATAGCTTTTGAAAACCAAAGTAATCACAAATACGCGCTCTCATATACGTACTAACTCTCCCTAGTGTCTTTCCCTAGGTTAACTACGCAACCTAGAGCTCTGATACCAAGTGTGACGGCCCGCCCCACACCAACCGACATTTACTCCAAAGGTGCGCTGTACACATGTCCAGTTAGCACGGAACGGGTCGTCAGAAGGAAAAGGAAGAAGGAAATGAACATACAAAGAACCTGTAGAATGTCTCACAGCGCATAGAATAAAATATAATAATAACATACTTGACATAAAACAGGAGAGACAGTGCATAAGCTGAAAACCAGAACTAAACATCATAGCAGCGGAAATCCAGAATACAGCTTATTACAAATTTTCAGACTGTCTCAAAGCAAAAGTAAGATAAGTGAGGTACACTACTAATGCCCAAGTAGCGACCACCAACGACACAGGAAGAATGTGTATATATATATCATACGTGGAAGCCTCCTGCCCGCCTCTGAATCAGCTACTCGCGCATCACCAGCTAACCTGTCTCTAGTCTGCTCGTGTGAGCACCCAGAGTAATAAGTGGAGACATAAAACTCTGGGTCAGACATAAAGCCTGGTATGAGCGATAAGCATCTAAAGTGAACAATAACAGGTAGACTAAAACATACCTGAACCTGCAACCAAAGAGTTTGCACTACATACCGTACAACACTCTAAGGTATCATATCAAACAGTGTAAAGATACGGAGGTGGGGAAGGTGTGCATGTCATAATGATGGCAAACAATCAAACATAGCATCCATCCTCACATCTCTCACTCAGTGCGTAAAGCATACAATATTCACCACTTCGATCACCCAACATGCCTTGCTACGATCACTCTGCCCCATGAAGTCATAAATGGCTTCACTGCACTGATAACGTAGCCACTAATTCCTCGCTATGTCCACTTGCCCCATGGAGTTATTCACCCCATCTGCGCTGGCTCATAGCCTTACCAATCCTTACTATGTCCACTTGCCCCATGGAGTTGTTCACCCCATCTGCGCTGGCTCATAGTCTTACTACGCATCACCTTGACCCTCAGGTCATAATGACCCTTCTGCACTGATAACGTAGTCTTGCTACCATCACTTTGCCCCTCAGGTCATAATGACCCTACTGCACTGATAAGTAGCCCATCATCCATTTCCAGTGGTGAATCGAAGTTATGAACGTCGACAACTCCTTAGCACACGTCCCGCAGCAAAGTCCAACTCATGAACTCCAGTCATTGGTTCCTATCTGGATCCTGAGTCAATACCCTTCATTTGGACTACCTTTGCATCTCGGGTTATCAGTCTTCATCGGTTCGGTTCGGATCAGAATGCTCCTTCTTCACTGGATCGGGTCGCATCGCCATCACCCCTGGCGGATCGGGTCGGGTCTCCAGATTGCCACGGTTCGGATCGTATCGTGGTCCTCTTTCTCTCTGCTTCGGATCGTGCTCCTCTCCTTGATTCGGATCGGAATACCCCACACGGGTCGGATCGCGCTCCTCCAGCTCGTGGCTTCCCCTGGTTCGAATCGGCGTCTCGTAGTGCATCGGTTCATGGATGCTGCTTTCCTTTAGTCGGATCGTGACGCGAAGCACAAGTGGATCAGATCGGGTAGCAGTTCGCGGTTGGTGCTCGTGGGCTTTGCGCAGATGGTTCGGTTCGGAGGAGATGACTCGGCTCGTGGTGATGACCCACGATCCCATAGGGCGATCCGATCGACCCTCAATCCCCTATCCGATCCGAATCCCTGCACCTTGTCCAGCGAGTTGTTTACGCCTCTCGACGGCGTTTTCGACCATTCCAACTATTCTAATCAGTCACAAAACATTTCATACAGTCATAGCAACATGCATAATCAACCACAAACATCAAAACATCAATATGATAGGTAGAAATGGATCAAACATACCCAAAATCCCATATTTCCCCTTAAGCATATTTAGGTGAAACTAATGATAGGATTAGCAAAAATTAACCAAATTAACCCAAATTCATATCAGAGGTCTAAAACATCATTCCGAATTTTATAAACATTTTTCCAGAATTTTATCATGTTTAAATTCGCTAATTAACCATAATCACCCCTAATTAGCCATAATTAGTGCAAAACTATGCAAATCACTCACCTTAGCCACAAATAAACTAAGATCTGAAATAATTCTCTGATTTGATGTGAATCTCAATGCCAAACAGCAGCTCCTATGTTGCTTTGGTGAAGATCTTCCTTGATTAGGGGTTGCTAAGCCAAATCTTTGACCAAGAGATGATTTGGAGGTGATTTAGAGGTTGGAGGCCATTTTTAGGGTACCTTGGTGATAAGTGGAGGCTAGAAAACTGAAATGGAATGATCCTCTATCTCATTTCAGCCTCCCCATAACCCTAATCCCGAAATGGGTTATGGGCCTACTCACTAATCACCCGATTTGGTCCGGTTAAGCAGTTTTTCACCCTCCAAACCTTATTTCAGCCATATCTCCCAAAAGGTAAGTCCGTTTGGCTATTATGACCACTCTACGGAAAGGTAAACCATCAAACGAATCCAATGGAAGTGGTTTCAGGTCAAAATTCCTTTCCAATCAAAAGTTATGGCCAAAACAGTACCAACTAGGGGCAAAATGGTCATTTAAAAATCGACAAAAATTATGAACATGGGAAATGACTCTAATGGATGTTTCCCAAAGTTACATGACCATAAGACTTCACATGGGAAAGAAATAAATATTCTACGATCCTATGATGTGTAGAATACGGGTCGTTACAAATACAAACCATAATAAGACATGGGTATGGTCAGAGGGTTAAGTGGGGTGACATGTAAATATGGACTTAACCAGAATAAGGTAAGACATGTAAATTATGACATGTAAGTATGGACTTAACCATAGCATGTGTAAGACATGGACATTTAAATTAAAATGGTTAAGTGGGAGAAAAACCTAGTGGGGACCAAGCATAGCTTATGTCGGATGGGGGACCCGGATTATCTAATTGGGCCCGGTACTAGGCGGGGGTTGGGGCACGCTTACTGGACTTGAATGTAAGAGGTCAAAACGTGAATAGCGGTGGCAACGCGAGTCCAACAGGTTCATGTGCGTGCATGGATCCGGGCTGGTAGGTAAGACGTTGTTGCATCGTGTAGATATGGCCGTGCATTTTATGTTGGTATCGGGGTTGCCACTTTGGGGAGTGATACACCCCACTGTGGGGCCAGCACGGGTGCCTACAGGGTTTAGGGAGCCGATCGAATGGGTAGGGTAAGAGTACCTTAGCGGTGGTAGGAGCAAGTCGGCATCTACGATAACAGCTAGGTACAAGTAACTACCAAGTTTGCCATGTGGGTACAGTTAGTAGGAAGGGATCAACCTTTAGTAAATAGAGACTAATAGATGTGCGGTGTAATTAAGTAATGTGGTGTAGCTTAGCAAAAGTGCGGTGTAACGAAATACATGTTGGTTGAGTTGGATTGTCCTTTGGGTGCTAATCTGATGTTGACTTCGGTCTTCGGGGTTAGTACTTGGAGGGTTGTTCGCTTAGCCAGGGTGTAGGATTGTCTTAGTACTTAGGAATGGAATCATCTTGTCCATCCCTTTTATCTATCTTATCTATGTTACAGCCATATCATGATGCCTATTTATGTCTTGATCATTTACCTTACCTATTATTTGTTAAAATTACCGGACTCGCCAGACTTTATGTCTGACCCGTTTTGTTTCCACCTCTTTTCTTTCCTCCCCCCCAGGTTTGCAAGGAGGGAATACTACATCTTATTGCCAATTTCTTTCAATTGCTTGAAGAGAGTAGATGTATCACTTTGGACTCTCTCACCTTTATGGCTTTGCTTATGCTCAGTGGGGATTTATGCATTTATGTTATTTAAGTATTTGCTTCTTTATGTACTTTGAAGTTTTTGGAAAAGACAACTGATCCTGTTGTAATGGTTTTTGGAGACTACTTATGTAAGCTTGTTTTGAAGTTATCATGCTATGAAATAAGTTTTATCTTCCACTGTGTTTTATTTATTTATTCTTGTAATTTATCTGTTCTATACTACTATAACGCTTCGCGGCCTTAATTCATTCCCTTTGTGAGTGACATTAATGGCCATGGGGTGCTACACGTGGTATCAGAGCTATGGTTACAAGAACAGATAAAAAATTTTGAAAAGTGTTTTCAAAAGTATTATTTTCATAGAAAGTATTTTCAAAAACTTGTTTTAAAGAAGCTATTTTCAAGGAAAGTTTACTTTAAAGAGCATAATCCCCGCAAGCCATACATCTCTCTTTCGCTTCCCTTGTTTTGAAACTCTTTCTTTTTCTTTTTAGCATGTCTGGAGCATCTGAGATACCAGAGGGTGTTCATGTACCCAGTTGGTTTCGTCAATATCTCGAGGCTAGGGCTGCTGCCATGGGTCCGACCGACGTTCCTCCTCCTCCTCCCTCAGCTCCAGTCATTCCTCCGCGTGGAGATGCTTTCTCCAAGGTATGTAAAGACTTTCGTTCGATGGGTGGAAAACCTTTTAGTGGATCTAGAACGTTCGTTGAAGCTAGAAATTGGTTGAAAGAAGTGGAGGATCTGTTTGGCATTTTCGATTTGGACGATTGTAAGAAGGTCCAATTGGCTGCTTGGTTGATGAAGGACGAAGCTGGTGGGAGGTTACTAATGGAGAGCGTGCTGTAGAGACGTGGGCATATTTTAGGGGAAGGTTTGAGTTGAAATTCCTTTCTCAAGCTGAGGAGAGTATGTACATGGAGAGGTTCTTGACATTGAAGCAGAAAAACTTGATCGTGAAGGAGTATGTGACCGAATTTAATAAGTTGGCGAGATTTGGGCTAGAGTTGGTCAATACGCCTCACAAGAAGGCCTTGAGGTTTGCAAAGGGCCTAAATGAACCGCTTCACAGTTTGGCTATGTCCCACATTCCAGTGGGGGCTACGTATGAAACGCTTGTTGATATGGCCTACATGCATGAAGAAGAGATGGGTGTAAGTATTTAGGCCACATTATAAGAAGGAAGATCCAAAGAAAGCCCAACAACAAAAGAAAGGTGGTAAAGAAAAGAGGAAGTGTCACAAATGTGGGATACCCGACCATTTGAAGAAAGACTGTAGGAAGAAGAAGAAGTTCGCTTGTTATCATTGTGGTGATCCAGGTCATGCTGTCAAGGACTGTCCTAAGAAGCAAGGAAGAGGGCAGGTTCTACTTCAGGAGGGCAGGTTCATGCTCTCATGGCTCCGGGGCAGGAAGAAGGTAGAAAAATTTCTGTCGAAAGTTTGATTTTCTTATTTGATCATCCTGTCTGTACTTTATTCGATTCTGGCGCATCACATTCGTTTATCTCTACATCATTAGTTGAAACACTGCACTTAAATACTAGTCTTGTTGTGGATCCCATTATAGTCTCAAATCCTATTGGTGGGTCGGCTCATTTATCCATGGTTTGTAGGGATTTGAGATTGTCTATCTTAGGCGTTGGTTTTGAATGTAATGCTTTTGTGCTTAGTTTCATGGGCTATGGGTTGATTCTAGGGATGGATTAGCTAGCCAGACATGGTGCCATCCTAGATTGTGAACGAAGGGTAGTAAATTTTTTGACTCGTAGTGGAGAGACCCTTGATATTTCTTGTGACCCTAGGGGATCGGTGATGCTTAGTTATCTTGAGTCACTTGACGCATCCAATGATGATTTACATTCTGTTCGTATAGTCCGTGAATATGTTGATGTCTTCGATGAGGTGAGGGGTCTACCCCCAAAACATGAGATAGGCTTTCGTATTTATCCTGTAGACAATGCAAAACCCGTATCTCTGCCAGTACGCCACATGGCTCCTCCTGAGAGGAGGGAACTCAATAAGCAAGTAGGGGAGTTGCTTGAGAAGGGGTTCATAAGACGTAGTATATCGGAGTGGGGTGCTCCACCAGTATTTGCCACGAAGGCGGATGGGTCCCTTAGACTTTGTGTGGACTATAGAGAACTTAATAAGCTTACTAAGAAGAATAGGCACCCACTGCCGAGGATTGACGATCTCTTCGATCAGTTAGTTGGCGCCTCAGTGTTTTCGCCGTTGGACTTAGCCACTGGTTTCCATCAATTGAGAGTGGTTGCGGATAGCATAGACAAGACTGCCTTTAGGACTCCGAACGGTTTCTATGAGTGGCTTGTGATGCCCTTCGGTTTGACAAACGCCCCCGCATACTTTGTTGACTTGATGAGTAGGGTGTTTAGGGAGTACCTTAATAAATTCGTGGTGGTCTTTGTGGATGACATCTTGATCTTTTCTAAGAGCGAGGAAGAGCATGCCCTACATCTTAGGGAAGTGTTGGAGACCCTTCGAGTGCATAACCTTAAAGCTAAATTTTCTAAATGTCACTTTTGGAGGAAGGAAGTGCGATTCTTAGGGCACATGGTTTCCAAAGAAAGGATAGCTGTGGATCCCGCGAAGGTGGTGGCCATCCAAGATTGGAAGGTCCCTAAAAATGCTACCGAGGTGAGGAGTTTCTTGGGGTTGGCTGCCTACTATAGGAATTTTATCAAGGACTTCGCAAAGATATCATCCCTATTGACACGCTTGACGAAGAAGAACCTAGTTTTCACGTGGGACGTAGATTGTGATGATGCGTTTCAACGTTTAAAGAGAGCTTTGACCACAGCCCTAGTCTTAGTGTTGCCAGATGGGAGTAAGCCATTTTCCGTTTATACCAATGCTTGTGGGACAGGAATATGCGCAGTCTTAATGCAAGAGGGGAGGGTAATAGCCTATGGAGGAAGGCAGTTGAGAGTGCATGAGAGAAATTACCCTACACATGACCTAGAGTTGGCCGCTATTGTTTTCGCGCTTAAGTCTTGGCGCCATTATCTTCTTGGCGAGAAATTCAAATTGTTCACAGACCACAAATCGCTAAAACACTTGTTCTCTCAGAAGGACTTGAACTTAAGGCAGCAAAGGTGGATGGAATTCTTAGCGTCCTATGATTTTGAGATAGCATGTACCCTTGGCAAAGGTAACATGGTGGTAGACGCCTTAAGTAGGAAAAGGTTGTCCTTGAGTCCGTTGTTTGGTGAGTGGCGAAGCTTAGAGTTCATCTCTACGTTTGACTTTAGACCTTTCATTGACTTTGTACCCGGTTTGCTAGCATCCTTAGAGGTCAGACCTACGCTTTTGGGACGGATTGGTGAGGCACAGTGAGATGACCCACAGTTGGTTGAGTTAGTACAGAAGCTCATAAGGGGGGAGTCATTGAGCCATCTCAGTAGGTATACCCTAGATGATAAGGGTTGGTTACGTAGTGAAACGACCCGAAATCCCCCTAACGGGAAATCACGGATTGAGTTGAGAACAAGGCACATCGGAACGCAGACAGAAGAACATTTCATTGTATATTACATCAATTCCATCAGAATACAAGAATATACCGAGTATGAATAAATATTACATAGAAAAATATTAGAGATTTAAATTACATTTAAATATATCGCAGCAGAAAATAATACAATACACAACTAGAAGTAATACACGGATACAGAGCTTCCCGAGTATCGTTCCAGCTGTAAATCAGGATCCTGTGAATATAAATCTGCAAAACCAAAACTACTAGCTGCCCGTGTCAAAATAAGGGCACCCAGAGTTTAGGTTAAAAAAATAAACTCCAAGTCAGTCATGGGACTGGTGTGAGAACTAAAACAGTTATCAATCTTTATTTTAAAGTTAGGTAAATCAAAGGACCACGCCGTATAACACGGAACGGGTTTCCTCCCAAGAATACCAGTGCATAAAACAACAGCGCAATGCTAAACGAAGATATTATAAGACCCAGGTCCCATTACACAATGCAACGCAAGCCTGAGGATAGGGTTTTTACCTTATAATAGCCAAGAATGCTTGATATGTTTAAAAAAAATCATTTGATACTATTATAAGTGCATAGTGTATAAAACAACTTCAAATCATAAGTATCAATCATAGACGGCATAAGTGTCCCATACCACTATGTAGCCATACTAGGCTCTATAATCAAAACCGCCAAGTCACGTATTGGAAGTTGGATTTCCCTCTGTGAACCGAGGCAAAAGATAGTCCTCTACCGATTCGAGACGCTCTAGCCCGTGTCTCAGGACAAGTACTCAGTCAAGCCCTTGGAGCGACAGGGCCGGTCCACCGATGTGGATTAAAATGCCTGAACACTGCGTTTCCCCGCTGCATAAATGAGCCAACGAATGACTCCATCAGCTCCACATAGTCACCGATATATCCGAGGCGCCTCGCAACAGCAACAACCACATAAGTCAAACTCGTCAGGGCGTGAAAACCATTGACGCCACTTCTAACTAGAAAGAAACGCATGTCCTCCGTGAAGTCCTTCTCCCATTTCTGGTTCACAACCGGGGTGTGAGGCTCGCGAATTAACGTTACACAAAGCTATGCCACACAGGCCGTGCTTTGATCATCAACCACAAGACTCTGCTTTTCAACAAAAGCCTTGATCATATTGCCACTTAGGCATGCCACACAGGAAATTCACTCCATGCGTTTGACACCCATCAATATATAACCTCTGAGCTCGTACGTCTCAAAGAAGGGCATTAAGCAAGAGAATAAATTCTCCGCCGCCAAACAGATATATATTTAATAGAAATCAACAACACAGAATAAAATCCAATGTCAGACACACAGTCCATTTGCAAGTCCGTTCTGGGTCTGAACGAAACCGGAGGCACCTTGTACCTCGCATATCCATCGATCCCCAAGTACGTATGGACGACCACCAACTGGTTCCCTCCTATTGGGTGTACGGCCCAATCAAGATCATCAGTTATCACCCGAACGACGTGAAGACCTCCGGTCTTCAACCACCGTCTTCCTCTTCGACACCACGTCGAATCAGTTATTCAGAATGGGATAAACCCGATCATTCTGAATAACTCGCGTGTATTATAAACAAGTGTTATACAAACACAACATACGCCTCATTCCAATTCATCAGCCACTAATCGTAAATTAGTAAGGGAACAATTCCCCAAATATTAACCCCGAAGGTCGAAACCAAGATCAGATCAATACCCAGGAAACCATTCATCTTAACTAATCTTCAGTTAGTTGCTAAATTTCACATTCTTAAGGATAGGTTCCTAGTAATTTTATCAAAGATAAATTCCTCAAATTTATTATTTAATCTTCTTTTGAATATCAATTCAAACCAAATTATGGTTTATCCAAACTAGCAGGGATTAACGAACCTTACCGAAGTAATCATTTGTTTTAAATTTCCCAATCCCAACCTATTCATCCCATGAAGTAAAACTGGTAGTACTTCATATCTAACACCACGGTGTTATCGGTAAATTCAATCACCATTCCACGTTCAAATATAATTAAAGATTTAACTATCGCCTGGAGCAAAACTGGTGATACTCCACTCTCGATCTTTTCAGTCTAATTAAAGATTCATTAAAACTCCACTTAGTTTTAATCTTCCTGTCTTTAACTGGGTTAAAGAATCAATGTCATTTATAACACGGTTCATGATAAACCCAAAATCACAATCCATTCTATCATCCTTTAACCGTAAAATAGCAAGTGACCAATTCCCTAAGTATTAACCCCGAAGGCCAAAACCAACATCAGATCAATACCCAAGAAACCATTCAACTTAACTAATCTCCAGTTAGTTTCTGATTTTCTTAACTTCGTTGGGTCTAAGAACAGTATTATTGAAGATACCGTTCACAACAACCCAAAATTACATTCCATTAATTATCAGGTTAAAGAACAAGTGTTATTTAAAACACCATTCACGATAAACCCAGAAATCAATTCAAATTCAATTCCAATTAAATACCATTTAATTGGTACACTTCATTAAATCTAAATAAAAAGATTTAATCTTTTTCTCAACTGGGTTTAAGAACAGTGTTAATGAAGACACCATTCACGACAAACCCAAATCACATTTGATATTAAATACAAGGCTCGGAATAGAAAATATATCGGCTTATATTCAATATCAAATTCTACGACCAACAAATATCGTATTGGAAATAACGATATAAGTATATCTTTCAAATTTCCATAACAATATCTGTATAATCACGAAATCCAAAATCGAAATATTCCAAAGACAATTTTGATTCAAATCCATTCCAATTCAATTATTGGAAATTCTGGTTACTTTTAAAACCATTTCAAATCCACTTTATTTATTTTAAAAATAAATAGAATTATAATTCTAGTTCCAAACTAGTTCATTTCGATAAAACTCTATTTTTATCCTTTCAAATATGGAGTTTTTCATCCCAATTCTTCACAAATCATTTCTTATTATTTTACACAAATTATTGATATTTTAAATAATTTTATCAAGGCCCGTACAGTCGATTTCCATCGACGGCCATCGAACTGCACTTACAGCGACCTTTTCCAAGTTTGATTTGGACATAATTCCAAATCCAACCGTCAGATTTCTAATTTCTAATATTCGTTAGTAAGCTCCTTTCGATACGAACCCAATGGTTCCGGTTTTAGGAGAATCTGACGGCCGGATCTCTCATAATATCCATTCGAAGTCAATGGTCGAAATTCGCGAACTGCCGCGGCGCGTTCTAGTCAGGCCATTATATATATATAATATATATTATATATTTCGTCGATTTCCATTCAAAACGTATTTTATAAATCGTTTTAAATTCGTTTTCGAAACGATTTCAACTTTATATTCAATTTCGAATCAAAATTGAATATTCCACATCATCGATATACAAATGATAATATTTTCAAAACGATATATTTTGAAATCACTTACTTTCCTATATTCATTTTAAAAACGAATATAATCGATATAAATATCGTTCACATCAAAATGGCGACAATCTAATCAACATGGCTTTACATATCTCAATAATTTCATTATTCCATTCAATAAATGAATATTTTCTATTCAACATATGAATCTATATTTCTATTCAACACATGAATTTATATTTCTATTCAACACATGAATTTACATTTCTATTCAACACATGAATATTTATTTTTATTCAACACATGGATATATATATTTTCAATTCAACACATGAATTTATTTTCTAAGTTGGAATGAGGCCCAATCAATTACCATATAACGTTAATTATATGGATTCCTTACAACACATGTATGTAACAGCAACGATAAATCATCAACCATCATCCAGTGTGCACTACACAACTGCATAAGCATTGAATATAAACAATTAACTCTTACACAGTCTGTCAACCCATCGATTGACATACAACTAAACAATCGGGATTAGTGTATGTCAAATATCATCCCAGTACCCGTATGGGGTTTCAAATCAACAAACACATATTTTATTTGTGAGGTTGGGCTATGTGTAAAATTTATCGTCCTAATTAATATCAATCAAATCAGTGCATATAAACAAATCTCCGATTTTTTTATAAATATTTATTTCATATACACGTTAAAAATCATATTTTTAACTATAAAATATTTTCCACTATTAAATATTTTATTTTATTCCACCTCACACAATCAAATTTCACAACACAGCAATCAAACAAACAAGTCATCCATGGTCCGTGGACGACGGGTGTCGGGTGCTACTAAACACCGTCTGCATTCTAGTATATATTTCAAACTAGAAATTAAAATAAAAGTGAGGAGTTCTCACCGACTAGCTAAACCAAACGCCACGACTCTTCTTATGTAGAAATCTTCGTCGTGCTCGCCTTTTGTTAGTTTCATTGTCCGTAGCCACTACATATATAAAAATCACATTTTTATATTGTTGCTATGTATATAAAAATCACATTTTTATAATCACTCTATATGGATAAAAATCTCATTTTTATACCGCTATTATATAGATAAAAATTCTATTTTTACAACGGTGTTCATATAATAAAGATTATACTTTTATCACGCTATTCTCTACATAAAAATTATATTTTTATATATCTACTTCTAATATAAAGATCGAATTTTTATATCATCGCTATAAAAGTCACATTTTTATTTCTGCTATTTCATTTTCTCTTTTAAAACTGAAAAGAAAATGCAATTTTTATTCTCAAAACAATATATATTTTTCCTTTCGAAACCATGTTTATTTTCTCCTTTCAAAACATATGTATATTTTTTCTTTTGAATAAATCAAGATCCAATTTTTAGATTAATAAAAATCTAACCTACTTTAAAAATCTAAGCTTTTTATTTTTAAAGATCTAATCTTTCCATATCTAAAGATCTAACCTTTCTACATATGAAAAATCAAATCTTTTACGTATTAAAAATCTTAACTTTGATTACATAAAAATCATAACTTTGATTATTATAAAAAAAACAAATCTTTTCTATGTAACGTATATATAAAAAAATCAGTTTTTTTCCTATGTAGACAAAAATAAAAATCAAATTAAAAAAATAAATAAATGATAAAAACTTACTGTAAAAATCGGTTTTCTCTGAGGAAGGGGGGCTTGCGCTGTTGGTCAGAGGTTGGGGGGGTTCCGGCGGCAGTGGCGGAAATAGGGGTGGCGGCGTTTTCTAGGGTTGTGGGGAAATGGGGGTTTCGAATTGGGTGGAGAGGAGAAGGGGGAACGACGGAGGAGAGGGCGCGGCGTCGGATTGGAGGGCGATGGTGGTTGGCTAGCGGCGGAGGTGGTTGTGCGACTGGGAGGGAGGTTGTAGCAATTTTGGTGCGGGTTTTTTTCTGTCGATTAGAAAATGAAAGGAGAGGGAGAGAGAGTGATGAGGAAGTGAGGATATATAAATATATATATATATATATATTTAATTATTTATTTTAATTTCAAAAAGTTACTTTTTGTTTCGAACTCGAAATCGAACCCACCGACTGTCGTCCATAGCTAATTACCCCCATTCCGAACACAATGGGATATGTGTCGTAGGCTGATTCGATCGTTTCGATCAGTTTTCGTCAAAATCAAAATATAACTCTATATATTGAATTTGAATGCGCATTTCAATTTACCGGGGCCACATATGGACTCTAAAAATTCCCGAAAAATATTTTCTAGCTTCTATTAATGATACGGTCCTAACAAAACTAATTTCATCGAATTCTGAGACCATCTGAAAAATGGCCATTTTCCAGTCGATTAAAATCAACTAAAATTGGTCAAACGCATTTTCTTTTTCCACGCTCACATATTAAATTCAAAAATTATGGAATTTGAAACCTAGCAATAATTTGACATGCCGGATCCAACAAAAGTGGTTTCGTCGAAAACAGAGGTCGTTTGCAAAATTTCCATTGTTAAGGGCCAGAATTCCATAGCGACTTTTCTGAATTTTCAACTGGACATATCTTTTTATCCCCGCTATGAAATTTCAATTTTTTCGGATTCGTTGGAAAGATATTCTCAATTAGATTCTAATATTTTTAGTTTCGCCAAAATCCGGTTTATTTTGAATCCTGTGCATTCATTTGAAATTTGAAAATCGAATTTTTGAATTACCGCGCCTTTTTCAATTCCTTTTATAATTAAAATAAAATATTTATATTCTAACGACGATTTATATAAATATATACGTTCTAATTCTATTCGAATTAAATCTCTCGTCGATATTATTTAAAATAACCCATTTTAAATATTCAAAATTCGCTAAAATTGCCAAAATAAAAATTTTAAATTGGCTCAGATTTCCGGGTTATTACACTCTCCCCCACTTAAAACTTTTCATCCCCGAAAAGGAATGAAGCCGAAAGTTGTTTAACCAATCAACTCAACTTCCATTATTTTCTTTACGGCTTAAGTTCTTCAACTTTTCAGTTTCTATGAACTTTTCAAATTTTTCAAAAATTTGGCTAACACCCTAAATTTTCGCCATAACCTCCCCTGCACCGGGGACTTCGGGATATTTCATATAGCCTCCCATGGCCTTCTTCAATCCAAAAGAAAAAGAAAAAACCAATCGGCTAATAAAATCATCCAAACCTAAAGAAATACAATAAATATGTACCTATTGGTTGGGCAAACAATTTTATTCCTCTTCTCTAGCCTCCTTGCTATGACCTGTTCAATGTAAGTACATGTATATGTATGCAAATGCGACAAATTTTCAATACAATTCACTATTTGATACAATTTGGCTAAATGGTTCAACTTTTAACTAATCAAACAATAATCAAACAACACAATAAGCAATCAATTAGTTGATTATCTTTTCAAATTCATAACTTTGATATATAGTCAAAAATCACATTTTTGGTGCCAAATCACAACAACAGGCCCTATCTAATTTTGGTTCTCACACCAATCAATTGGAAATATATAGAAACCTCACTTTCGTCACTCGAATATAAACACTGATGATGGCGCGCCATCATCTGAATCAGACCCGGGCGACTAGAGTGTGATTCTATATCTATCGAATATATTTGAGGCTTCAATACAAGTGGATCAGATGTACACTAAAATCTCTATATACTTGATTGTACAAATCGATACAAATAAATAATCAAATACGAATAATTGATTTAAATTTTCAAAACAAAAAAAATTGTTTTCATTTTAAAAATATACTCTTCACACCCGTTCTAGGATACTACTGATCCCATCTCTAACGAGTCATTCTCATTGGATATTACTAATCCAATTCTGATGAATTCTTTTGTTTGGTTCTAACGTGTCTTGTTCTCTGAGCTCTGTAAACCAAAGCTCTGATACCAAAATGAAATAGCCCGACGAAATCCGGTAGGCTTTGCAACCATCCCTTCATCCCCCAAAGCAGCAGGTAAAACCCACCGTAGCTTCCAAGTGGCCCCCCAGTACGCTTGTTTTACGACGACCCTCTCGAGCCTCCCGGCCACTGCCTAACCAACCCTCAAGAGGGACATGTGGGGGTAAGAGTCTCCCGTTCGCCACCAAACCACGAAGCGAGAACCCCCCATCATGACTGCAACAAGAACTGGTGATACTCCATTCTCGATCTTTTCAATCTAATTAAAGATTCATTAAAACTCCACTTAGTTTTAATCTTCCTGTCTTTAACTGGGTTAAAGAATCAATGTCATTTAAAACACTGTTCACGATAAACCCAAAATCACATTCCATTCTATCAGTCTTTAACCGTAAAATAGCAAGTGAGCAATTCCCTAAGTATTAACCCCGAAGGACGAAACCAACATCAGATCAATACCCAAGAAACCATTCAACTTAGTTAGTTTCTGATTTTCTTAATTCCTTTGGGTCTAAGAATGGTATTATTGAAGATACCGTTCACGACAACCCAAAATCACATTCCATTAATTATCGGGTTAAAGAACAAGTGTTATTTAAAACACCGTTCACGATAAACCTAGAAATCGATTCAAATTCAATTCCAATTAAATACCATTTAATTGGTACACTTCATTAAATCTAAATAAAAAGATTTAATCTTTTTCTCAACTGGGTTTAAGAACAGTGTTAATGAAGACACCATTCACGACAAACCCAAATCACATTTGATATTAAATACAAGGCTCTGAGTAGAAAATATAACGGCTTATATTCAATATCAAATTCTATGACCAACAAATATCGTATTGGAAATAACGATATAAATATATCTTTCAAATTTCCATAACAATATCTGTATAATCACGAAATCCAACATCGAAATATTCCAAAGACAATTTCGATTCAAATCCATTCCAATTCAATTATTGGAAATTCTGGTTACTTTTAAAACCATTTCAAATCCACTTTATTTATTTTAAAAATAAACAGAATTATAATTCTAGTTCAAAATTAGTTCATTTCGATAAAAATCTATTTATATCTTTTCAAATATGGAGTTTTTCATCCCAATTCTTCACAAATCATTTCTTATGATTTTACACAAATTATTGATATTTTAAATAATTTTATCAAGGCCCGTACAGTCGATTTCCATCAACGGCCATCAAACTGCACTTACAGCGACCTTTTCCAAATTTGATTTGGACATAATTCAAAATCCAACCGTCAGATTTCTAATTTCTAATATTCGTTAGAAAGCTCTTTTCGATACGAAGCCAACGGTTCTAATTTTAGGAGAATCCGACGGCCGAATCTCTCGTAATATCCATTCGAAGTCAATGGTCGAAATTCGCGAACTGTCGCGGCGCGGCGCGTTCTATTCAGGCCATTATATATATATATATATAATATATATATATTATATTTCGTCGATTTCCTTTCAAAACGTATTTTATAAATCGTTTTAAATTCGTTTTCGAAACGATTTCAACTTCATATTCAATTTCGAATCAAAATTGAATATTCCACATCATCGATATACAAATGATAATATTTTCAAAACGTTATATTTTGAAATCACTTACTTTCCTATATTCATTTTAAAAACGAATATAATCGATATAAATATCGTTCACGTGAAAATGACGTCAATCTAATCAACACGGCTTTACATATCTCAATAACTTCATTATTCTACTCAATAAATGAATATTTTCTATTCAACATATGAACCTATATTTCTATTCAACACATGGATTTATATTTCTATTCAACACATGAATTTACATTTCTATTCAACACATGAATATTTATTTTTATTCAACACATGAATATATATTTTTAATTCAACACATGAATTTATTTTCTAAGTTGGAATGAGGCCCAATCAATTACCATATAACGTTAATTATATGGATTCCCTACAACACATTTATGTAACAGCAACGATAAATCATCAACCATCATCTAGAGTGCACTACACAACTGCATAAGCATTGAATATAAACAATTAACGCTTACACAGTCTGTCAACCCATCGATTGACATACAACTAAACAACCGGGATTAGTGTACGTCAAATATCATCCCAATACCCGTGTGGGGATTCAAATCAACAAACACATATTTTATTTGTGAGGTTGGGCGATGTGTAAAATTTATCGTCCCAATCAATATCAATCAAATCAGTGTATATAAACAAATCTCTGATTTGTTTATAAATATTTATTTCATATACACGTTAAAAATCATATTTTTAACTATAAAATATTTTCCACTATAAAATATTTTATTTCATTCCACCTCACACAATCAAATTTCACAACACAGCAATCAAACAAACAAGTCATCCATGGTCCGTGGACGACGGGTGTCGGGTGCTACTAAACACCGTCTGCATTCTAGTATATATTTCAAACTAGAAATTAAAATAAAAGTGAGGAGTTCTCACCGACTAGCTAAACCAAACGCCACGACTCTTCTTATGTAGAAATCTTCGTCGTGCTCGCCTTTTGTTAGTTTCATTGTCCGTAGCCACTACATATATAAAAATCACATTTTTATATTGTTGCTATGTATATAAAAATCACATTTTTATAATCACTCTATATGGATAAAAATCTCATTTTTATACCGCTACTGTATAGATAAAAATTCTATTTTTACAACGGTGTTCATATAATAAAGATTATACTTTTATCACGCTATTCTCTACATAAAAATTATATTTTTATATATCTACTTCTAATATAAATATCGGATTTTTATATCATCACTGTAAAAATCACATTTTTATTTCTTCTATTTCATTTTCTCTTTTAAAACTGAAAAGAAAATGTAATTTTTATTCTCAAAACAATGTATATTTTTCCTTTCGAAACCATGTTTATTTTCTCCTTTCAAAACATATGTATATTTTTCCTTTTGAATAAATCAAGATCCAATATTTAGATTAATAAAAATCTAACCTACTTTAAAAATCTAAGCTTTTTATTTTTAAAGATCTAATCTTTCCATATCTAAAGATCTAACCTTTCTACATATGAAAAATCAAATCTTTTACGTATTAAAAATCATAACTTTGATTACATAAAAATCATAACTTTGATTATTATAAAAAAAATCTTTTCTATTTAATGTATATATAAAAAAATGAGTTTTTTTCCTATGTAGACAAAAAATAAAAATCAAATTAAAACAAACAAATAAATAAATGATAAAAACTTACTGTAAAAATCGGTTTTCTCTGAGGAAGGGGGGCTTGCGTTGTTGGTCAGAGGTGGGGGGGGGGGGCTTCCGGCGGCGGTGGCAGAAATAGGGGTGGCAGCGTCTTCTAGGGTTGTGGGGGAATGGGGGTTTCGAATTGGGTGGAGAGGAGAAGGGGGAACAGCGGAGGAGAGGGCGCGACGTCGGATTGGAGGGCGGCTGTGGTGGTTGGCTAGTGGCGGAGGTGGTCGTGCGACGGGGAGGGAGGCTGAAGCGATTTAGGTGCGGGTTTTTTCTCCTGCCGATTAGAAAATGATAGGAGAGGGAGAGAGAGTGATGAGGAAGTGAGGATCTATAAATATATATATTTAATTATTTATTTTAATTTCAAAAAGTTATTTTTATTTCGAACTCGAAATCGAACCCACCGACTGTCGTCCATAGCTAATTACCCCCATTCCGAACACAATGGGATATGTATCGTAGGCTGTTTCAATCGTTTCGATTAGTTTTTGTCAAAATCAAAATATAACTCTATATATTGAATTTGAACGCACATTTCAATTTACCGGGGCCACATATGGACTCTAAAAATCCCGAAAAATATTTTCTAGCTTCGAATTGACGTTACGGTCCTAACAAAACTAATTTCATCGAATTCTGAGACCGTTTGAAAAATGGCCATTTTCCAGTCGATTAAAATCAACTGAAACTGGTCAAACGCATTTTCTTTTGCCACGCTCACATATTAACTTCAAAAATTATGGAATTTGAAACTTAGCAATAATTTGACATCCCGGATCCAACAAAAGTGGTTTCGTCAAAAACAGAGGTCGTTTGCAAAATTTCCATTTTTAAGGGCCAGAATTACATAGCGACTATTCTGAATTTTCAACTGGACATATCTTTTTATCCCCGCTATGAAATTTCAATTTTGTCGGATTCGTTGGAAAGATATTCTCAATTAGATTCTAATATTTTTGGTTTCTCCAAAGTCTGGTTTATTTTGAATCCTGTGCATTCATTTGAAATTTGAAATCGAATTTTCGAATTACCGCGCCATTTTCAATTCCTTTTATAATTAAAATAAAATATTTATATTCTAACGACGATCTATATAAATATACAAATTATAATTCTATTCGAATTAAATTTCTCGTCGATATTATTTAAAAGAACCCATTTTAAATATTCAAAATTAGCTAAAATTGCCAAAATAAACTTTTTATTTTGGCTCGGATTTCCGGGTTATTACACGTAGGGACGGTAGACTTTGTGTACCACAAGACGAGAACTTGAGGAAGACCATTCTTGATGATGCACATCGTTCAAAGATGACCATTCATCCTGGCGGGGACAAGATGTACATGGAAATGAGACGAGTTTACTTTTGGGCCGGTATGAAGAGGGATGTGGCCGAGTTTGTCGCTAGATGCTTGGTGTGCCAACAAATAAAAGCAGAGCAAAAGAAGCCCGGTGGGTTGCTTCACCCATTGGAGGTCCCACAATGGAAGTGGGAGAGTGTCTCGATGGACTTTGTTGATGGGTTACCAAAATCAAGGAAGGGTAATACAGGGATTTGGGTCGTGGTAGACAGACTTATTAAGAGCACCCATTTCATTCCCGTGAAGAGCAAGAGAACTGCTCCATGGTTAGCCTCCGTATACATTCGAGAGATAGTTCGTTTGCACGGTGTTCCTTCTAGCATAGTGAGCGATCGTGATCTTATCTTTATTAGCGAGTTTTGGAAGAGCTTGCTTAGAGAGGTGGAAATAGAGCGTGATGCGACGATTCGATGAGCTCCTACATGCATTCTTGGGTCGGAGATTAAGAAGTTGAGGAATCGAGAGGTCAAGCTAGTCAAAGTGCAATGGGGAGATGATGAGAGCGACGCTACTTGGGAGACGGAAGAGAAGATGCGTTCATTATACCCTTTTCTTTTTGAGGGTATGTCTTTTAATTTCTCCTTTATCGCTTAGCTTGTACTTGTTCTATCTTTAGTATGTCCTCTCACTAGCATCTTTGAACTTTAGATAGGGTAGTCCTATGGTTGAAACATGTGTTTGAGACATGTTATGTATGGTGGATGCATGCGGATGCAAGTGTTTGCTAGTGGTTGGTCGTGGATGCATATACACACACTTTAGGCACTAGATCGGCTCAGTCACTTTCATATTGAATATTGCATATAAATGGATGTATTTAGTAAAATGAATGTACGTTGAATGTGTGTATCATATGGATGTTACATTTAAATGAATGGTTGTGCACACATGTAGTAATGATATGTATAGGGTTCTTTGCATACATGATGGATACATGGCACTATCATTATTTGCATTAAGGAGGTCGACTGAATCAGTGGACCGTCTGATTTTGCATTAGTATACGGACGTATACACACACACACTATGCATATGTACATGAAAAGCATTAGAAATCTTTTAAGGACCATGGTTGTTAGTGGTTGATGGTTGAGTAGATGGATTACTGGATGGTAGGATACGTTCTTCTTGACTTAGAGATTTCGAGGATGAAATCCTTTAAGTAGGGGAGAATGTAACACGCCGTATTTTCTGAGAATATTAAAATAACAAATTAAAGAATAATTTATTTGAAAACGAGGAATGAGAAAAGAATGATGTTTAACATTGTTCTAGGGTTTGTAAGCAGAAGACTTAGTAGCTCATTTGGTTAGAACATGTGACTTGCATACATGAGGTACAGAGTTTGATCCCCAGCCAGCGCCATATTTTTGTTTTAGGGGAATGGCTAAAAAGTGGCTTAGTGTGAAAGCAGTTCAAAAAGTGGTTTAGTGTGAAAATGGTTAATTATGAAGAAGTTATTAAGCCATGAAGTTTGTATGCATATAAGAGAAATATATATATAGATATATATAAAAATTAAATAAATAAATATTCAAAAAAAGTTCAAAACAGCGAATCGGGAGGGGGAATAGCCGAACCGCACCATTTTTGGAGTCGACCCAGCCCCACTAGGTCGACTAGAGGTCAATCCAGGGTGTTTGGCTGCCAACCCGTGGCCCGATTCGCCCTTAAGGGCTGATATGGCATCTGAGTGGTCCAGATCAGTTCTAGGGTTAATCCTAAGGCCTATATAACTTCCTACACCTATATATACACCCTAAGACCTAACCTTAATTCATAAATTTTATCTATGACACCATTATGCTGTCAAATTCTCTCTTAAACCCTAGTCGCCGCCTCTAAATCAAATCTCAAGTGTTCAACTTCAACTCAAATTAAAGATTAGAGCTTCTACAACAATTCAAGAAGATAAATCAGCAACACCGCAACGTTTCTACACCAATTTTAGTGCGTAAATCTATTCTTTAACCACGAAAGGTGAGTACGGTGATTTTCACAATATAAAAGTAACATGATGAAGTTGTAAAGAGGATTCATATGTGTGTATGTAATTTAAATCTCATCCAAGTCTTCACCTTTTTGATTCATGTCATCATATGCCTATGTTTCTATGTAAAGTTCATACCTTTATCAGTTTATTCATGTTGAATCTGTCATTATGCCTCTATGCCAGTTTACATGCCCCTTTATTTCATGATGTTGTGTTAATTCCAATTTTCTGTGATTTGATTCTCTCTTCTTATCCCTATTCCTTTTATTTTTGGATCTAGGCTACCTTCGAGCCTATGTTAAAAATACGTGCGAATGCAAATACATGGGAACGATGGGAATATGTGAAATATGAAAAATTGGATATTATTGGATATTTTGGATAATTGGATAATATGTGAAATTGGCATATTTGGGTATGAATTACATGGAATTGATGAAATTGCCTATAATTGTAAATTTGTAATTGAGGCTAATTAATATGTAATCAGAGACAATTTGGAATAGGCAATATTATAAACATGATTATATGTTTAATTGGATATACATGACATGAAAATTGGGTATGGGTGAAATACGATTATTAATAAACCTTTGACACGAGGTTAGGCGCAATTGTGGCGTAAGACTGCCCGGAACCGCCCGGCAAATCCAGCTGCCATAATTGGACGTCTAATGTGAGAGGTCAAAGGAATGAATTGTAGGCACAACGGTTAATGACACGAGGTTAGACCCAGTTTGTGGCGTAAGACTACTGTAACAACCCGGAAAATCTGAACCAGTTAAAAAATTTTATTTTGGCAATTTTAGCGAATTTTGAATATTTAAAATGAATTATTTTAAATAAAATCGACGAGAAAAATTATTTTAAATAGAATAGAACGTATATATTATATACGTCGTCGTTAGAATATAAATAATTATATCTAATTATAAAAGGAATTGAAAATGGCGCGGTAGTTCGATAATTCGATTTCAAACTTCAATTGAATGTACCGGGTGCAAAACAATCCGGATTTTAGTGAAACCAAAAACATTAGGGTCTAATTGAGGATATCTTTCCAACGAATCCAAAAAATCAAAATTTCACAGCGGGAATCAAAAGTTATGTCCAGTTTAAAATTCTGAATAGTCGCTATGGAATTCAGGCCCTTAAAAATAGGCATTTTGCAAACGACCTCGGATTTCGACGAAACCACCTTTGTTGGGTCCGTGATGTCAAATTATTGCTAGATTCCAAATTTCGTAATTTTTCGAATCCATATGTGAGCGTGGTAAAGGAAAACGTGTTTGACCAATTTCAGTTGATTTTAATCGACTGGAAATCAGCCATTTTTCTAACGGTTTCGGAATTCGACGAAATTAGTTTTGTTAGGATCGTATCGTCAATACGAAGCTAGAAAATATTTTTATGGAATTTTTCAAGTTAATATGTGACCCCGGTAAATTGAAATGCGCGTTCAAATTCAATATATAGAGTTATATGTTGATTTTAACGGAAACTGATCGAAACGTTCGAACCAGCCTACGATACATATCCCATTGTGTTCGGAATGGGGGTAAAATGCTATGGACGACAGGCGGTGGGCCTCGTTTCGAGGTCGTATGTAAAAGTCAACTTTTTGCAAAATAAATATATAAATTAAAAATTAAAACTCTCCCTCCTCCTTAAATCACGTTGGCCCCTCCCCTTTTCATTTCGTTTCAGCAGGAAAAAAAAAGAAAGAGAAAAAAATGGGAAATCGAACCCGACGTTGGCCGTGCCCTAGCCTGTCACCATCGTCGATGGCGACGCCCTCCGCCTCGCCTCCTGGTGGCAGCCGCCATGCCAAAGCTCGCCCCCCTTCTTCCTCGACTCCTCCTTCCGAATCCCGTACATCCCCACAACCGCGACGCCCCAGAGCCCTGAAACCCCCGCTTCCGCCCCAACGCCGCTCCTTCCGGCGAACTCCCCCACGACCGCGGACCCCCTCAGCCAATCGACCGACGCCACAAAACCCAGCGCCCCCTTGCTCTCCTTTGACACCAAAAATCACTGTAAGTTTTTGATTATATTTTTATTTATAAAATCAGTTTTTTTTTATATACATGAATTAGCATTTATAAGGTCTGAAAATAAAGTATACATAAAGATTTGATTTTTAAATTGAAAATATTATATTTTTATTTATAAAAATATGATTTTTATATAAGGAAGAGGTAGAATAGATTTTTATTCAAATAAAAATATGATTTTTATATTTTTAAAGTATTAAAAATATAATCTTTACTATATAAAGGATGTAAAAATAAGATTTTTATTTTTTAAAGTAGTAAAAATATAATCTTTTATATTGTAGAAAGATAAAAATATGATCTTTGCATAGTAGGAACTATAAAAATATAATCTTTATGAGATATAGAATGTAAAAATACCATCTTTGTATATGTAGCGAAATAAAAATCTGATTTTTATGATATATATGTTGAAATAAAGAGGTGATTTTTATAGTGATGAAATGAAAATACAATCTTTATATGTGAAAAGGCGAAGTCTTTATATGGAGGATAGCGTGATAAAAATAGAATTTTTATCTATATAGCAAAGTAAAAATTCGATTTTTATATATTGAATAGCGAAGTAAAAATTCGATTTTTATATATTGAATAGCAAAGTAAAAATTCGATTTTTATATATAGAATAACAAAGTAAAAATTCAATTTTTATATATATAGTGGCTACGGGCATCGAAGGTGATAAAAAGGGCGAGAATGGCGAAGATTTCAATAAATGAAGAGTCGTGGTATTGGATAGCTATCGGTGAGAATTTCTCACTCTTCCATTTCTTTTCTAGTTATATATATATATATATACCAGGATGCAGACGGTGTTTAGTAGCACCCGACACAATCGTCCACAGACCATGGACTTGTTTGTTTGGTTGCATAAATTAGTTAGATGATTTGATTTGAATTTGGTTGTTTGTTGAATTTGATTGATGTGTGAATGGCGTGGGCCTTCACTAGACCGGGGATAAGGCTAGGCCTTGTCCCGTTTCTAGTATCGTGCCGTTATGCCGCCGAAATTTTCTAAAATATGTTAGAAAAATAAAAATATCATTTTTATTGTGTAAAGGAACTGAATAGAAATTCATATGTTGAAATAAAATGTTTTATCGTTAAAAATATAATTTTTAACGTGAATGTGAATAAATAAAATATTCATTTACAAACCGGACGGTTTGTTTATGTACACCTATTTGAAGGACATTGATTGGGACGATAAATTTTACACATCGCCCAACTGCACAAATAAAATCTGTGTTTGATTGTTTGAAACCCCACACGGGTGTTGGGATGAAATTTGAAGTTCACTCATCCTGATTGATTAAATATGTCGATCGATTGATTGACAGGCTGTTATAAGCGTTAGATATCTATATTTGATGCTTATACAGTGTAGTGCACTTTGGTTGATGGTTGATTATTTTTCAATGCTATTATATACGTGTGATGTATGAAAATCCATATAATTAATATTATATGGTAATTGATTGGGCCTCATTCCAATTTGAAGAATAAAGAATATTATAAAATAAAGGTTCATGTGTTGACTATACTCATCCGTTGAGATTAGTCATGTGTTGAACGAAATATTTTAACAATAAAATTTATCTCTTTATCTTTATAAAATAAAGGTTCATGTGTTGACTATACTCATCCGTTGAGATTAGTCATGTGTTGAACGAAATATTTTAACAATAAAATTTATCTCTTTATCTTTATAAAATAAAGGTTCATGTGTTGACTATACTCATCCGTTGAGATTAGTCATGTGTTGAACGAAATATTTTAACAATAAAATTTATATCTTTATCTTTATAAAATAAAGGTTCATGTTTTGACTATACTTATCTGTTGAGATTAGTCATGTGTTGAACGAAATATTTTAATAATAAAATTTACATCTTTATCAATATAAAATAAAGGTTCATGTGTTGACTGTACTCATCCGTTGAGATTAGTCATGTGTTGAACTAAATATTTTAATAATAAAATTTACATCTTTATCAATATAAAATAAAGGTTCATGTGTTGACTGTACTCATCCGTTGAGATTAGTCATGTGTTGAACGAAATATTTTAATAATAAAATCTACATCTTTATCAATATAAAATAAAGGTTCATGTGTTGACTGTACTCATCCGTTGAGATTAGTCATGTGTTGAACGAAATATTTTGAAATAGAAATATTTGAAATAGAAATATTTGAAATAGAAATATTTGAATATGAAATATTTGAAAAAGAAATATTTGAAATAGAATATTTGAAAATAGAATTATATGAAGCCGTGTTGATTAGAGATGCGCCATTTTGACGTGAACGATGTTTATATCGATTTTATCCATTTTAAATCGAATATTGAAAGGTGATTTCGAAATCGCATATTTTGAAATGAAATTTGACTTCAATTGAATATAAAACGATTTCGAAATGAATTGAATTGAAAACGATTTCGAAATGAATTGAATATAAAACGATTTCAAATTGAATTAAATAGAAAACGAAATGAATTCGAATCGAATTAAAAATCGATTTGAATTGAAATCAAACAGAAAACGAAATGAATGGGATTCAAATAGGAAATGAATTTGATTTGAAACCAATTTGAATTGAATCGAATAGAAAACCAATTTGAATTGAATCGAATAGAAAACCAATTTGAATTGAATCGAATAGAAAACGACTTTGAAATCAAATTGAATTGAAAACGAATTCAATTTGAATTGAAAGCGAATTGAAATGAATTCAAATTGAATTGAAATTTGAATTGAATAGAAATCAATTTTAGAACGAATTTATAAAGAAGAATTCAATTTTGCTTTGAATTGAAATGGAAGTTGAAATTGTTTTTGAAACGAATTTAAAACTATTTATATAATTCGTTTTAAATAGAAATCGACAAAATATATATTATATATATAATATAATGGCCTGAATAGAACGCGCCGCGCCGCGGCAGTTCGTGAATTTCGACCATTTATTTCAAACGGACATTACGGGAGATCCGACCGTCGGATTCTCCTAAAACCGGAACCGTTGGGTTCGTATCGAAAAGAGCTTTCTAACGAATATTAGAAATTTGAAATCTAACGGTTGGATTTGGAGTTACGTCGAAATCAAATTTTAAAAAGGTCGCTGTAAGTGCAGTTCGATGGCCATTATTGGAAATCGACTGTACGGGCCTTGATAAAAATTATTAAAAATATCAATAATTTGTGTAAAATCATAAGAAATGATTTGAGAAAAATTGGGGTGAAAAACTCCATATTTGAAAAGATAAAAATGGATTTTTATCGAAATGAACTAGTTTTGAACTAAATTTAAAACCCAATTATTTTTAAATAAATAAATTAGATTTAAAAAGGGGTTTTAAATAAATCGGGATTTCTAATATATTTGATTGGATTTGAAATGGGTTTATCGTGAACGGTGTTTTAAACAACACTAGTTCTTTAACCCGAGGATAAATAGATTGTGATTTGGGTTTATCGTGAACTGTGTTTTAAATAACACCTAGTTCTTTAACCCAGTAAAAGGAGTTTTAATGAATCTGTAATTAGATTGAAATGTGAATCTATAATCTAAATTATCAAATTTAGAAATGAGCGAGAATGGAGTATCGCCAGTTTTGCTCCAAAGCGATAGTTAAATCTTTAATTAGATTTGAACGTGAAATGGTAATTAATTTTACCGATAACACCATAGTATTAGATATGGAGTATTACCAGTTTTGCTTCGTGGGATGAATAGGTTGGGATTGGGAAATAAATAAATAATTACTTCGTTGTGGTTCGCTAATCTCGACTAGTTTAGAAAATAATAATTTGGTATGAAATGTCATTCAAAGGAAGATTAAAGGATAAATTTCAAAGAATTTATCTTGGATAAAATTAATGGGAACCTTTCCCTAAGAATGTGATTTGGTGAATAAAAGAATATTCTGAATTGGAATGAGGCGTATGTTGTGTTTTCTAACACTGTTTTTAATATACGCGGGTTGTTCGGAAAGGCCGGGTTTATACCCATTCTGAATAACCGATTCGACGATATGTCGAAGATGAAGACGATGGTCGAAGACCGGAAGTTTTCACATCGTTTGGATTATTACTGACGATCCTGATTGGGCTGTACACCTAAGAGGATGGAAATAGTTGGTGGTCGTCCAGACGTACTTGGAGATGGATGGATATGCGAGGAAAGTGCCTCCGGTTTCGTTCAGACCCAGAACGGACTTGTAAATGGATTGTGTGTCTGACATTGGATTTTATTCTGTGTTGATTGATTTCTATTAAATATACATCTGTTTGGCGGCGGAGAATTTATTCTTTTGCTTAACGCCCTTCTCTGAGACGTACGAGCTCAGAGGTTGTATATCGATGGACATCAGTCGCATGTCATGAATTGCCTGTGTGGCACGCTAAGATGCAATGATCAAGGCTTCTGTTGAAAAGCAAAGTCTTGTGGTTGATGATCAAAGCACGCCTACGTGGCAGCTTTGTGTATAACGTGAATCCGCGAGCCTCACACCTCGGTATGAGTCAAAAACGGGATAAGGACTGCAGGGAGAGCACGACGTTTCTTTCTAGCTTTGGTGGTGTCAGTGACTTACCAGCCCTGACATTTATATACTTTTCACCTTTGTGGTTGTTGGAATGAGGCGCCTCGATTATAGGTCTGTAAGGACCGGGAAATGTTTGTTCAGGCATAACTAATCCTCTAACGTAAGTGAGGACCGGCCCTGAAGATCCAGGGGTTGCCCAGAGTGCGTAACCCGGGGACATTTGCTAGAGTGTCTCGAACGCGGAGAGGAGCTTGCCCCTTGCCTCGACTCATGACGGAAATCCAATTTCCAATATGTGTATTTCGGCTTTATTTGTAGAGCCTAGTATGGCGATGTAACGACCCGTATTCTACGCATCATAGGATCGTAGGATATTTATTTCTTTCACATACGAAGTCGTATGGTCATGTAACTTTGGGAGACGACTATTGGGGTCATTTCCCATGTTCATGATTTTTCCCGATTTTTAAATGACCATTTTACCCCTAGTTGGCACTGTTTTGGCCATAACTTTTGACTGGAAAGGAATTTTGACCTGAAACCACTTCCATTGGCTCCGGATGATGGTTTCTCTTTCCGTAGAGTGGTCACATTAGCCAAACGGACTCACCGTTTGGGAGATATGGCTGAAACAAGTTTCAGATGGTGAAAAACAGCTTAATTGGGCTTAACCGGGTGATTAGCAGCTAGGCCCAAAGGGGAATTTCGGGTTTAGAGGTATAGGAGGACTGATTAGGGTTAGGTTATCATTCTCATTTCAGTTTTGAGCCGCCACAAACCTCCTTGAGACCTTAGTAATGGCTTCCTACATCTAAAACACCCAAAATCACTCTCTAATTGAAGATTAGGCTTAGCAACACTAAATTAAGGAGAAAAAGCATCAAAGCAAGGTTGGAACTGCTGTTAGACATCAGTATTCGCCCCAAATCAGAGGAGTTTCAGTTCTGAGAATTTCATTTGTGGCCAAGGTGAGTGATAACATCATTTTGACACTAATTACGGTTAATTAAGGGTAATTAGTAAGGATTAGCGAATTTATACGTAAATAAATTCTGGAAAAATTCTTAAAATTTTAAAATAATGTTTTAAGGCTCTGTTAGAAATTTGGGTTAATTTCGATGTGTTTTGCTAATCGTATGCTTAAACATGATTAGGAAGGATTATAAGAAAATGTGAGGTTTTGGCCACTTTTGATCCATTTTGATTCATTTAAATTGTTGTTTGTTGTTTGTGGTTGCTATTACATGTTACTATGACTCTATGGTATGTTTCATGATGGATTAGAATAGTTAAATTGCTCGAAAACGTCGTCAAATGGCGTAGAAAGCTTGCTGGAAAGTTGCAGAGGTGTGCAGGCCCCGAACCGGTTCGGATCGGAGAAAGGGGTCGGATCGGACTAGGGAACTGACCAAGGGAATCCGAACTGGATGAGGACTTGCCACTGGAAGAAGTTTGGCAGGAAGGAAGGCCATTGCTTAGAGTTGGAGTTGGACAGGAGATCGGATCGGAGCGATGGAGCGGATCGGATCGGAGTAAGCTAGGGAACGGAGCGGATCGGATCGGATCGGAAGAGAGATTGGAGGCCAGATCGGATCGACTTGGAGATGCAGGGCTCGGATCGGAAGCAAAGAAGAAATAAGCTAGGGATTGGAGCGCTGGAGAGAAGGACACCCGACCCGACCTGGAGGAGGACCCCGACCCGACCCGAAGTGAAGAACCCGACCCGAACCGAATGGGAAGATGACAAGGAGGACCGACCCGAACCGACGAGAATAACGACTACCGACCCGAACCGAATTCTAGAGCTGCTATTGCGCGACAACTCTTCTGAAGACCCACTCCAATTCGACCAAATCCGAGATGCAAAGGAAGTCCAAATGAGAAGTTAGAGCTTAAGATTCAGATGGGAATCAATGAGTTCGCTTCATGGTTGGGCTTTGCTGCGGGACGCGTGCTAAGGAGTTATCGACGTCTATAGTTTTGGACCACTATGGTAGGAGGTACGAAGGCGGATTCAGGGCCATTATGGCATCGGTAGAACCAAGGGCTACGACCAATGAAGTGGGTCATTGAAATGTTTGGTCATGACTCCAAGTGTTGTCTTGGTCACAGCAGGGTTTCTACAAGTCGGGATTCGTCGTTGCCTCAGTTTGTCTAGTGTTCCAAAGTGGTAGATGTCGTACGCTTTACGCACTGAGTGAGAGGCGTGAGGATGGTTGCCATGGATGATTTGTTTGCTATCATTATGACATGCACACCCCACCCCCTTATTCTTACACTATTTATTTTGGCACCTTGGAGTATTGTACGGTATGTGGTACTAACTCTTTGGTTGCAGGTCCAGGTTCAGGTATGGTTTAGTATACCTGTTATCATTCTGTTTAGATGCTTATCGCTCATACCAGGCTTTATGTCTGACCCAGAGTTTTATGTCTCCTCTTATTACTCTGGGTGCTCTCACGAGCAGACTAGAGACAGGTTAGCTGGTGATGCACGGGTAGATGATCCGGAGACGAGCAGGAGGCTTCCACGTAATATATATATATAGTATTCTCCCTGTGTTGTTGAAGATCACTGCTTGGGTATTGTTGGTGTATCTTCTACTTCAGCTTTCTTTTGTTTAGAGACAGTAAATTTGGAAAGTTGTAATAAGCTGTATTTGGATTTCCGCTGCTTTGAGATTGATGTTGGTTTTAGTTATCAGCTTATGCACTGTCTCGCCTGTTTTATGTCAAGTATGTTATTATTATATTTTATTCCATGCGCTGTGAGACATTCTACAGGTTCTTTGATCAGTTCATTCCCTTCTTTTCTTCCTTGACGACCGTCTTGTGCTAGTCGGGCATGCGTACAGCGCACTTTTGGAGAAAATGCAGGCTGGTGCGGGGCGGGCCGTCACACTTGGTATCAGAGCTCTAGGTTGCGTAGTTAACCTAGGGAAGTTATCAGGGAGAGATATTACACGTATACGAGAGAGCGTATTTGTTATTACTTTGGTTTTTAAGAAGCTATATATATATATATATATACTATTAGTAGTATAAGGATGGAGTCATACTGCACTAACACCACTATGGAGTCGTTAATCATTTCTTTTTCAGATTGACGATGAGCCGATATGTTAGAGGTACCGGTAGAGGGGCCAATAATGGGAATGTTGCTGACATGAGGACGATGTTTACTGACCTCATGAGAGAGATGCTTAGAGATGTTCAGAGGGCAGCTCCCAATGATGGAAATGGTGGTGGTCCAATGGTGCAGGCGCCAAGAGTTGACTTCGCCAAGCTGAATAAGGATTATACTAGTCTTGGTGGGAAGTCATTCCATGGAACGGAGTCGGCTACGGACGTTCAGGATTGGTTGGATAGTTGCGAGCGTATCTTCGAGGATTTGGGTATCGAGGATGCGATGAAGAGAAAGTTAGCGTCCCGTCAGCTGCAAGGGCGGGCAATGAATTGGTGGAATGCTATAAAGGCAGCTACTCCCGAAGATCAGATTACTTGGGAGCAGTTTAAGGCTCGCTTTAGTGAGAAGTTCATTCCAGCTGCTCAGAAATCAATGTTGTTTAAGAAATTCTTGGAACTCAAGCAGAATGGCAGGGCTGTCTCGGAGTATATTGCTGAATTTGACACTTTGTCAAAATATGGGTTATCTCTTATAGATACTGCCGAGAAAAAGAATGAGAAATTCATAACTGGTTTGGATCAATACTTGGGGGAAAAACTTATTAACCACATCGATGAGACGTTTGAATCGATTGTGGGGAAAGCGTTGAGGTCAGAAAGTCTCTACCCTAAGCCGAAGACTGAAGTTGCATCTGCAGAAGAGCCAAAGCCACAAGCTAGTGGTGGAGGCAAAGGTGGTTCGCAGAATAAGAGAAAGCAGAATCAGGCTAAGGATGGCCAGAAGAAAAAGAATAAGCAAGATGTGGAGTGCTTCAGCTGTGGTAAGAAGGGCCATTATGCTAGTAATTGTCGGGCCAAGCCAGCGGATAGGAAGTGCTTCAATTGTGGCCAATTGGGACATCACAAGGACAAGTGTCCACAGCCCCCTAAAGAAAAGCAAATGGTGAAAGCATATGCTCTTAATGCTATTCCTTCTTCGTCGAATGCCCCAACTGCGGCGGAGAAGGGAAAGAGTGTCGTCATTCAAGGTATGCTTTCTGTTTATGATGTTCCTATTAGAGTTTTGTTTGATACCGGAGCTTCCAGTTCTTTCATATCTAGTGACCTGGTAGATAGGTTGGGATTGGAGCCCGAGATTGTCGATAGACCTTTAGTAGTGACGAACCCGATTGGTGGTTCGACTAGCCTTAGCATGATTTGTCGCAATGTGGTCTTATCGAGTCATGGATGCATGTTTGTTTGTGATTGCTTTGTTTTGGGCTTTACTGGGTTTGGCATTATTTTGGGAGTAGATTGGCTCCAAAGATACGGGGTGGTGGTAGACTGTGAGGGCTTGTTGGTGACAGCTAGAGCGGATGATGGGCGGAGGATAGTGTTTGGTGGTCTACCCAGTAAGGGGGTATTGGCTAGTTTTCTAAACTCCCTCGACATTCCGCATAGTGAGTTGTCAGGTTTGCCCGTGGTAGGCCAGTATCCGGATGTTTTCGAAGAAGTGACCGGACTTCCACCACACCGAGAGATTGAGTTTCGGATTGATTTGGTAAGAGATGCCAGACCTATAGTGATGCCACTTCGTCGTATGGCACCAAGAGAGCAGCGAGAGCTCGAGGTGCAAGTCAGCGATCTTTTGAGGAAGGGATTTATCAGAAGGAGTGTTTCTGAATGGGGAGCACCAGTTGTGTTTGCTACCAAGGCGGATGGTTCCCTTCGTTTGTGTGTAGACTACCGCGAATTGAATAAAGTGACGAGGAAGAATAAGTATCCTCTACCGCGGATAGATGATTTGTTTGATCAGTTGAGTGGCGCGAGAGTATTTTCTCAGTTGGATCTCGCGACAGGTTTTCATCAGCTTAGAGTGGAAGCTGAGAGTATAGCTAAAACGGCATTTCGGACGCCGTCTGGATTCTATGAATGGTTGGTTATGCCATTTGGGCTGACTAATGCCCCGGCATATTTTGTGGACCTTATGAATAGGGTATTCAGAGATCAGCTGAATAAGTCTGTCCTTGTGTTCGTTGATGATATTTTGGTCTATTCGAGGGCAGAGGAGGAACACAAGGAACATTTAAGAGTAGCGATGGAGGTGTTGAGAAAACACCAATTGAAAGCAAAGTTTTCTAAGTGTCACTTCTGGAAGAGGGAAGTGAGGTTCTTGGGCCATGTTGTATCAGAGAATGGTATTGCCGTGGACCCGGCGAAGGTGGCTACGGTACAGGATTGGCCTACGCCCAAGAATGCAACAGATGTAAGAAGTTTCTTGGGGTTAGCGGGATATTATCGTAAGTTTATCCAAGGTTTCTCCAAGATAGCAGCACCGTTGACTCAGTTGACAAAGAAGAATCAAACTTTTGTCTGGGATGAAAGGTGCGAGAATGCATTCAGAAGTCTAAAGGACAAGTTGACAAGCGCACCAGTGTTAGTCATTCCTAAGGGGGATGAAGAGATGACGGTATACACGGATGCCTGTGGTACCGGACTGGGTGCTGTATTGATGCAAGGCGGTAGGGTTGTAGCTTATGCAAGTCGGCAATTGAAACCGCACGAGAGAAGATACCCTACCCATGATTTAGAATTGGCAGCGATCGTGTTCGCGTTAAAGATGTGGAGACACTATCTCTTGGGAGAAAGATTTGAGCTGTTTACAGATCATAAGTCGTTGAAGTATCTATTCTCCCAGAAGGATTTAAATCTCCGTCAGCAGAGATGGTTAGAGTTCTTAGCTTCCTATGATTTTGGCATCGCATACACACCAGGAAAGGGCAATGCGGTGGCTGATGCATTGAGTAGAAGACATGCCAGCTTAGGGGCTATGTTCCTTGAATGGAAGCAACTGGAGTTTATCGCGGGGTTTGATTTCAGACCAAAGTGCGAATTAGATCCAGAAATGTTAGCAAGTTTGACGATCAGACCCACTTTGATTGAACGAATCGGCTCTAGTCAGAGGGACGATCCTAACCTATTGGAAATCATCTCCAAGTTAGAAATGGGTATCGATGAGGAGATGAACAAGTATGGGCTTGATCGAGATAGATGGCTTAGAAAGGATGGAAAGCTTGTTGTACCCAATGTCAATGGATTGAGAGATGAAGTGCTTAGAGAATGTCATCACTCAAAGCTGACTATACACCCCGGTGGTAATAAGATGTATCGAGATATGAAGCAGACTTACTACTGGGAAGGAATGAAACGAGACGTTGGGAAGTTTATATCCAAGTGCATGAATTGCCAGCTAGTTAAAGCCGAGCAAAAGAAGCCTAGTGGGTTGTTACAACCCTTAGAAATTCCCGAATGGAAATGGGAGCAAGTCTCGATGGATTTTATTGATGGTTTACCAAGGACTAGATCGGGACACGATAGCATTTGGGTAATTGTGGATCGACTAACTAAAAGTGCAAGGTTTATACCAGTCAAATCGACTAGAACGGCAGCTAAGTTAGCAGAATTGTATATGAAGTGGGTAGTGAGATTTCATGGAGTACCTAAAAGCATTGTGAGCGACCGAGACCCGTTGTTCACTAGTGGGTTTTGGAGGAGCTTGCAAGAGGCGCTAGGGTCAGAGTTACATCTCAGTACCGCATATCATCCTCAGACCGACGGTCAGACGGAGAGGGTGAACCGTATTTTGGAAGATCTCTTGAGAGCATGTATATTGGATTTTGGTGGATCATGGGATGACCATTTGCATCTAGTAGAGTTTGCATATAATAATAGTTACCAATCCAGTATCGGTATGGCTCCGTTTGAAGCTTTGTATGGAAGACCGTGCAACTCACCATCATGTTGGATAGAAACTGGCGAGAAGTTTATGCTTGGACCAGATGTGGTGAGGGAAACTTCAGATAAAATCAAGATCATTCAGCAACGAATGAAGGCAGCCCAAGATAGGCAGAAGAGTTATGCTGATAAGAGAAGAAGAGACTTAAAATTCTCCGTTGGTGACTTGGTGTTTGTCAAGATTTCTCCGTTGAAGAGCGTAATACGATTTGGCAGGAGAGGTAAATTAGTACCAAGATTTGTTGGCCCATTCCCTGTTCTTGAACTAGTCGGGAATTTGGCATATAGAATTGACTTACCAGAGAAGATGGCGGGAGTTCACAACGTATTTCATGTTTCCCAACTAAGGAAGTTCGTTCACGACTCAGATATGACTATCTCACCTGATCAGTTGGAAGACTTCGAAGTAGAACCCGAGGCGGTTGGAAACCGCAAGCCGGCCCGTATTGTCGCACACGACATGAAGCAACTTCGAAGGAAGTCGGTGAAGCTAGTCAAGGTACAGTGGAGCGAAGACGAGAATGATTGTACTTGCGAAACAGAAGAGGACATAAGGAAGAAGTATCCAGAACTCTTTGTCTGGTAAGATTTTAACTTCGATTTAGTTTTCCGCATGCTAGGATAGGCTTGTTTGCTTGTTTTACATATTTGATTGTTGTATATGGTTGTTAGGCATGCGGGATCCTTTGTATGTTTTGGGTTAAGGAATTTCGGGGGCGAAATTTCTTAAGGGGGGGAGAATGTAACGACCCGTATTCTACGCATCATAGGATCGTAGGATATTTATTTCTTTCACATACGAAGTCGTATGGTCATGTAACTTTGGGAGACGACTATTGGGGTCATTTCCCATGTTCATGATTTTTCCCGATTTTTAAATGACCATTTTACCCCTAGTTGGCACTGTTTTGGCCATAACTTTTGACTGGAAAGGAATTTTGACCTGAAACCACTTCCATTGGCTCCGGATGATGGTTTCTCTTTCCGTAGAGTGGTCACATTAGCCAAACGGACTCACCGTTTGGGAGATATGGCTGAAACAAGTTTCAGATGGTGAAAAACAGCTTAATTGGGCTTAACCGGGTGATTAGCAGCTAGGCCCAAAGGGGAATTTCGGGTTTAGAGGTATAGGAGGACTGATTAGGGTTAGGTTATCATTCTCATTTCAGTTTTGAGCCGCCACAAACCTCCTTGAGACCTTAGTAATGGCTTCCTACATCTAAAACACCCAAAATCACTCTCTAATTGAAGATTAGGCTTAGCAACACTAAATTAAGGAGAAAAAGCATCAAAGCAAGGTTGGAACTGCTGTTAGACATCAGTATTCGCCCCAAATCAGAGGAGTTTCAGTTCTGAGAATTTCATTTGTGGCCAAGGTGAGTGATAACATCATTTTGACACTAATTACGGTTAATTAAGGGTAATTAGTAAGGATTAGCGAATTTATACGTAAATAAATTCTGGAAAAATTCTTAAAATTTTAAAATAATGTTTTAAGGCTCTGTTAGAAATTTGGGTTAATTTCGATGTGTTTTGCTAATCGTATGCTTAAACATGATTAGGAAGGATTATAAGAAAATGTGAGGTTTTGGCCACTTTTGATCCATTTTGATTCATTTAAATTGTTGTTTGTTGTTTGTGGTTGCTATTACATGTTACTATGACTCTATGGTATGTTTCATGATGGATTAGAATAGTTAAATTGCTCGAAAATGTCGTCAAATGGCGTAGAAAGCTTGCTGGAAAGTTGCAGAGGTGTGCAGGCCCCGAACCGGTTCGGATCGGAGAAAGGGGTCGGATCGGACTAGGGAACTGACCAAGGGAATCCGAACTGGATGAGGACTTGCCACTGGAAGAAGTTTGGCAGGAAGGAAGGCCATTGCTTAGAGTTGGAGTTGGACAGGAGATCGGATCGGAGCGATGGAGCGGATCGGATCGGAGTAAGCTAGGGAACGGAGCGGATCGGATCGGATCGGAAGAGAGATTGGAGGCCAGATCGGATCGACTTGGAGATGCAGGGCTCGGATCGGAAGCAAAGAAGAAATAAGCTAGGGATTGGAGCGCTGGAGAGAAGGACACCCGACCCGACCTGGAGGAGGACCCCGACCCGACCCGAAGTGAAGAACCCGACCCGAACCGAATGGGAAGATGACAAGGAGGACCGACCCGAACCGACGAGAATAACGACTACCGACCCGAACCGAATTCTAGAGCTGCTATTGCGCGACAACTCTTCTGAAGACCCACTCCAATTCGACCAAATCCGAGATGCAAAGGAAGTCCAAATGAGAAGTTAGAGCTTAAGATTCAGATGGGAATCAATGAGTTCGCTTCATGGTTGGGCTTTGCTGCGGGACGCGTGCTAAGGAGTTATCGACGTCTATAGTTTTGGACCACTATGGTAGGAGGTACGAAGGCGGATTCAGGGCCATTATGGCATCGGTAGAACCAAGGGCTACGACCAATGAAGTGGGTCATTGAAATGTTTGGTCATGACTCCAAGTGTTGTCTTGGTCACAGCAGGGTTTCTACAAGTCGGGATTCGTCGTTGCCTCAGTTTGTCTAGTGTTCCAAAGTGGTAGATGTCGTACGCTTTACGCACTGAGTGAGAGGCGTGAGGATGGTTGCCATGGATGATTTGTTTGCTATCATTATGACATGCACACCCCACCCCCTTATTCTTACACTATTTATTTTGGCACCTTGGAGTATTGTACGGTATGTGGTACTAACTCTTTGGTTGCAGGTCCAGGTTCAGGTATGGTTTAGTATACCTGTTATCATTCTGTTTAGATGCTTATCGCTCATACCAGGCTTTATGTCTGACCCAGAGTTTTATGTCTCCTCTTATTACTCTGGGTGCTCTCACGAGCAGACTAGAGACAGGTTAGCTGGTGATGCACGGGTAGATGATCCGGAGACGAGCAGGAGGCTTCCACGTAATATATATATATAGTATTCTCCCTGTGTTGTTGAAGATCACTGCTTGGGTATTGTTGGTGTATCTTCTACTTCAGCTTTCTTTTGTTTAGAGACAGTAAATTTGGAAAGTTGTAATAAGCTGTATTTGGATTTCCGCTGCTTTGAGATTGATGTTGGTTTTAGTTATCAGCTTATGCACTGTCTCGCCTGTTTTATGTCAAGTATGTTATTATTATATTTTATTCCATGCGCTGTGAGACATTCTACAGGTTCTTTGATCAGTTCATTCCCTTCTTTTCTTCCTTGACGACCGTCTTGTGCTAGTCGGGCATGCGTACAGCGCACTTTTGGAGAAAATGCAGGCTGGTGCGGGGCGGGCCGTCACAGGCGACATAGTGGGATGGGGCACTCATGCCGTCTATGATTTATATTTATGATTGAAATTGTTTTGACACTATACACTTATTAAAGTATCAAATGATTTGTTTTAAACGTATCAAACATGTTTGGCTGTTATAAGGTAAAACCCTATCCTCCGGCTTGCGTTGCATTGTGTGATGGGACCTGGGTCTTATAATAGCTTCATTTTTCGAAAAAGCATTGCGTTGTTTATTCTATGCACTGGTATTCTTGGGAGGAAACCCGTTCCGTGTTATACGGCGTGGTCCCTTGAATTACTATCTTTAAAAATAAAGTTTTAATAACTGTTTTAGTTCTCACACCAGTCACATGACTGACCTGGAGTTTATTGTTTTGACCTAAACTCTGGGTGCCCTTATTTTCCGCACGGGCAGCTAGTAGTTTTAGTTTTGCAGATTTATATTCACAGGATCCTGGTTTACAGCTGGAATGATATCCGGAAAGCTCTGTATCCGTATATCACCTTCAGTTGTGCTTTGTATTATTTTCCGCTGCTATGTAACTTATTGTAATCTCTGATATTTATCGAATGTAATTTATTCTTCCATACTCTGTATATTCTTGTATTCTGATGGAATTGTTGTAATAGCAATTGAAATGTTCTTCCGTCTGCGTTCATTTGTGTGTTGTTCTCAAAGTATCCGCCCTTTCCCTCACGGGGAAGTTACGGGTTCTTACAACTGCCCGGAACTGTCCGGCAAATCCAGCGGCCACAAAGTGTTCAGTCTAATGTGGGAGGTCATGCACCATTCGTCATAAGGAATGAATTAAGGAATACTAACCATAATAAGACATGGGTATGGTTAGAGGGTTAAGTGGGGTGACATGTAAATATGGACTTAACCGGAATAAGATAAGACATGTAAATTATGACACATAAGTATGGACTTAACCATAGCATGTGTAAGACATGGACATTTAAATTAAAATGGTTAAGTGGGAGAAAAACCTAGTGGGGACCAAGCATAGGTGGGAGGCTTGCGTCGGATAGGGGACCCGTTTCAACCAGTAACCCGTTTGGGTATCTAATTGGGCCCGGTACTAGGCCGGGGTTAGGGCACGCTTACTGGACTTGAATGTAAGAGGTCAAAACGTGAATAGCGATGGCAACGCGAGTCCAACGGGTTCATGTGCGTGCATGGGTCCGGGCTGGTAGGTAAAACGTTGTTGCATCGTGTAGGTATAGCCGTGCATTTTATGTTGGTATCGGGGTTGCCACTTTGGGGAGTGATACACCCCACTGTGGGGCCAACACGGGTGCCTACGGGTTTTAGGGAGCCGATCGAATGGGTAGGGTAAGGGTACCTTAGCGGTGGTAGGAGCAAGCCGGCACCTAAGATAGCAGCTAGGTACAAGTAATTACCAAGTTAGTCATGTGGGTACAGTTAGTGGGAAGGGATTAACCTTTAGTAAATAGAGACTAGTAGATGTGCGTTGTAATTAAGTAATGTGGTGTAACTTAGCAAAAGTGCGGTGTAATGAAATACATGTTGGTTGAGTTGGATAGTCCTTTGGGTGCTAGTCCGATGTTGACTTCGGTCTTTGAGGTTAGTACTTGGAGGGTTGTTCGCTTAGCCAAGGTGTAGGATTGTCTTAGTACTTAGGAACGGAAGCATCATGTCCATCTCTTTTATCTACCTTATCTATGTTACAGCCATATTATGATGCCTATTTATGTCTTGATCATTTACCTTACCTATTATTTGTTAAAATTACTAGACTCGCCAAACTTTATGTCTGACCCGTTTTGTTTCCACCTCTTTTCGTTCCTCCCCCCCCCTCAGGTTTGCAAGGAGGGAATACTACAGCTTAGTGCCGATTTCTTTCAGTTGCTTGAAGAGAGTAGATGTATCATGTTGGACTCTCTCATCTTTATGGCTTTGCTTATGCTCAGTGGGGATTTATGCATTTATGTTATTTAAGTATTTTCTTCTTTATGTACTTTAAAGTTTTTGGAAAAGACAATTGATCCTGTTGTAATGGTTTTTGGAGACTACTTATGTAAGCTTGTTTTGAAGTTATGATGCTATGAAATATGTTTTATCTTCTGCTGTGTTTTATTTATTTATTCTTGTAATTTATCTATTCTATACTACTATAACGCTTCATGACCTTAAGGCATTCCCTTTATGAGTGACATTAATGGCCATGGAGTGTTACATCAATCCTCCAGTTACGTGGTTTAAATGGTGATGAGGTATAAATAATTTTATTCCAATTTCCTAAGATCGTCAATCTGTTTCTTTAAATTTTCCGCCTTTTCCTTTCGTATAATTGGGGTCCATCTACTCTCAAAACCAGACCATTCCATAGATATTTACTTAACTCTCTCAAGCTCCTTTAAGCTTGATAATATTTCCATTTTCTCTGAATCAAATTTTTTTGAATCAGTTTCCAAAATCCTTTTTTACTCTTATTAATTACAAATTTATTGCCCACTATATTTGCAATTAATATCCATGAATCTCTCTCCGAAGTCGTGAATTACCATAAGTTATGTTACACTTATTATATATATACTAAGCGTTAAATACGAATCTAAACGTACTAATCCCTAAACTAACTGTCTAGGGCAATTTAATTCACAACCAACCCTTGACTCTGGAAATACTATATCTCACCACCTTTATAATAGAAACTTTTAGGACTGACGCTAAAATTTTCCGATTAGGTTGTGCAATATTATCCATGCTTGGTCCTAGAACCTAATTTTAGCTTACCTAATCTGCTACTCTTATTATTTCGGAGTCATCACTTTTTATAAGGTGAAATTTTTAGTGATTACACAAAATATTCTTCTGATTTTTTTTCAAATTTGCACAAATTCGAAAACAAATATTTAATATCTTATTAAGAACCTGAGATGTTAAATTTTCATGAACACTTTAATACTTACTTTTAATGTCAATACATGTTTTGTTTTTAACAAAACATTCTTTATTTAGAAATTCAATGTTAACTAAATGTTCAAAATAAGAGTAAAACACTATTTCTTTTTAAAAACTTAACTTTATTAATTATTTTAATGTTACCATTCACTCTTTAATAAAAAAAATTAATAAAAAATAAATAATTAGTCATTCTATTCTAGAAAATAGAATTTCAATTAATACCCAAGATTGAATTATGCGGAAATTAAGTTTTCGAAAAGGTCTAATGACATTTATTACTAAAATTTTCAAAATGCTTTATTACTTCACACAATAACACTTTTAATAATAAAGCTTAATAACTTCTACCTTTCTTTTCAAACCATTTTAAATAAATGCCCCATTTTAAATGTTATAACATTTATCAAACGTTCATGGATTCTTGAATTAAGAGCAAAATAATTTTTCTTATTTTAACCCTTGTCTTTTATTTGTATTTTGAATGTCAATTTTTAATATCTTTCGAAACGACAACTGATTTGGAGTAAATGCTTGTTTTTATTTGAAGACAAGACTTTAATGATTCAATATTAAATCAGGTAGTGGTTAAGCTTTTTAACATATTCATTTACATATTCTCAATTTATGTCGTTATTGTCAAAATATGTTCGTTAATTTGATACTATGTTTATTTTAGCAATACAGTTGAAAACCTTTACTACTTTGCTATATACTCTAATCATATTTCACATTGATAGTGCATTTTAATTTGGGAAATCCTTAATTGCTTGTTACACTTTATTTGCACAATGAGGGTGCTTTTCAAAAATTAAATTTAATAGTCATAAACAAATCACAAATTTTTAAATTGATTTATTAGACTAGTTTCCCATTTGTTTTACTCCTAGAATTGTTACCTCCTCATATGCTCCTTATTATATGAGAATTTTACTATTTCAAATTCTACCCAAATTTTACTAAATAAATTTACTATCCACTTTCTCTCAAATGGGTATGTTTATGACGTGTATGTTTATGACATTTACCTTAGACTAGTTTCCCATTTGTTTTACTCCTAGAATTGTTACCTCCTCATATGCTCCTTATTATATGAGAATTTTACTATTCCAAATTCTACCGAAATTTTACTAAATAAATTTACTATCCACTTCTCTCAAATGGGTATGTTTATGACGTTTACCTTATCAAACTTATATATATATTTCTCCTTTTTATTTCTAGCACAACGTCAAATTTTATTGCCATAACTTATATTGTATTTTTAAATAAATAATCTTTTCAAATTCATTTTAATAATAAAAGCTTGTCATGTCAAGACAATGATAAATAAAAATTTACCATTATAATTGTTTGATGCTTGACACTTACATGTCTATTATTTTAAAGCTCATAACTGAAAACATTTACTATTATTCTTTAATTAAGGAATTCGTCTTCTATTTTTCTTAAGGTTTAAAATTGTGGTTACCTAGAAGAAGAGATAGTAAACTTTTTCAAATTCCTCAAAACATTTATTTTCTCAAAAACCATATTTCAAAATTTCCTTCTCGAATGGAATTATTATGCAACCTGAGTCTATAATTAAAATGTCAAAATTCCCTTTCTCAAAATAATTCAAGTGTGTGCCAAAAATCACTTTTATAGCTTTCTTAATATTTTTTATCTTTTTGTCTAATTCCTCTGACACACTGTTATACGAAAGTCTATTTCCTTTACTGAATCCTTTCTCCCGTATTCATATACTTCCACTTTTTGACATTCCTAATTGTTGTCCTTATAAATGTCCTTTATTCTATTTTACCCATTAAACAATGCTCATTCTTATGGACATTTAATTTAAAAATGAATATTCATACTTTTGCATAAATGGCCATTATTAATTCCTTAATATTTTCTGATTTCGATATCCTTTTTTCTTTTGTTGACCATTTATGTTATGGATGTTAATTTTTCCAAATCCAAATTCTTACTACTTATTTCTCCCTTATCTCTTACATAAAAGATAATTAAATCACTAATTTATTCCCATTAACTGCCTTTTAAACTAGGGAGTTTCTTTGCACTTTTCAACTTTTTGATTCTTGTATCCCTTAGGTTCTTATAGGCTTCATAATTGATAAGGGAACCACTGAATCATTACATGGCTTCTAGGGATTTTCTAGAAATTAAGGTTAATCCTTTCCTAGAAGGACATACATATAATATCTTCTAAAGATATGAGTAGTTTAAAAAAATAGTTACATATATAGACAAACTTTTGAAAAATATTATTCAAAATAACAAGTATGTCTCTCTCATATATATATATATATATATATATATATATATATATATATATTTCCACGTAATTGGGTAACCCAAGCTCCGATACTAAATGTAACAACCAGCCCAGAATAGGCCTAAATTTCGACCCAGAAGAGGCCCATCAAAACATAGAGCCACTCTAAACGGTTTGTTGGTTCCTATAAGGAATTCTAATTGCACAGAATAACAGAGCAATATAACAAGATATAATCTTATACATCGGAAGGGATAAAATATAATAATTAGGAAGTAGATGTACCATTTAAATTAATAAGCAATAATGTAGCTTACAACCATTATTCAGACAGTTACATCAGGTACATCAATTAAAATCCTAAATAGATAACAATAATAATACTTCCAATATTAAATAGAACATAAATAAATAAGTTCCTCCATCGTCTGGCTCCTACCACTTCATCTCTCAACATAAAGTCCAACCTGTTATCCTGTAAGTATGTTAAGACAAGGGAGGTTAGAACATAAAGTCCTGGTGAATAAAAACCACATATGTTTGAAGGGTGACTATTCTTATATTTGGCAGAATAGTTTTTTCACGATATGTCTACGTGAGCAAGCATACACACACAAGGCAATAAATTGAATTAATGAGGTGGACATTCATATAGTTACTTAAGACCTTCATTAACACTTTAGGGTGGATCCCCAGTCATTTAATACCCAACGAGGTGGACATTCTCGTTCACTTAAGGACATATTACTATATTAAATTTAAGGTGGATTCCAATAATCACTTAAGACCTATGACGAACCCTAACCACTTAAGACCCATCCTATCATGTCAACGCTATATATATACACACACATACTCTCATTTGTAATATGAGAAGTAGTGTCTTGCCACTTAATACTGGTTTAGGGCAGACATTCATACAGTCACTTAAGACCCCTTGGAGAACTCCCATGTTACTACTTAACCGATATTGCGAGTGAACTCCTATGCCACTTAATACTTACCGTAGACCGTAGACAGGTGGTTATAGTTGCATGCAACGTAAGGTACGTATCATGTCCTTAAGTTAGCCCTCACACAGCTCCTATAGGAAGCAGCCAACTTCTGGAGAACTATCCATTTTAGAGAAGGAAGACCCAAAGACCATTTAGAACCTAATAAGGGAGGGTCCCATGACTTTTCCCAAACCGAGCAGTGAACCTTACGAACATGCCTAATCCTAACCGCTTAAGATCCAAATTAGGTAGGTAAGCCACCTAAGACCTTCTCAAGGTAGGCATGCTTACTCATATACACAAATATATGTAATATATATACACACCAGGCCCCTCACATTAAACATCTACTTATAGATGCTGAATTTTCTTGGAGGTTCTGGACTAGCTTCTACTACAAGTGGGCCTAACCTCGTGCCTCAATGCAATAATTATAATGTCCCATGACACCTCGACCTCTCACATTCAGCAGGCTTGCTTGTAGATGCTGGATATGCAGATCGGTTACGGGCAGTCTTCTACTATAAGTAATGGTTAACCGCGTGTCTTTGTGTCATTAATTTACAAATTGTAAAGCCATTAACACACAAATCCCTAATGTGACATTTGGAATTCAAATTACTACTTTCCTAAATTAATCGTACTTACTACACATTTATTATACGTTAATTATGTTATATATGTATATAATTTGATAATTGCTATTAACGCTAATTACATTCGAATTTAACATTTATAAATCGTTGGAATGTCAATCTCTAACCGAAGAAAAACATACAAGTTAATTTCCCACATTTCGCCAATCATGTATAGACATGTGTTGTGAGTAAAAGTTGTATATATGTAAATATGTATATAGTGGTGTGTTGGGTGAAAATATTCTATCGACATAAAGCTGTTGGAACAAACAGCTTGGTGACGACACTGGAGCCAAGAAGGCGATATTGGAGCCAATACCAAGAAGGCAATATGAGAAGCAATATCGAAGCCGAAGACTAAACCAAAGCTGATGCCAGGAAGATGATATAAGAAGTCGATATCGAAGCCGACAATGAAGTAATGAAGTCGATACTAAAGCCAAGGAGACAATATAAGAAGGCGATACCAAAGTCGATACTGAACCCGATAGCGAAGTCGATAATGAAGTAATGAAGCCGATACTAAAGTCGAGGAGACAATATAAGAAGGCGATACCAAGAGGAAATGGAAGCGATACTGGAAGGTGAAATCAAGAAAAATGCTAGTGGAATTGTCATAATATTGTTACCCATCATATTTCTTCTATAAATAGTGGTGGTGTACTGCTGATTTGAAAGTAATGAGAAAGTTTCATCTTCTCTTATCTTTATTATTTCTTCTCCATTTATAACATGGTATCAGAGCAGCGATCCTTGAATCAATGTCAAGATCTCAAATCCATTTCTCAATCTTATTCGTGAATCATGGAAGAGACCAATTCGGTAATGGAGGTCATATCGACGATGTCAAAGATGACTAAGCATAAGTTGAGTGGAGTAAAACGATTTGATTGTATTTACAGAGTATTGATACAGATAATCATCTAGTTGAAGATCCACCTGAAGCCGATCCATCTGACAAGGACGCAGTGATTTGGTAACGAGATGATGCTCATTCATTTCTTCAAATACGAAACACAATCGAGAGTGATATCATCAGTTTGGTGAATCATTGTGAGTTTGTGAAAGAGCTTATGTATTATCTTGAGTTTTTATATTTTGGAAAAGGAAATATAAATCGAATGTATGAAATTAGCAAGTCATTTTATCGAGTGGAAAAACAAGATTAGTCACCGATGAATTATTTATGACATTCAAGAGGAATTATGAAGAGTTTAATCTGCTACTTCCTATCAGTGCTGACGTTAAAGTGTAGCAGAAGAAGATGGAGCAAATGGCTATTATCAGCTTTTTGGCAGGTCTCCTATCTGGGGATGAATCTGCTAAATCTCAAATTTTATCTGGATTAGATGTGATATCATTGCATGATGTGTTTAAAAGGATTTAGAACTGAAGTTTCAAATTCAAATCCAACTCCATTAGTTCAACACAATAGTGCTTTGATTGGTACAACTAATAAACATCAAACATGGAAACCTAATCAAAACTCATACAAAAGGGAGACTAGTATGCCTGGATATGAAAATCAAATAGTGAAGTCATGTGCATGCTACAAGAAAACAAGGCACATTAAATTTGAATGTTCGAAGCTACATAATAAGCAAAAACTGGCTGGAAATCAACAAGGAACTACTGTTGTAAAGGCTTAAGATCAAGTTAGCCAAAATGTTATGATTTCAGCTGGAGAATTTTCTAAATTTACTGAATATCTGAATAGTCTTAACAAGTAAGTTCAACCTATTTCTGCTATTGCATATAATAGCAGTTTTGTCAACCCAGAGAGAACTCAATGGGTTATTGATTTTGGTGCTACAGATAATATGACAGGTAATCATAGTGTTTTTCTCGAGTTTTCAATCACAAACTCCTATTTGTAATGTCACCTTAGCCGATGGTTCCTCTTCAAACATTCAAGGGTTTAGAACAATAAGTCCAACTTATTAACCTTCTTAATCAACATATGCCTTATATATACCTAAACTTGCATTCAGTATACTCTTTGTCAGTCAAATAACGCAACAATTGAATTGTTTTGTCTCATTCTTTCCATCTTACTGTATATATATATGTTCCAGGATCTCGTGACTCAGAAAATTACTGGTAGAAGGCATGAATCAAAGGGACTGTATGTACTCTATGCTCCTTCCACAAATCAACAATCATTTATTTGTTCAATTATTTCTCAAGCCTTAAAGTCACACTGTCAATTAGGGCATCCATCTTTATGCTTTTTAAAGAAGTTGTGTCCACAATTTAAATCATTACAATCATTAAACTGTGAATCATGTAATTATGCTTAACATCATCGTGTAAGTTTGAGTCCTAGAATAAATAAAGAGCTAATTGTCTTTTTGAGCTTGTTCATTCTGATATTTGGGGTCCATCATTTGTGATTTATAAACCATGGTTTAGATATTGTGTTGCTTTCCTGGATGATTATTTACGTATGACTTAGTTGCTTCTTATGAAAAATGGATTTGAATTGTATTCAATATTTTGTTCTTTATGTGCTGAAATCAAAACTCAATTCAATGATTCTGTTAAAACTCTAAGGAGTGATAATGCAAAGGAGTATTGCTTCAAGTTTATTTCAAACTTACATGAGTCAAAATGGAATGCTACATGAAACATTTTATGTTGACACAACATATCAAAATGGAGTTGCTGAAAGAAAGAACTGACATTTACTTGAAATTGCATAGGCATTGTTATTTTATATGAATGTGCCTAAGAGTTTCGTGGCTGATGCTGCTTCCACAACATGTTTTTTAATAATTCGTCTGCCTTCAATTGTTCTAATGGTGATATACCATACTCAATTGTATTTCCAAACAAATCACTATATCCTATTAAGACAAAAATATTGAGATGTACATGTTTTGTTCCAGATGTCAAACCATAAATATGTATACTTGATCCAAAATCTGTCAAATATATATTACTTGGTTATTCTCGTTTGCAAAAAGGATATAGGTGTTTCTGCCCCTCTCTAAATAAATATCTTATATATATTGATGTCACCGTCATTGAAGAAACACCATTCTATCAGTTATCATCAAGCTTACCTTATCAAAGTCAGGAAAGTCAATAGGAGAATGATGATGTTCTTGTATATGAAATATCACATCCTATACAAGAAGATAACAATATTAACGACTCTGTTGAAACTAATCTATCATCTTCCCGTGATACAGCTCCATCTACATCTGATACAATTCCTCCACTTGAACATGAACCTGTTTCCACATTTAATCCTAATACTTATCTTCCTATTATTCAAATAAAGGGAAATGTCAATGCACATATCTTATTTCTTCATTTGTCTCGTATACACTTACCCTCATCTACTCATTCACTTATCACTTCTTTTGAATTTGTTTCTATACCTAAAACTGTTCATGAAGCATTATCAAATTCTAGATGGAAGCCTGTTATAGTTGAGGAAATGAATGTTCTTGAATATAATGAAACATGGAGTTTAGTTCAGTTACCTGAAAATAAGAAACATGTTAGGTGTATGTAGGTATTCACTGTAAAAGAAAACTCTGATGGTTCAGATTCTAGATTGAAGGCACGCTTAGTTGCAAAAAAATATGCATAGATTTATGGAGTGGATTATTCTAAAAATGTTTCCTTGGTTGCAAAGTTATCCAATATTCGGATGTTTATTTCCTTAGCAGCAACATATAACTGGGAATTACATAAGCTTGATATAAAGAATGCATTTCTTCATGGTGATTTAGAAGAAGTTTACATGGTTCAGCCTCCTGGATTCATTGCATAAGGGAAAAGTGTCTAATGTACAAGTTGAAGAAGACACTGTACGGGTTAAAACAGAGTCGTAGAGCTTGGTTAGGAAAGTTCAGTAATGCAATGGAAACCTTTGGAATGATGAAGGATATATGCAATCATTCAGTGTTTCATAAGAATACCAAATTTGGTATAATTTTACTTGTGGTTTATGATAATGATATTGTGATAACTGGCAATGACGAACAAGGTATTTCGTCCCTTAAAACCTTTATTCACATCCAGTTTCACACTAAAGATTTAAGGGAATTAAAGTATTTCCTAGGTGTAGATATTACAAGAGATAATGGGAGTATTGTTATGTCATAAAGAAACTATGTTCTTGATTTGCTGGAAGAAACTAGAAATCTAGGTATTAAACCTAGCACTATTCCTATTCCATCAAATTATAATATTGTAGAAAATGGTGAGTTTTTCAAAGATCCAGAGAAATATAGGAGAATGGTAGGAAAATTGAACTATCTAACTGTTACACAACCTGACATTGCTTTCGTCTTTAGTGTTATAAGCCAGTTTATGACATCCCCTACTGTGTATGATTGGAGCACACTGAAACATATTTTGAGTTATCTTAAGGGAAATATTGGGCAAGGAATTGAGTACAAGAATCATGGATATGCAAAGATTGAATGTTTCTGTGATGCTGAATGGATAGGAACAAAGTTGGATAGCAAATCTGTGTCTGGGTTTTGTGTATTTCTAAGAGGAAATTTGATTTCATGGAAAAGCAAGAAACAAAATGTTGTTTATAGATCGAGTACTGAATCCGAATATAGATCTATAGCTAAGGCATTTGATGTGGGAGGATCATCTTATGCATGAAGTTGGAATAGATAGTGTTAAACCAATATCTCTCTATTGTGGTAATCATGCTGCAGTACATATTGAAGTGGATTAAAACTTTATTTGGGAGAAGGTTCTACTCGGCCTTGTTCTGACAAAGCATGTCAAGACTGAAGAATAGATAACTGATATGTGTAATGACCCAGATTTTTGGTCGATTAATTTTAAATATTTAATATGGTTTTAAATATTGAGTTGATAATATAAATAAATTTTTATATTGATTTATCGATGTAATAATCGACTACGGTTTAATTTCAAGAATATTGAATTATCGTAATACGAAAATGATATATAATTAATTTCAAAATTTAAAACTGAATCAAAACAATTCAGATGATCAATATATATTCTATTTGAATATAGACGACGATAATAGTAATTTATTACCCAAGAATTTATTTGTTTTGAATTTAAATTATATTATATCAAATTAATATGGTTATCATATGTATACATTCGAATTAAATTTATAGTCTATTCTGTTGAGTTCAGAATAGTGTAATTACATTTAACTGTCGGTCTATACGCCAAAATAGCGATTCATGGTTTAAATTAATGGACCCCGAGATATTCAATTCTGGATAGGTTCGAATTCAAATCGATATCCATATAAAAAGAATAGAAATCTCTTTATGCCAAATCGAATTAAATATAAATCAAATCGTATTTAATTAAATGTACCATACGCTGACTAAATTTCTTAATGCCTAAGTTTTCCAGATCTATATATCGTGATGACGGCTCTCTTTTTCTCTCTTTCAAAATTTCGTTTCCAGGCACTAAACCAAAGCCAGTCCTCATTTAAATCATTTAAAGAAAACCAAATCTAAATCCTTGTAAATCAATACCCCAGAAAAAAAATGGACGTCCCAACTATTTCAAAAAAACCCATTTCGCATGAATCGAACCACATCTGTAGAGGCTTCTACGTGTTCGAAGCCCTAATGCCATCATCGATGGCCAGTTTGGTTCAAAAATTGGTGAATCGAAGAGTGGTTTGGCACGTTTGCATAAACCAGGAGAGAGAGAGAGAGAGAAAGGGCGACTGCAATAGCCATAAATCTGGGAATCGAGATTTGGGTGAACCTAACTAGGTTTTGGCAAAGCATGATTTCTAGGTGGCTTGCGAGTTGCTGAATCGGGTTTTGGGGGTCCGATGTCTTGACTGGAGAGGGCGTCGAGTGTAGAATGAGGGTTGCGATAAAGGCAGATGTTAGTTCCGCCTGTACCAGCATGAAGGAGAAGGAAGGTATTGGAAATGAGTTCGAATTGTACTGGAAGTGTAGGGGTTCCACTGTAGGTGATTTTTTTGGAGTTAGGTCATTTGCTTTTGGGGTGCGGATGCTATCATAATGCAGGAATGGAGGGGTAGTCTACAATAAGGTTGGTGCAATGGTATTTGTGCGATATGGTGTTCTAGTGATGGTCGAATTTTTCAGAAGCTGGACGGGGTTGAAGCCGAGGTTGCAGTGCTTCTTTGGAAGGGTGTAGTCCTATAGTACAGTGTTGAATGCTGAATGAGGGAGTTTGGCCATTTTTCTGCGCACATGTTCTTCGGTGGAAGTAAGTTTGGGATGAAATAGTTGCAGAGTATTGGCAGTAAACGAAGTTGCTGTTTGGTGATTGAGTATTGGAGTTGGCTAGCAGTAGAGAGGACAGATAGTGATTTTGGATGGAACAAATGGTGATAAGGGGATGCTGGGTTGATCAGTGAAACATGAATGAGTGGTTAGATTGATGAAGAGAAGGATTAAGGTAAACTATTTAATTTATTTAGTTAGTTCAAAGCAGGAAATTTAATTAAGAAGTTGAAGTTAATAAATTAGTATAATTTAAATTATGGAAAAAACATTAAATGTGATAACTTATTCGATTTAGGTGAAGAGGTTGGTTCGGGTTTTCAAATCCTGAAGCTAACACGAAGTCGTGAATTCTTAAAAATGGGCTAAGGTAATTGAATAATTTAGTTAATTCATTTAAATATATATATATATATATACATATATGCATATCTCGTATAAATTTGTGATAAATTTATATTGTTATATGCATCAGATTTACACGGAAATGTGGTTCTCATGGACATAGACCTCGCATTGGAATACTCTGGAGCTAATTGAGATTTTCGTCTAATTTTAAACACTTGTTTAAAATTAGATTTAAATCGACGATAAATCATCGAATAAAACACAATGAGTAAATCTCACTCAATTTATTTATTTTGAATTATTTTTGGTCGTTAAAGATAATTGATGGTTGTTTGGATGCACTGAAATATTATTCTGGCTATAAAATATATATTAGTTATTTAGGATTGGTGTTTGTGGTTATTATATATATATATATATATATATTGATGGTTGGTGACACGACCCGAACTTCCCCGTGAAGGAAAGCACGGATAGCGTTGAGAACAGGACAAAATAGAACGCAGACGGAAGAACATTTCATTGTTATTACAACAATTCCATCAGATACAAGAATATACAGAGTATAAATGAATAAATTACATTCAATAAATATCAGAGATTACAATAAATTACATAGCAGCGGAAAAATATACAAAACACAACTAGAAGTGATACACGGATACAGAGCTTTCCGAGCATCGGTCCAGCTGTAAATCAGGACCCTGTGAATATAAATCTGCAAAACCAAAACTACTAGCTGCCCGTATGGAAAATAGGGGCACCCAGAGTTTAGGTTAAAACAATAAACTCCAGGTCAGTCATGTGACTGGTGTGAGAACTAAAACAGTTATTTAAAACTTTACTTTAAAGATAGTAATTCAAGGGACCACGCCGTATAACACGGAACGGGTTTCCTCCCAAGAATACTAGTGCATACAACAAAACAGCGCAATGCTCTTTGGAAAAATGAAGCTATTATAAGACCCAGGTCCCATCACACAATGCAACGCAAGCCGGAGGATAGGGTTTTCCCTTATAATAGCCAAACATGCTTGGTACGTCAAAACAAATCATCTGATACTATTATAAGTGTATAGTGTCAAAACAATTTCAATCATAAATATCAATCATAGGCGGCATGGGTACCATCTATCATGTCGCCATACTAGTTCTACAATTAAATCCGCAATATCACGTATTGGAAATTGGATTCCGTCATGAGCCGAGGCAAGGGGCAAGCTCCTCTCCGCGTTCGAGACACTCTAGCAATGCCTCAGGACCCCACTCTGATCCTTTGGAACCTCCAAGGCCGGTCCTCTCTTACTTTTGAGGATTAGTTATTCCTGAACACACGTTTCCCGGTCCTTACAGACCTATATACGAGGCACCTCGTATCCAACAACCACACAGGTGAAAAGTATATAAATGTCAGAGCTGGTAGGTCACTGACACCACCCTAGCTAGAAAGAAACGTCGTGCACTCCTTGGGTCCGTATCCCGTTTTTGATTCATACCGAGGTGTGAGGCTCGCGAATTCACGTTATACACAAAGCTACGCCACACAGGCCGTTCTTTGATCATCAACCACAAGACTCGCTTTTCAACAGAAGCCTTGATCAATTGCCACTTACGCGTGCCACACTGGCAATCCACTCCATGCAACTGATGTCCATCGATATACAACCTCTGAGCTCGTATGTCTCAGAGAAGGGCGTTAAGCAAGAGAATAAATTCTCTGCCGCCAAACAGATGTGTATTTAATAGAGATCAATCAACACAGAATAAAATCCAATGTCATACACACAATCCATTTACAAGTTCGTTCTGGGTCTGAACGAAACCGGAGGCACTTTCCTCGCATATCCATCCATCTCCAAGTACGTCTGGACGATCACCAAACTGTTTCCCTCATCTTGGGTGTACAGCCCAATCGAGATCATCAGTAATCACCCAAACGATGTGAAGACTTCCGGTCTTCAACCACCGTCTTCGTCTTCGACATCTCGTCGAATCGGTTATTCGGAATGGGTATAACCCGGCCTTTCAGAATAACCCACGTATATAATAAACAAATGTTACACAAACACAACGAACGCCTCATTCCAATTCAAAATATTCTTTTATTCACAAAATCACATTCTTAGGGAAATGTTCCCATTAATTTTATCCAAGATAAATTCTTCTAAATTTATCCTATAATCTTCCTTTGGATATCATTTCAAACTAGTCGGGATTAACGAACCACACCGAAGTAATTATTTATTTTATTTCCCAATCCCAACCTATATATCCCATGGAGAAAACTGGTAATACTCCACATCTAACACCACGGTGTTATCGGTAAAATTAATTACCATTTCACGTTCAAATCCAATTAAAGATTTAACTATCGCTTTGGAGCAAAACTGGTGATACTCCACTCTCGATCACTTTTCAGATTTGATAATTTAACTTATCAATTCACATTTTAATCTAATTAAAGATTCATTAAAACTCCACTTAGTTTTAATCTTCTCACAAATCGATACCTTGCCTTTAACTGGGTTAAAGAACCAATGTCTTCTAAAACACGATTCACGATAAACCCAAATCACATTTGATATTAAATACAAGGCTCTGAATAGAAAATATATCGGCTTATATTCAATATCAAATTCTGAAACCAACAAATATCGTACTGGAAATAACGATATAAAATATATCTTTCAAATTCCCATAACAATATCTGTATAGTCACGAAATCCAACATCGAAATATCCCGAAGATAATTTCGATTCAGCTCCAGTCCAATTCACATATTGGGAATATTGATTATTTTTAAAATCACTTTCAAATTCAATTTATTTATTTCAAAAATAATAAATTGATTTTAATTCTAGTTCAAAACTAGTTCATTTCGATAAAAATCTATTTTTATCTTTTCAAATGTGGAATTCTCCAGCTCAATTCTTTCCAATCCATATATTATGATTTTACACAAATTATCAATATTTTTAATAATTTTATCAAGGCCCGTACAGTCGATTTCCAACAACGGCCATCGAACTGCACTTACAACGACCTTTTCTAAATTTGATTTGGACATAATTCCAAATCCCACCGTTAGATTTCAAATTTCTAATATTCAATGGGAAGCTCTTTTCGACACGAACCCAACGGTTCCGGTTTTAGGAGAATCCGACGGTCGGATCTCTCGCAACGTCAATTCGAAGTTAATGGTCGAAATTCACGAACTGCCGCGGCGCGGCGCGTTCTACTCAGGCCATTATATATATATATAATATATATTATATATATTTCGTCGATTTCCCTTTTAAAACGTATTTTATAAATCGTTTTAAATTCGTTTTCAAAACCATTTCAACGCTACATTCAATTTCAAATCGATTTGATTTCAATTCAACTCGAATTCATTTCAATTTTATTTAATTTGAATTCAAATTCGTTTCAATTCAATTCAATTCGACTTTACCTTCTATTTGATTCAATTCGAATTCGCTTCAAATGGATTTCAATTCAATTTCAGTTCGTTTTAAATTTCATTCAAAACGATTTCAATTCGTTTTTAATTCAATTTGAATTCATTTCTATTTTATTCGAATTCAAATTCACTTTCTATTCAATTCAAATTCTAATTCGTTTTCTATTCAATTCGAATTCATTTCACATTGATTCAATAAAATTTCAATTTCAATTTTTATCTAATTCAATTTGAATTTCATTTCAAAATATTAGATTTTGAAATCACTTTTCAATATTCATTGTAAAACGAATAAAATCGATACAAATATCGTTCACGTCAAAATAGCGCATCTCTAATCCACACGACTTTATATTTTTCAAAAACTTCTTTATTCTATTCAACAAATGAATATTTATTCTATTCAACACATGAATCTATATTTTTTTCAGCACACGACTATTTTTGTTATGTAAAATATTTTATAAAACTATGGTATCTATCGTTTGATTTTAATTAGGCTCCACCGTGAGGTAGTTCTAATTTTAAATATGATAAAGATGTAAATTTTATTGTATAAAATATTTTACTCAACACATGAATATTTTCAACTCAGGAACATCGTCAACACATGACTATTTTTATATTCAACACATGAATCTTCTTTTATAATATTCATTATTTTCCCGATTGGAATGAGGCCCAATCAATCACCATATAATGTTAATTATATGGATTCCATACAACACATGTATATAATAGCATTGAAAAATAATCAACCATCAACCAAAGTGCACCACACTGTATAAGCATCAAGTATAGATATCTAACGCTTATAACAGCCTGTCAATCAATCGATTGACATGTTTAATCAATCAGGATGAGTGAACTTCAAATTTCATCCCAACACCCGTGTGGGGTTTCAAACAATAAACACAGATTTTATTTGTGCAGTTGGGCGATGTGTAAAATTTATCGAACCAATCAATATCAGTCAAATCAGTGTATATAAACAAATCGGCCGATTTGTTTATAAATATTTATTTATTCACTTTCACGTTAAAAAAATATATATTTTTAACGATAATATATTTTATCTTAACACATGAATTACTATTCATTTCATTTACACAATAAAAATGATATTTTTATTTTTCTTACATATTTTAGAAAATTTCGGCGGCATAACGGCACGATACTAGAAACGGGACGAGGCCTAGCCTTATCCCCGATCTAGTGAAGGCCCACGCCATTCACACATCAATCAAATCCATTCCATTTCACCAAACCATTCAATTCAAACCAAATAGACTAACCAACTACACAACCAAACAATTTAACAAACAAGCCATTTATGGTCTGTGGATGACGGGTGTCGGGTGCTACTAAACACAGTCTACATCCTAGTATATATATATATATATATAAAGAAATTTAGAGTGAGAAATTCTCATCGATAGCTATCCAATACCACGACTCTTCATTTATTGAAATCTTCGTCGTTCTCGCCTTTTTATCACCTTCGTTGCCCGTATTCTCTACATATGTAAAAATCGAATTTTTACTTTGCTATTCAATATATAAAAATCGAATTTTTACTTTGCTATTCAATATATAAAAATCGAATTTTTACTTTGCTATTCAATATATAAAAATCGAATTTTTCTTCGTTATTATACTATTCAATATATAAAAATCTCGCCTTTTCTATTTTTAAAATCTAATCTTTTCTATTTTAAAAATATCGTCTTTTCACTTTTAAAGATTTTACCTTTTCAATTTCATCACTATAAAAATCACATTTTTATTTTTCTACACATATATAGATGATATTTCTAATTCTCTACATAAACAAAAATCATATTTCTACCACTTCTATATAGTGAAGATTATATTTTTAATACTTTAAAAATATAAAAATCATATTTTTATAGTCACTTCATATATATATATATATATAAATCGAATTTTTACTTTGTTATTCAATATATAAAAATCGAATTTTTACTTTGACGCAATATGGATAAAATTCTATTTTATCCCGCTATTCTCTATATAAAGTTTCCGCCTTTTCAAAAATAGATCTTTCACCTTTCTACAATAAAGATTTCGCCTTTTCTAAAATAAAGATTTCGCCTTTTCTAAAATATAGATTTCTCCTTTTCTAAAATATAGATTTCGCCTTTTCAAAAATAAAGATTTATATTTTGCTACATATACAAAGATGATATTTTTATATCCTCTATCTCATAAAGATTATATTTTTATAGTTCCTACCATGTAAAAATCATATTTTTATCTTTTTACAATATAAAAGATTATATTTTTATAACTTCTACAACATAAAGGATTATATTTTTATATTTCACATATGATAAAAAACATATTTTTCTTTCTAGCATATAAAAATCTCTGAAAATTCATTCACAATAAAACTGAATATTTAAAATAACTGAAAATAATTAATCAAAAACTTACTTTACTGTATTAGCAACGGGGGAGGGGTGTCTTTGCTGCGCCGTCTGGGAGGTTGCGCCGGAGGTCGTGGAGGGGCGGAAGCAGGAGGAGGAAGGAAGAAGAGGGGGGCGGTGCGTCGGAAGGGGCTGCGGTTGTCGATTGGGTGTGAGGCTTGAGCGAGGAGAGGGAGAGGAAGAAGGAGAAGCAGCGGGTTCAGCGATGGGGGGGTGAACGTCGATGGTGACGGGTGGATTGCGGAGGTGCAGTGCGCGCTGCGAGATGGAGGAGGATGGAGGTCGAACGGAGGGGAGGGTAGGGCGATGGTGCGCCTGCCACCAGCGGCGGCGCTGGCCATCGACGAGGGGGAGCAGCGATCCCCCCCTCCGTCGTTCCTTCTTCTTCCTTTTTTTATATTTTTTTTTATAGGCTGAATCGGATTTGAGAAAAAGGGGGGGCCAACGTGATTTAAGGGGGAGAAGGGTTGACCTTTTCTTTTCTTTTTTTATTATTTAATTTCAATATTTTACTCACATAAAGTAACTTTTTCTATCGACCTCGAAACGAAGCCCACCGCTTGTCGTCCATAGCTAATTACCCCCATTCCGAACACAATGGGATTTGTATTGCAAGCTGATTTGATCGTTACAATCCGTTTCCGTTAAATTTACATTTAAATCACTATATTGAATTTTAAACGTACATTTCAAATTACCGGGGTCACATACGAACTCTAAAAATTGCAGAAAAATATTTTCTAGCTTCGTATCGACGATACGGTCCTAACAAAACTAGTTTCGTCGAATTCTGAGACCGTATGAAAAATGGCCAATTTCCAGTCGATTAAAATCAACTGAAACTGGTCAAACGCGTTTTCCTTTGCCACACTCACATATTGATTCGAAAAATTATGAAATTTGGAATCTAGCAATAATTTGACACTGCGGATCCAACAAAAGTGGTTTCGTCGAAATCCGAGGTCGTTTGCAAAATTCCCATTTTTAAGGGCCCGAATTCCATAGCGACTATTCAGAATTTTCAACAGGACATATCTTTTGATTCCCACTATGAAAATTTGATTTTTCGGATTCGTTGGAAAAAATATCATCAATTAGATCCTATTGTTTTTGGTTTCACTAAAATCCGGATTGTTTTGCATCCGGTACATTCAATTGAAGTTTGAAATCGAATTATCGAACTACCGCGCCATTTTCAATTCTATTTATAATTATATATAATTATTTATATTCTAACGACGGCGTATATAATATATACGCTCGAATTATATTCAAAATAAATTTCTCGTCGATATTATTTAAAATAATTCATTTTAAATATTCAAAATTCGTTAAAATTGCCAAAATAAAAATTTTAAACTGGCCCAGATTTTCGGGTTGTTATAGTTGGATTCCCGCAGTACCATTAGCGGATGCCCGCAGTATCATTAGCGGATGACCCTATATGCCCCCACGCTATGATAGTGGATGACTTTCTATACCGCGATATCCTGCCTCGAAGCAGGATGGGTATTATTTGAGTTGGCTAACGTCTGTGGATGCAGGAAAACAGGTTGGAGGAATCCAGCTGGATTCCTTAAATTTATTATTGTTTGTTTTCGTATATATTATCATATACGATATATTGGTTGAAAATTGGGTGTTTTTGATTGGTTGAATGTCACTAGCCCTGAATATTGATTTATAAAAATATTGTGATAAGGATACTTAGAGATTTAAAAGGGAAATCTATTTTTCTAAAAATAGAATTCGAATTTCGAATGGACTAGAAATATTAACTTGTTTTGAATAAAGAAAACAAGTATTGAATTTATAAGCTATGTTTATAAATTAAATAATACAGGAAATTTAAGTAAATTTGTAAATGGTGTTTATAAATTAAATAGAATGATTTTCATTGGATAATTAGGGAACTGAAGTAAATTTACAAACAGTGTTTATAAATGAAGTGGAAAAATTATCATTTGATAATTTGAATATTTAAATTCAAATATGAATTTATAAACAGAAATAGGGAAATCGTTTTAAAGAAATAAACGGTGGAATTTATTCTGATGTTCAGAATATAAATTGAACTAAAAATAAATCTGTATGGCATTACGATTTGAATTTGATTAGATCGTATTTTTTTAAATAAAAACAATTTCAGAAACGACATTGGCATTATATTAACTAGAACAAATATTTAAATTAAATATGAAAATAGATTCTATATTTACGTAGATAAGTTATAATATGTAGAATATTCCAAAATAAGATTTTGGTTTTAAATAGATTTCGAAATGGACTTATTTAAAAATAGAACAAGTAAATTTATAAACGATGTTTATAAATATGGTGAATAAATTATCAAGAGATAATTGGTAACTTTAAATTCAAGTATGAATTTAAAAATATAATTTGAAATCATTTCGGAAAAAAGGACGATGAGTTTATTTCTGGAACTAGAAATATAAACTGAGATGAGATAAAACTCCAAACGGTTTATAATCAGAATTTGATTATATTGAATTTTATAAATAAATTATTTATAAAAGAATTAGAAGTTAATATAACAGATCGAGTTGTAAATAAAGTTATAACTGAATTATAAAATAATTGACGATTAGAGATAATAAGAACTATTAAGTGAGATTGGGAAAATTGGTTTAAATAAATTAAAATATTTTAGAAGGGAGTTGAAATTCATTTATCAACAAAGTTTAAAGTTTATATTTAATTATATTTAAAACGAACTCACCGCAGCACGACAGTTCGTAAATTGGCATTCCGAACTTCAGTCTAGTATATAGAACTCAATTTAAGTCAAAATTCTTTGAAATAAGAATCGTCGGGACCGATTTGATAATAGTTTTCTAGTGGAAGAGAAAGATCTGAATTTCGTCGAATAGGTTTTGAGTTATGTCAAAATCAAATTTTTAGAAAAACAGCGCCATAACCATTATAAAACCATAATAGTTTATTTAAATTAATAAAAGGATTTGGAGCAAATAGAATCTGAATCTTCAATAGAAAAATCCAGATTTGAGTTATAAAATATATTTGAACTCGAGTGGAGTAATGAAAATTGATTTCTGAAAACAAAAATCAGATTTTGTTAATTATTAAATAGAATTAACTAATTTGAAGAATAATTAGTTGTTGGAGTTTTGAATTGAAATTGAGCTTTGGATAAGTAAATTGGGTTTGTAAATTTATATTCGAAACCGAATATGCAACTTGAATCGAAAATGGAATTCAATTTGTTTATAAAAGCAAGTTGATATTATATTTGAACATGTTATGTTCAAACAAAGAAGTGAAACAGGCAAAATAGCTAATTAGAAAATAAATTAGCGAATTGGGTTAAGACGAATGGATTGAGTGAAACCAAATGGGAATATTTGGATGTGTTAAGCATGTATGGAAACAAAGTATATGAAGTTTATAGTTTGTGTGCCCGACAAAAAAAGGTACACGTTTAAATTCCATATGAGATTTTATGTGCTGAATCGGCAAGCCGCTTGGCTTTTTGGTTTTTCTTTTTGAATGGAAAGAGCCTAGAGAGGCGAGTTGAGGTTTGAACTATCGACCGGTACAAAAAAGGTTATGGCGAAATTTTTCAGAAATTTAAGGAGTTAGAATATTTTTAAGAAAATTTGATAATTAGAAATCAATATATCGATATATATTGAATTCGATAAGGAAACGAACTTGAAAATAGAATATTATAAACAAAAAAGAAATCGAAAATCTGGTAATAGAAAGAGAAATATATATATATATGTTTTAAAAATGAATAAGTGGTTTGTTGATGATTTGAGATAAGTGGTCTTGTCTGTTTTTGAAGTTAAAGATGTTATTCAGTCAAGGTCTGAGAGGTAATTATACCCCAACTTGATTGATTTCATTACTAACGGATAAACAACAAGATTCAGTCTCAAAGAGAGATGTTTTAAAAAAAAACTTAATTGAATGAAATATTTCGGGTTGTTGTAACAATGTTTTATACAATATTTGTTTTAACCCAAGGAAGTTGAATTGTGGAAATATAATAAATAAATATTTCCTGAGTGTCGAAATGAACGGGCTTGAAAGAGATAAGTAATTGGAATGTTTTCCAATTATTAATAAAAGATATTTTATAAGTATAGAAAATAAAAGATGGTGAATGTAACGACCCGCATCTTTTCAGCGATATAATAATTTATTTATTTAATTATTTAGATAGTGATTTAGAATTTCAAATGTTCGTTAAATTAAATAATGGTGAATATTTAATTAAAATAATAAATTAAATAATATATTTAATTCTGGAATAATCAGAAATAGTGAATTGACAATTTGATGTGAACTGGGCAATTCAAATTTATTTAATTCAGCTTAGAATTTGAATTAGAATAACGAATATATTTAAATAATGGCAGTTTGAACGTATAATTATATTATAATTAAAATCGAGCTCGAAATGGCGCGGCAGTTCGCTATTTGGCGATTTGAACTTCAATTGAATGTACAGGGTCCGTTTTAAATCGGATTTCTGTGAAACAAGAAACGTTAGGAGCTGGTGAAGTATATTTTTCTAGTGGAAGAGAAAAATCGAGATTTCATCGTATAGATTTTGATTTATGTCCAAATCAAATTTTAGAAAAGTCGTTGTGGAATTCCTTTATAATTTAATTATATTTTAAAAAGGAATTTCATTATAAATCGAATATCGATTTGATCGGGATTTGAAATATCAAGTTAGAAATTCATATAGGAATATTCTAGAGCTGTATGATATTCTGTTGTGAATATAGACGATAATATTTATTTTTAAATATTAAATTTAATTATATTTAAATATATTTATATATTTAAATAGGCTATTTAGAGCGTTAAAAATAGCCAGTTTTGCAAACGAAGTCGGAATTCGACGAAACTAATTTTATTGGATCCACAACATCAAATTATTGTTAGATTCCAAGTTTGGTGATTTTTAGAGTCACTGTGTGGCCATACGGATTTTTAGAGTGAAAAACAACCAATATTTTGATAGTTAAAAATACGCTGTGTGAGCAAACGGAGTCGGAATTCGACGAAATCAGTTTCGCTGGGTCCGTAATGTCGAACTGTAGCTACATGTCCAGTTTCGTGATTTTTGGGTATCGTATGTGGTTACAGGAATTTTAGAGGACAAAGGAAAATAGCGTTTGCTTATAATTTAAATATAAAATTCGAATATAATATTATATAAATTACCTATAAATATCCTACAACCCTTAAACCTAATTCCTTACATCCCACAGTCAACCCAAAATCACGCCGCCACTCATTTCTCCAGAAAACGTGAGAAATGGATCTTCAACAAATTCAAAGAATTCAAATAAAATGGTATAAATCGATATACATATATTTTCGAAATCCTCAAGCATTCCTTTCCGTTCCCATATGATTTTTATGGGGTGCGATCTAATTTTCGTTGAGCTCAGAAGTAAGCAGTAAACTAGGGGTCTAGTTTTTGGGTAATCCGAGTTTTGATTCGCGATTCTGATATCATTTCTGGATCAAGTGAGTGAATCCGCACTTGTACACACCTCTCTGGTGATTTCCGTGCGAGTTGCTGTCGCATTCGTCCCTATAGCACGCGTTAGATGCTCCAGGTCGGGGTGCTTTTGTGGAGGGCGAGTTGTAGGTTGAGGTGTGAGGTTGATGGAGGGAAGGATGAGCAGCATTTTGGTGATTTTAGTTTTATTTTCGGTGAAGTGGTGATTGGGGTGGTAGAAGTTCGGCCATGTTATAATGAAGGAAGGGATGCAGCGATTTGGGGAAGAAGGTGTTTGAACGGGTTGGACTTTAAGGGATTTTGATGGGCTTGAGATAGGGTAGAGGCCCAATGTAAATTAAAAGTAATTCAATTTATTTTAATTTAAAGTGTATTAACTTGTAACGTCCGTATCTAGCTCGTACGAAGTCCGATTGACGAACCGTAAGTTGCGTTGGGATCGTACGGACGGAAACTACACGAAGGAACTGACTAGAAGTCCATCGGAACTCGTTACAATTTATCGCAATATAAATTGTAATGACACACATTTTTCCCGACCTTAATCGATCACAAAATCAACCAAGACCGTTCAAAATCCGCATACATTAACTTTGGGAATACAATACATTAGAACAAAAACAGCAGACTTTTATTACATCATGATAATATAACATCAGAGTACAGAATATATCAGAGTACATCGAGATTAAAATACAGCGGAAGAAAATTTTACAATAAATTTAATACAATACAGTGCAGCGGAAATAAAATAGATACAGTGGAAGACAACTATGCTCTGGACACAGCTTTAAGCTTCAATCCAGAATCCTGCTCAAGAAGTAAATATCTGCAAAAAGCTACTCAACTGCTCGTGTGGAAAAAGAGGGCACCCAAGTTTGTAAAGGTGGAAACAAACAACGGGTCAGTCATGGGACTGGTGTGAGAATTCTTAACTAATTTCACTAATAACAATAAGACAAATCCAAGGACCACGCCGCTAACACGGAACGGGTTTACTCCAATGGATTGTCGTGCATAAATTAAAGTAAATCGTTAAACAATGCAATGCTTTTTGGAAAAATGAAACCATCATAAGACCCAAGTCCCATCACACAATGCAACGCAAACCGGAGGATAGGGTTTTACCTTATAATGGTCAAAAATGCTTGAAACGATAAAAACGGATTTTGATATTATTATTAGTGTGTACATGTTTCAAAAAACATTTCAAAGTAAATGTATCAATCCTAGGAAGCATAGCTACCATATACTATGCCTCCATACTAGTAATACAATCAAAACCGCATGAGGTCGTATTGGAAATTGGGTTTCCATCATGAGTCAAGGCTAGGGAGGAGCTCCTTACCGATTCGAGACACTCTATCTAATGTCTCAGGATCCCCCGCAGTGAACCCTTGGAAAGCTGCAGGGCCGGTCCACACATACAGCTTCGTGGATTGGCAATTCCTGAACACACGTTTCCCGGTCCTATAGGACCTATCATCCGAGGCTCGCCACATTCCATCATCCACATAAGTAAATATCAGCCAGTTTAAGCACATACACCACTTCTAGCTAGAAAGAAACGTGTTGCTCTCCCTGCGTTCCCTTCTCCCGTTTTAGACTCAACCGGGTTGTGAGGCTCGCGAAGTAACGTTATAACCACAAGGCCTGCTTTTCAACAAAGCCTTGATCATCTTCATCTTAGCGTGCCACGTTGACAGTTCACACCATGCGATTGATAACTATTAATACACAACCTCTAAGGGTGTTGAGCAAGAGAATAAATTCTCCGCCACCAACAATTGTATATTAATAGAAATCAATTTACATAGAACAAAATTCAACGTCAGACACACATTCCATTTACAAACTTATGCTCTGGGTCTGAGCGAAAGCCAAATCCGTACAAATCAGCACTACGTCCGGATAACTACCATTTTAGCCCCGTCTTGGGAGCAAATCAATCAAGGGCCTCAACACTAGTTACCCATTCGATTTGAAGATCGTCGGTCTTCAATCGCCGTCTTCAATTCTTCGAACGTCGTATCATTATTTGGAATGAGAGTAAACTCGGGCTTTCCAAATAACTCTCGCATATATAAATTTGAAAACCATTTTGTATCGTTGTTAGTAATTTATAACGATCTATCGCTATTTTTACTTTACATACACATCCTAAACATAACAATGTATATTTTCCTCTTCCATTTTTCAATTTACACCAAATGTATATTTGGTTTCATATTTCTTTCTAATGAAAATCCATTCATTAGAAATGTATAATTGGTCCATTAAATCATCTATGCGAGGCAAAGGCTTGGTAGTGTGACATGGAGTGACAGTGTGGCATACTAAGATGCAACGATCAGGGTTTCTTGTTGAAAAGCAGAACCTTGTGGTGACAATCAAAGCATAGCTTGAATAGGCATAGCTTTGTGTATTACGTAACTTCACGAGCCTCATAACCCGGTGGAGTCTAAAACGGGAGAAGGGAACGCAGGGAGAGCAGCACGTTTCTTTCTAGCTAGAAGTATTGTCGGTGCTTAAACTGGCTGATATTTTACTTATGTGGATGATGGAATGAGGCGCCTCGGATGTTAGGTCCTATAGGATCGGGAAACGTGTGTTCAGGAATTGCCAATCCACAAACCGCAAGTGTGGACCGGCCTTGCAACTTTCCAAGGGTTCTCTGCGGGGGATCCTGAGACATTAGCTAGAGTGTCTCGAATCGGTAAGGAGCTCCTCCCTAGCCTTGACTCATGATGGAAACCAAATTCCAAATACGACCCTACGAATTTGATTGTATTACTAGTATGGAGGCATAATAGTATGGGGTACTATGTTTCCTAGGATTCATACATTTATTTTGAAATGTTTTTATATACACTAATGATAATATTAGATTCGTATTTACCGTATTTAACATGTTTAATCTGTCTTATGGTGATTCCATTTTTCTCAAAAGCATAGCGTTGTTGCACGAATTACTTATTGTTTGTTATGTCACTTTAAATTATGCATGGCAATCCACTAAAATAAACCCTTTCTGCGTTAGCGGCGTAGTCCTTGGATTTGCCTTATTACTAGTAGTAAATTAGTTTAGAATTCTCACACCAGTCCCATGACTGACCTGTAGTTTGTTTTCACCTTTGCAAACTCGGGTGCCCTCTTTTCCACACGGGCAGCCAAGTAACAGGTTTTGCTTTCTTTGGAGTTGCTGACTTTGGAGATTTCTTGGTGTTGCTTATTTGGAGGTGCTTATGTTGGACCACGAAGACTATCTATCATTTATCTTTTGTTACGTTTATCTTCAGTCATGCAGACTTATTTTATTTTCAGTTGTTCTAGTTTGAAGTTGGAACTTATTTCCTATGCTAAAAATTTGATGTAATAATTTAAAACTCTGTGACTGTGGGATTCTATGGTTGATGACATTCATATTCCGCTACTATGATGTTGTTATTCTATAGTTTTCCTATGCTATGTTGTACTTATGATCTGTATTGTTATATTTATGTTGTATTCCAAATGATTATTCCTTAATTTCATTCCGTGGAAGTTTGGGGTCATCACAGTTGGTATCAGAGCTTTGGTTAAACTTAGCTTTGGAATATAACATATTTATAATAATTTGTTTACGTAGAATCACAATATTCTACGGCGAACATTTCATGTGAATACATAATAGTCAGTCATTTTATCGCCATCCTTTTATCCATCTTTTTATCTATATCATTTCTTCAAATCACCATTACAGTTGTTCTGACTCTTTCCTGGATCGTACAGAACTAACTAAAAATGAGTACCGTTGCCGCTAGAGCCGCTAGAGCTAGGGCAAGGAGGCAAAATGTTGCTGGATCTGAGGAGGCCATAGTTCAACAGCCACCATCACCACCACCCCCGCAGCCCTTTGATTTGGATAAGGTGGCGAAGAAGTTCAAAAACTTAGGTGGAGTTCCATTCATCAGTACAGAGACCGTGGTACAGGCTCAGGCATGGCTAAAAACTTGTGAAACGATATTTGGAGGACTCGAGCTAGATGATCAGAGGAAGAGATTCACTGCTGCATGGCATCTCCAAGGCGAAGCACAGAATTGGTGGGAAGTGGTCAACATTGGAGGCGACGAAGATAATATGACTTGGGCCAGGTTTAAGGAGCTTTTCAAGGATAAATACATTCCAAGGCAGGAATTAGAAAGACTGCATGACGAGTTCGCCAATCTGAAGCAAGGCGACAAGACCATCTCAGAATATGTACGAAGATTTGAAGACCTCTCCCGCTATGCCCCTGAATTGATTCGGGATGACCTTCAGAAGAATAAGAGGTTCATTAATGGGCTTGCGAGAAAATATATTGATAGAGTCACTGCCCACATCGACCTTTCTTTCAATAAGCTGGTGGAGTTTGCTTGTCGATATGAGGAGAATGATAAAAGGATTTCTCAACAGGATAGAGAGAGGAGCTTAGCCAACAACAAAAAAAGAAAGCAAACCGAGAAGAAGACTGAAGGAAGCGGTTCTGGAGCTGCTAAGACTCATGATAAGTCTAAGGTGCAATGCTACAACTGCCAGAAGTTTGGACACTATAGCAAGGAATGCAGGAATCCGAAGAAGGCCAGAAGTGGGGACACTAGAGAATGCTATAACTACCATAAAAAGGGTCACCTCAAATCTGATTGTCCACTGTTGAGGAGTGCCCAAGTTGCACATGTGTATGAGGGGGCAAGTGCAATACCTTCCTCCGCACCTACTTCTACTGAAGGAGCAGGTAAGCCTGATGTTTTAGATGGTACCATTTCTGTTAAAAACATTCCTGTTACTGCTTTGTTTGATACGGGTGCATCAAGAAGTTTTATCTCTAGCAACACGGTTAAGAAATTGAGATTAAAACAAAAAAGTCTTAAAGAGCCAATTAACGTTCATAATCCTATAGGAGGATCTATAGCCCTTGATTTGTATTGTAGGGTGCCTATTTCTTATTCTTATTTTCAGTTTCCTTTTGACTTGATCATTATGAATTTTTCCAAGTTTGATGTCATCCTTGGTCTTGATTGGCTAACAAAATATGACGCACAAGTGCTATGCTCAGAAAGAGTAGTGAAAGCAAAAAACAGGATTCGGAAATACTATTGCTATACCTTGCCATGGTTCAAAATCTGATAGAAAGGCATTTTGGTCTTCTTTGGAGATCACTCCTATTTCTTTAGAAAATATTCCCGTGGTCAAAAATTACACGAACGTATTTGAAGAAGTAGACAGCTTACCCCCGCGAAGAGAAATCGATTTCAGAATTGATCTTATCCCAAATGCAAGGCCTGCAGTCCATGCTATCCGGAGGATGACCCCTAAAGAAAAAGAAGAGTTGCAAGCCCAAACTAAGAAGCTCTTATGGAAGGGACTAATCCGGCCTAGTTTTTCCAATTGGGGTGCAGCTGTGGTGTTTGTCCCCAAGTCTGACGGTACTCTACGGCTCTGTGTGGATTACCGCGACCTTAACAAACAAACATCGAAGAATAAATACCCTGAATTTTGGGGGTAAATTTAAAATTTATTTTAACTAATTTTAATGGGTTTTATTATTTAAAATAATTTATTTAAAATAATAATGATTAAAAATTGATTTAAATTGAAGTTAGAATGAATAATTTAATTTTAATTATAAAAGGAATTAGAAATAGCGCGGTAGTTTGAAAAGTCAAACTTGAACTTTGACTGACCGTACAAGATGCAAAATTTAACGGATTTTAGTGAAACCAAAAATATTCGAATCTATTTAAAAATATCTTTCTAACGAATCTGAAAAATTGAAATTTCATAGCAGGAATCAAAAGTTATGCCCAAATTAAAATTTAGAAAGGTCGCTATGAAATTTACAAAGGACAAAAATGCTACTTTTTGCATACGAAGGAATTTGAACTCGAAACCACTTCCATTGAGTTCAGAGTGTTTACTATTTTCCAATGTAGAAACGTCATTCTGAACTCGAAACCACTTCCATCGAGTTCAGAATGACGTTTCTACATTGGAAAATAGTAAACACTTATATATTTCGGGTTTCAGAAATTATTTGTTTAAAAAGGTATTTTTAATATTAAATATATACGCCTTGAAAATAGCCATTTTTCAAACGACCTCTGTTTTCGACGAAACCACTTTTGTTGGATTCGGAATGTCAAAATATTGCTAAGTTTAATTTTTCATAATTTTTAGAATTAATTTGTGGCCGTGGCAAAAAGATTTCAGTTTTGTCAATTTCGGTCAATTTTAATCGACTTGAAAATAGTCATTTTTCAAATAGGCTTAGAATTGAACGAAATTAATTTTCCTAGGCCCGCAGCGTCAAAACATAGCTAAATGTATTTTTTGGGATTTTTCGAAGTTAATTTGTGGCCCCGGTGAATTTATTTGTACGGTTGAATTAAAAATTAAATAATTTATATAAAAAATAAAGTAAATATGCTGTAAACTTCGAAATTGGGCTTCGCCACTAGCGCCATTGTGTTCAGAAGACGTCAAAACCTATAGTTTGATAGTAAGCATGCCCAATTCTGAGTTCGGGCCAAATCGGGCCTTAATTGGGTTAATTAGTTAATTAAATATATAAATATATTATTATTTTAATCCCTAACCCTATCCCCTAAAACAAACCAGCCGCCATCTTCTTCCTCAATGGCTGAAATACTCCAAATTTCGATCCTTAAATTCTCCCTCATCTTTGCGAATTAATCCTGAAGTCAATACTCAAATCGAAGAGCAAAGTTAGGCCGATATTTCTATACGGAGATGATGAGATTTAAGGAAGTATTTTGCCCGGATTTCTCATCCAAACCCGCGCCCAACTCAGCCCCACCACCCCCTGTAGGCCCCACCGCCCCCTCCATCACCTAGGGCGCACGTAGCCCTCTCCTCCCTCTTCGATTTCCCACCTTCCGATCGACTTCTAGCTTCACCAATCCCGAGATAAGAGGAGACCTAGTTTTGAAGATAATGGGTTCAAATATAAAAAACAACGGCCTTGGAACGATGGAGGAAGAAGGAGGGTGAGTTGACTTTGACCAAACCTTAGTTGACTAATTTTTTTTTTATTCAAAATTTTCCAATCTTGTTTAATCCATATCTTGCTCATACGAACTCGAAACGAAACGATTTCAGGTGCGCCACGATCGTGAGACCGAGATCTTCGCGGTGACACTGACTAGACCAGATTCTGAACAAGTTGAATTTTTGATGAATTTTAGATCTGAATTGAAATAAGGTGAGATTTCTAGTTTAATTTAAAATAAAAATTTATATATATATATATGTGAACTGATTTTGATTGATCCTGTTTGTGATTGTGATATTATATTCGCCGTGAAAAATCAGTTGGTTGAATTGATGGTGTTGATGATGATTTGTCGACTTATACTTTTGTTAGAATCAAATTATCAAATTTTTTCAGGATATGTTGTTAAAAGAAATAACATTCTTGTCAGAAAATGTTGTGTTGAATAAAAATAACATTTTTATTAGAAAAGGTTTATTTAGATCATAAACATCATTCTATTTGAAAATGGTTATTTAGATCATAAACATCGTTTTATTAGAAGATGTTTATTTAGATTATAAACATCGTTTTGCTAGAAAAATGTTTATTTAAATTAAAACATGTCATTTTATTTAGAGATGTTATATTATAATAATCATAACACTTTTATGTTATGTTAGAATTGTCGTGTGATCATACCGCTTTTATGTTTAATTAGAATGGATAAATATAAATGTTACACATGTTTAATTAGAATTGACGAATATACTTGTCATTTGTGTTAAATTAGATTTGGGTGAAACCGTAGTCATCATTTTGGCTAAGGTAGATTTGCATGATAACATAGGTATCATTCTGTTTTAATTAGACTTGTATGAAATCAAAATTATCATTTTGATTAGAACATGCTGTGTTAAAAATATCATGTTAGAATAAGGTCATGGTAAAAATGGCATTTATGCTAAGATCTTGTTATGTAAATAAACATGTCATTTATAATTGTCATGTTTTAACAGATTAGAATACATAGAAAAATGTTACCATATAAAATATTCTTTTATATGATGTTAGGATACCTAGAAAAAGTTCACTTTTTATTTGTGTTCACAACGCAAATTAAAACATGAAATAAAAAGATTCCCTTTTTATTTGTGTCAGCAATGCAAATATAATATAATAATAAAAGTTACATTTCTGGTTGCAATTTTAGATGCAAATAAAACTAGTAAATGAAATAGTACATTTTTATTTGTGTTCCTCAACGCAAATAAAACATGTAATAAAAGGTACATTTTAATTGCATTTCTTAATGCAAATAAGACATGAGATTAAGAAGTTATATTTTTGTTTACATGTTAAGTGTAAATAAAAGAGTAGGAAAAGAATCATATTTCATTATGAAATATGATTTACATTAAAAACTCAATTTTAATGTCACATTAGAAAAGAGTAGACACTAGAAAACTATATTATTATTCAATGTAACCAAAGAGTAGAAAGTTTCACTTTTGATTGTAAATAAAAGAAAGTTTCATTTTATATATATATATATATAAATAAATAAGAATGACATTAACATTGATTTTTGTTTAATGTAAACAAAGAAGAAAATTTACATTTTGTTTAATGTAAATAAAAAGAAAAATTACATTTTTATTTAATGTAATCAAAAGAAGGAAATATTACATTTTTATAATGTAATAAAAGAAGTTAAAAGAGTTACATTCTTTATAATGTAATAAAAGAAAATAAAGAAAAGAATACATTCTTTACTGTAACAACCCTGAATTTTAGGGGTAAATTTAAAATTTATTTTAACTAATTTTAATGGGTTTTAATATTTAAAATAATAATGATTAAAAATTGATTTAAATTGAAGTTAGAACGAATAATTTAATTTTAATTATAAAAGGAATTAGAAATAGCGCGGTAGTTTGAAAGTCAAACTTAAACTTTGACTGATCGTACAAGATGCAAACTTTAACGGATTTTAGTTAAACCAAAAATATTGGAATCTATTTAAAAATATCTTTCTAACGAGTCTGAAAAATTGAAATTTCATAGCAGGAATCAAAAGTTATGCCCAAATTAAAATTTAGAAAGGTCGCTATGAAATTTACAAAGGACAAAAATGCTACTTTTTGCATACGAAGGAATTTAGACTCGAAACCACTTCCATTGAGTTCAGAATGACGTTTCTGCATTGAAAAACAGTAAACACTTATATATTTGCTTTTTGCAGATATTTACTTCTTGAGCAGGATTCTGGATTGAAGCTTAAAGCTGTGTCCAGAGCATAGTTGTCTTCCGCTGTCTCTATTTTATTTCCGCTGCACTGTATTGTATTAAATTTATTGTAAAATTTTCTTCCGCTGTATTTTAATGTCGATGTACTCTGATATATTCTGTACTATGATGTTATATTATCATGATGTAATAAAAGTCTGTTGTTTTTGTTCTAATGTATTGTATTCCCAAAGTTAACGTATGCGGATTTTGAACGGTCTTGGTCGATTTTGCGATCGATTAAGGTCGGGCAAAATGCGTGTCGTTACAGTTGGTATCAGAGCTTTGGTTAGCTCAAATCTTTGGGATACAACTCGTTAGAACTGAACAAAAGACTCATCAGAGATTGGATTAGTAATATCCAATAAGAATACTCATTAGAGATAGGATCAGTAGTATCCTAGAATGAGAAAACTCATTAGAGATGGGGTTAGTAATGCCCTAGAATGAGTTGAGAGGGCCCAGTTTATAATTAACGTATTTTTGTTTATATATAATCCGATCTTTGGAAATATGATTTTTGTATATATAAAGTTATATATTTTAAAAGTTAATCAATAAATAAAATTGAGTAGGATAATTAAACACTTTTTAGCTTCGTTCCTTTTCGAGGACGAAAAGTTCTTAAGTGGGGAAGACTGTAACAACCCTGAATTTTGGGGGTAAATTTAAAATTTATTTTAACTAATTTTAATGGGTTTTAATATTTAAAATAATTTATTTAAAATAATAATGATTAAAAATTGATTTAAATTGAAGTTAGAATGAATAATTTAATTTTAATTATAAAAGGAATTAGAAATAGCGCGGTAGTTTGAAAAGTCAAACTTGAACTTTGACTGACCGTACAAGATGCAAAATTTAACGGATTTTAATGAAACCAAAAATATTGGAATCTATTTGAAAATATCTTTCTAACAAATCTGAAAAATTGAAATTTCATAGCGGGAATCAAAAGTTATGCCCAAATTAAAATTTAGAAAGGTCGCTATGAAATTTACAAAGGACAAAAATGCTACTTTTTGCATACGAAGGAATTTGGACTTGTAATGTCCCGTATTTTCTGACCATTAATTGGAACTATTTTATTTATTTTATATAAAAGGGGAAATCATTAAAAGTTCGGGATTTTTAATGTTGGTTTTAAATTCTACTAATGGCAATTTGTATTACTAAAAATGACGATATTAATTCATTATCATTAGATGTTTGAATTTTAATTTACATTGACATTATATGAGATTTACAATTCAAACAAAACATACTAGTGCAAAGCAAAACGGACAAAACAATTGATGGTTGGATTCAAGGACAGCAAGCATGTCCAGTGAGAAATAGTAAATAGAATTCCACCATAATAAAAACTGCTATGCAAATAGCAAAATACACGACTAAAATATATAACAGTAGACTCAACAGTAAGATCATAATATTAGATAGTTAACAAGACACCTATAGTACAATATCACCAAATCTTTTACAATCAAAACAGTTATATATTTATATGTATAACCTCAGGTACAAACTGTCCTGAAATTCATACGATATTACAGTTCAAATCTCGAGTTGAATAAACAATTCAACAGTTGAAAGAGACAATACAATTTGACATCAAGAATAAACAAATTAAAAGATTTGTATACATAGACCACTTGAACAAGAAATTTCGAACAGGCCATGTGAATAAAGAAGACTTGAAATCCAACCAAATCTTCACTGTCTGATAAGTGCAGCCTTCAAAGCACTATTGCCATCAGTGAATCAACCTGAGAAAGAAGGAAGGAAAAGACAGCTATTAATAGCTAGAAAATATATTATATGTAGATATATATATATATAAGGTTGAAAGATTTGCAAAAGATAAAATACAACAGAGGATCGAATAAATGCACAACCAAATCAAACCAGCTAAGAGGAACCAGAAAACACATAGCTGGGGAAAAACAAATATAGGTACAGGCTAAAAATAATGTGTGCAAAACAGCTAAAGGAATGATAAAATACATGGCTAAATTAAATGAATAGGCTGTAGGCTTGGGTATAGTATTATTTCTTATTGATAGGGTTTGTTTCATATAAGTTCAAAGTATACTAGAAGAAATCGAGATCCTCCAGAGGTTATAGTTTCCTTGTCAAGACTGTAGAATCTTATTTTGCCAACCAATTTCATTTTTTTTTTAATATCACAGTGCACCTATTCACTCAATTCTCGAGCCTACTCTAAATCTTCCTATCAGCCTACCATGAAATGAAAATACTCTGCCATCGTATACATTTTTTTTCTTACCAACCATATATTATTTTCGTCATGCCTACAGTTGGTATGACAATGTACAATGCGAATAGACAATACATAGCCTAACCTAGTCTAGGTAGGAACAGCTAAATCCATGTACATATTTGAGCAGACCATCACATGGAAAATCTAACAGGAAATCCTCACACAGTATCACGCAACACTAATGTCTCCATCAACCACAATTCGATCACATGGTACAGCTGTAAATGAAGAGATATCACCTAAGAACTAGGACTGAACTACATATAACCTATGATTTCACAATTTGATTTCGACAGTGATCTTATCCGATCATTCCACAGCTATAAATACACGGTAAACGAACCACAAACCCAAACCCAACTCAGTGTCGAGATGGACAAGTAAAACCGAATTCAATTCAAAAAAAATAAAATAAAAAAATAAATATCAAAACAGAAATTAGAATTTTGAAAAAAATACTTAGCTGGGGTGGCGACGGGTTGCTGAAGCTGAAGGATTTAGGGTTGGTCAGCCTTCACCTTGAATCGTTCGTCGAAGGTCCCTCGAGGGTGCGGAGTGTCTGAAAATGAAAGGCGAAGGGGATGACCGAAGATTTGTGACATAAGAGAGGTGCGGTATAACTAATACCGTGTTCCGGTGAAAGACAGAAGAGGGGAAGGGAGATCTGGACGTCGGCCCTGGGAGGGTTTCTGCTTCTTCTTTTTTTGAGGCGGCGGATGTTTTTAGTGGATCTGATAGTTGTGAAGAGGAACGAGGGTTTTATCTGAGGAGGCCGGTCAAAGCACGTGATGGGCTGGGTTAATTTAAGTAAGGCCCAAAAAATTAATGTTTATTTAAGTTCTTTGATTTTAAATATTAGTTTAAACTTAGAGTTTTTATTCCAAATACGTATGTGATCAGAATGCGATGAAACGAAAACCACCGGAACCCTGAAGACGAGTACTACGCGATGGACAAGAACTGAGCAGGGCAGACATCAGCTAGAATTTTCAGTTAAATTAAACATCGTTTAATTTAACTGAGACCGAGCCATTTTATCAACAAAAACAAAAATCAAGGTGAGTTAATTCTCACACCTTCTGGAATACTGTGATGTGGTACATTCACAGTAAAATATATTTTACAGTTTATTGTTTAAATTGGATGATTGGATGCGATGGATGCAAATTTGGTTGTTATTGTCTGATTTATTGCAGTTGATTATTTATTTAATTCGTATATTTTTATCAACTGATATCTGTGATGCAGAGAAGGACAGGTTGGAGGGATCCAACCGGATTCCTCAATATAAACTGTATTTTTGTTTGTTGTGTATATATATGAGTTGTTCACCCTGACTGACACCAAAACCTGTCTGTATGTTGATGGTTGAATAAATATCCACCCGTGTTGAGTTAAAATCAACCGACAGTGTTGATTGGGTAATTGGCAGTGAATGGCCTAAAATGTGTTGTTTCGTACGTCAGTTGACTGTTCGGTGAATCGACGCAGTTCTAAAGTTATAAATTATTTTATAACTGGATTTAAGTTAAATTGAATCATAAGGAATTTAAATGGAAATTTATAAACATATATTTTAATCGAGTTTTTAAAGGGATTACTTAAATGGATTATACCAGTTTGGAAGCAGAGAAAACCCAAGGATTTACCTACGGGTTGGAAAATAGGATAATTGTTCTTTTAAAACAATTAAATAGTATTTTTTTAAGTTATTTATTTAATTTTAAAAAGGGAAAGGGAAAGTGAAATCAGTTAACTGTTACTGATATGTACGGTCGAGAAAAATCCACCGTTGAGTGAAATGGACAAATGAAAGGTAATTTGAGTGAAAATTTTGAAATATTGGTAAAGTTAACATAATTAGTTAATCGCTGATTAACTATGAATTAAAAGAATTATTGAAGTGGTTAGGGTTAATAACATGGATTATTATGTATTAAGCCTTTAAAACGATGATAATCCTATTTTTGATTAATAGCACAGTTAACCATCTCTAAGTAGTAAATAATAAGGTTAATTATTATTTCAATTAATAATGATTAAAGCAATGACTTTTGATTAAGCATCGATTTAAAAGTAAGGAAATTAGTTGGATCAAAAGGGCGATAAGAGTTTAAAGATGAGTGTAAAACCCAAGTGTCCAACGAGATTTGTAAATGAGATTTATAAGTGATAAGAGGGGATCCAAGCAAGGTTCAAAGAAGGTTTTCAAACCCAAAGTGATAACTTTAAATGTGGAGAATTGAATTAAGCGAAATAAAGCGATTTGAATAAGGATCCCAATGAAAAGAAATAAATATGCATATGTTTGTGTTAAATATAGAAAAGAAAAAAGAAAAAGAAATTTTTGGAAATGAAAATCCAAGTTAAAAGTCTTATTGGAAAGGAGGGGATAAGTGGTGGTTAAGTGACAGGCTAATATTATTCTAAGGTAAGAACGTTGTTGATCAAGGTCTGAGAGGTAACTAAAATACCCCAACTTGATTGACTTCACTATTATCGAGGAATGGTATTGGTTTGGAGTGAGTGAAGGTGTTGAAATTGGGTTTATCTATATGAGGAATATCAAATTCAAATACAAGATTTGGGAAATAAATAATATTGCAATATTTGTTCAAAAGAAATAAGAAGATTGATTTCAAATAATATTTAACATTAGTTATTCAGTAAGAGTTGCCATTGCATACGACTGCTAGCGAAATTCGCAGGGCTGCAGATAGCCTACGGCGGTCGGATGTTTCCTGGGGAAATCAGGCGTAACCATTGTGATCGCTGCGATCTAGAGTCAAGCGAATAGAGTTAAATCAAATACTAGAGTTGACTAACGATTTTGTTAAATATAATTTAAAGAGGCCAGGTATTGCCAAGTACCGAATCAGAAACGCATATTCACACTATTGTATTTGATAGATAAAACACCGACTATCAAACCTGACCAATACGATTGTTGGTATGGAAAGGCCGGGATCGAATTTATATTCGAAAACCATTCCGACCAACCAATACGTGAAGATATCAGAAGACGGTCGAGATGGAGCATTGAAGACCGTGGATCTTCATAAGCGGAGGAACTGCTAAGAATCTCTGGTTTAGCGGCCAGAGATAAACTGTGGTTTCGTCGTGGTTGGAATCCACGGGTTGCAAGGACTACTCGCTACTGATCCATGGGGTGATTCCTATATGAGATGCGGTAGGAGAATGCCTTCGGTTCATCCTGTTCCTGGATGACTTGTATGGACGAGTGTCTGACAGAGTATTTCCAAAGGGGTCACGTACGTTGATTTCTTCAAACGTACGATAGTTGGTGACGGAGGACGACGGTTCTCTTATCAACTAGAGTATTTTTGTGGACGTCAATTAGTGATGTCTGGCGGATCTGACGATGTGGCATTCAAAGTGAATGGTGGCCAGATGTTCACAGAGGAATTCTAGCCTCAAGCCTCATCAACCGGGAAATGACAAAAATCGGGCAGGCAGCATGGCTATGTGGGTCGCTCCCATTAGGGTGTATAATCACCTATCTAGAGAAATTCCTTTTGTTTCTTTAATCTATCGATGTTGTCCCTTTACGGGAGACGGTGGTTTGAGCCCAACCGTCGGTGATATACATTCGATACACTCAAGCGAAATGAGTGGTCGGTCATGTGAGGGCCGGGTTGCAAGACGTTCTTGTTGAACCCAGTGTATTCGCCTCTAGAGATACACAGTCGGAAGGTGGACCCATACCTTGTCAAGTTGGAATCCAATATCCAATAAGAGCCCGCGATTTTGGTTTGTATATATATATGGGGAGCGTGAGATGCAAGCGTTCCTCTAGATTGTTATTTACTTGTATTTAGACATTATGATAATATCAGATCAAAGTATGATTTCAAAAATGGTTTGGGTCATAGTAAGGTAAAAGCCGTCCGTGTTTATGTGTGGACTGGTCTTACTATTACCCTTTTGATTTCTAAAGGATTTTCCAAAGTTAAACAAGTGTGTGTTATGTGAATTTATCACTGATGGTATTCCAGACTGACCCGGTGTATTTTGTTTTAAATCAAATGTGCTCGGGTCAGACCGAGTATGTTCCAGGTTAGGTTTCGCTTGGAGTTTCAGGAGCTAGAAGCAGGAGGCTTCACCGCTAGTTATATAAAGCTATTTCCGCTGTGCAGTTATATGTTGTACTCTGATGATTGGTATGTATATACCGGTTTTTTTTTCTATAAAGAGATTTGTTATATTATATTTTATTCGTTCCGCTGTGAGATTCCGATGTGTTCTTCTTCTTTCTTCTACTCTAATACTTCTTTCTCTCTATTCTCACCCTCTAAATTCTTTCTCATAACAATCTGGGGGTTCGATACTTGGGTTTTTGGCAAGCGATACGGGTTTATGTATTGTTGTCGAAGACTCGAGCGTCGACTTTTTTTCTCCGGGTCGTTACAGTTGGTATCAGAGCTATTGGTTTAAGAATAACCTTGGCTCTGTGGCGTAACTCGATAGAGATGGGGTTAGTAACACCCTAGATTGAGTTTGAGTGTATATATATGAGAGCGTATTTGTAAATTTTATATACAAATGATTTGTATTGTGTTGTTAATCGGTTCAAGTGTTGAAAAGCGTTGAACTAGTAATCGACACAAAATTGTTTTGAAATGAGGGTAAATGAAATAATTTTACCCAAATATATTTTTGTATTAAAAGGAAATAATTTTATGAAGATATTATGTTGTGTGAATGAAATTCAAAATTGGGTTAAAATTTTGAATTGAAACTTAATTGGGTTAAGTGAAATCGAATTAATCATATGGAATTAAATTAAAGTTGTAATTAAATGAATTTGAATTAAATTTGAAAATTAAATAAATGATAAGTTAAATAGAAATCGATCGAATAATTGGTTGATATCCAAATATGTTGAATTAAATTAAATAGTAATATTGAATGTGAATTTGGTTGATTTGATTGAGATTATGGTGCCCTGAGTATTGATTGTTAGTTAGACAGGTTGAATATAATCCATCCAGGGATTGATAGAGAATTAAATAAACTGCTGATTTTTTTTTCTTAGAACTTAAAATTTGAAAATTTTGTTTTATCAAGATAAATTGGTTTTGCTTTGAAATAAATTATATTTTTAAAGTTAACAGGAGTTGCAACATTTTTCTTACCTTAGCAATTTCGAGGACGAAATTATTCTAAGGGGGAAGGAATGTAATGTCCCGTATTTTCTGACCATTAATTGGAACTATTTTATTTATTTTATATAAAAGGGGAAATCATTAAAAGTTCGGGATTTTTAATGTTGGTTTTAAATTCTACTAATGGCAATTTGTATTACTAAAAATGACGATATTAATTCATTATCATTAGATGTTTGAATTTTAATTTACATTGACATTATATGAGATTTACAATTCAAACAAAACATACTAGTGCAAAGCAAAACGGACAAAACAATTGATGGTTGGATTCAAGGACAGCAAGCATGTCCAGTGAGAAATAGTAAATAGAATTCCACCATAATAAAAACTGCTATGCAAATAGCAAAATACACGACTAAAATATATAACAGTAGACTCAACAGTAAGATCATAATATTAGATAGTTAACAAGACACCTATAGTACAATATCACCAAATCTTTTACAATCAAAACAGTTATATATTTATATGTATAACCTCAGGTACAAACTGTCCTGAAATTCATACGATATTACAGTTCAAATCTCGAGTTGAATAAACAATTCAACAGTTGAAAGAGACAATACAATTTGACATCAAGAATAAACAAATTAAAAGATTTGTATACATAGACCACTTGAACAAGAAATTTCGAACAGGCCATGTGAATAAAGAAGACTTGAAATCCAACCAAATCTTCACTGTCTGATAAGTGCAGCCTTCAAAGCACTATTGCCATCAGTGAATCAACCTGAGAAAGAAGGAAGGAAAAGACAGCTATTAATAGCTAGAAAATATATTATATGTAGATATATATATATATAAGGTTGAAAGATTTGCAAAAGATAAAATACAACAGAGGATCGAATAAATGCACAACCAAATCAAACCAGCTAAGAGGAACCAGAAAACACATAGCTGGGGAAAAACAAATATAGGTACAGGCTAAAAATAATGTGTGCAAAACAGCTAAAGGAATGATAAAATACATGGCTAAATTAAATGAATAGGCTGTAGGCTTGGGTATAGTATTATTTCTTATTGATAGGGTTTGTTTCATATAAGTTCAAAGTATACTAGAAGAAATCGAGATCCTCCAGAGGTTATAGTTTCCTTGTCAAGACTGTAGAATCTTATTTTGCCAACCAATTTCATTTTTTTTTTAATATCACAGTGCACCTATTCACTCAATTCTCGAGCCTACTCTAAATCTTCCTATCAGCCTACCATGAAATGAAAATACTCTGCCATCGTATACATTTTTTTTCTTACCAACCATATATTATTTTCGTCATGCCTACAGTTGGTATGACAATGTACAATGCGAATAGACAATACATAGCCTAACCTAGTCTAGGTAGGAACAGCTAAATCCATGTACATATTTGAGCAGACCATCACATGGAAAATCTAACAGGAAATCCTCACACAGTATCACGCAACACTAATGTCTCCATCAACCACAATTCGATCACATGGTACAGCTGTAAATGAAGAGATATCACCTAAGAACTAGGACTGAACTACATATAACCTATGATTTCACAATTTGATTTCGACAGTGATCTTATCCGATCATTCCACAGCTATAAATACACGGTGAACGAACCACAAACCCAAACCCAACTCAGTGTCGAGATGGACAAGTAAAACCGAATTCAATTCAAAAAAAATAAAATAAAAAAATAAATATCAAAACAGAAATTAGAATTTTGAAAAAAATACTTAGCTGGGGTGGCGACGGGTTGCTGAAGCTGAAGGATTTAGGGTTGGTCAGCCTTCACCTTGAATCGTTCGTCGAAGGTCCCTCGAGGGTGCGGAGTGTCTGAAAATGAAAGGCGAAGGGGATGACCGAAGATTTGTGACATAAGAGAGGTGCGGTATAACTAATACCGTGTTCCGGTGAAAGACAGAAGAGGGGAAGGGAGATCTGGACGTCGGCCCTGGGAGGGTTTCTGCTTCTTCTTTTTTTGAGGCGGCGGATGTTTTTAGTGGATCTGATAGTTGTGAAGAGGAACGAGGGTTTTATCTGAGGAGGCCGGTCAAAGCACGTGATGGGCTGGGTTAATTTAAGTAAGGCCCAAAAAATTAATGTTTATTTAAGTTCTTTGATTTTAAATATTAGTTTAAACTTAGAGTTTTTATTCCAAATACGTATGTGATCAGAATGCGATGAAACGAAAACCACCGGAACCCTGAAGACGAGTACTACGCGATGGACAAGAACTGAGCAGGGCAGACATCAGCTAGAATTTTCAGTTAAATTAAACATCGTTTAATTTAACTGAGACCGAGCCATTTTATCAACAAAAACAAAAATCAAGGTGAGTTAATTCTCACACCTTCTGGAATACTGTGATGTGGTACATTCACAGTAAAATATATTTTACAGTTTATTGTTTAAATTGGATGATTGGATGCGATGGATGCAAATTTGGTTGTTATTGTCTGATTTATTGCAGTTGATTATTTATTTAATTCGTATATTTTTATCAACTGATATCTGTGATGCAGAGAAGGACAGGTTGGAGGGATCCAACCGGATTCCTCAATATAAACTGTATTTTTGTTTGTTGTGTATATATATGAGTTGTTCACCCTGACTGACACCAAAACCTGTCTGTATGTTGATGGTTGAATAAATATCCACCCGTGTTGAGTTAAAATCAACCGACAGTGTTGATTGGGTAATTGGCAGTGAATGGCCTAAAATGTGTTGTTTCGTACGTCAGTTGACTGTTCGGTGAATCGACGCAGTTCTAAAGTTATAAATTATTTTATAACTGGATTTAAGTTAAATTGAATCATAAGGAATTTAAATGGAAATTTATAAACATATATTTTAATCGAGTTTTTAAAGGGATTACTTAAATGGATTATACCAGTTTGGAAGCAGAGAAAACCCAAGGATTTACCTACGGGTTGGAAAATAGGATAATTGTTCTTTTAAAACAATTAAATAGTATTTTTTTAAGTTATTTATTTAATTTTAAAAAGGGAAAGGGAAAGTGAAATCAGTTAACTGTTACTGATATGTACGGTCGAGAAAAATCCACCGTTGAGTGAAATGGACAAATGAAAGGTAATTTGAGTGAAAATTTTGAAATATTGGTAAAGTTAACATAATTAGTTAATCGCTGATTAACTATGAATTAAAAGAATTATTGAAGTGGTTAGGGTTAATAACATGGATTATTATGTATTAAGCCTTTAAAACGATGATAATCCTATTTTTGATTAATAGCACAGTTAACCATCTCTAAGTAGTAAATAATAAGGTTAATTATTATTTCAATTAATAATGATTAAAGCAATGACTTTTGATTAAGCATCGATTTAAAAGTAAGGAAATTAGTTGGATCAAAAGGGCGATAAGAGTTTAAAGATGAGTGTAAAACCCAAGTGTCCAACGAGATTTGTAAATGAGATTTATAAGTGATAAGAGGGGATCCAAGCAAGGTTCAAAGAAGGTTTTCAAACCCAAAGTGATAACTTTAAATGTGGAGAATTGAATTAAGCGAAATAAAGCGATTTGAATAAGGATCCCAATGAAAAGAAATAAATATGCATATGTTTGTGTTAAATATAGAAAAGAAAAAAGAAAAAGAAATTTTTGGAAATGAAAATCCAAGTTAAAAGTCTTATTGGAAAGGAGGGGATAAGTGGTGGTTAAGTGACAGGCTAATATTATTCTAAGGTAAGAACGTTGTTGATCAAGGTCTGAGAGGTAACTAAAATACCCCAACTTGATTGACTTCACTATTATCGAGGAATGGTATTGGTTTGGAGTGAGTGAAGGTGTTGAAATTGGGTTTATCTATATGAGGAATATCAAATTCAAATACAAGATTTGGGAAATAAATAATATTGCAATATTTGTTCAAAAGAAATAAGAAGATTGATTTCAAATAATATTTAACATTAGTTATTCAGTAAGAGTTGCCATTGCATACGACTGCTAGCGAAATTCGCAGGGCTGCAGATAGCCTACGGCGGTCGGATGTTTCCTGGGGAAATCAGGCGTAACCATTGTGATCGCTGCGATCTAGAGTCAAGCGAATAGAGTTAAATCAAATACTAGAGTTGACTAACGATTTTGTTAAATATAATTTAAAGAGGCCAGGTATTGCCAAGTACCGAATCAGAAACGCATATTCACACTATTGTATTTGATAGATAAAACACCGACTATCAAACCTGACCAATACGATTGTTGGTATGGAAAGGCCGGGATCGAATTTATATTCGAAAACCATTCCGACCAACCAATACGTGAAGATATCAGAAGACGGTCGAGATGGAGCATTGAAGACCGTGGATCTTCATAAGCGGAGGAACTGCTAAGAATCTCTGGTTTAGCGGCCAGAGATAAACTGTGGTTTCGTCGTGGTTGGAATCCACGGGTTGCAAGGACTACTCGCTACTGATCCATGGGGTGATTCCTATATGAGATGCGGTAGGAGAATGCCTTCGGTTCATCCTGTTCCTGGATGACTTGTATGGACGAGTGTCTGACAGAGTATTTCCAAAGGGGTCACGTACGTTGATTTCTTCAAACGTACGATAGTTGGTGACGGAGGACGACGGTTCTCTTATCAACTAGAGTATTTTTGTGGACGTCAATTAGTGATGTCTGGCGGATCTGACGATGTGGCATTCAAAGTGAATGGTGGCCAGATGTTCACAGAGGAATTCTAGCCTCAAGCCTCATCAACCGGGAAATGACAAAAATCGGGCAGGCAGCATGGCTATGTGGGTCGCTCCCATTAGGGTGTATAATCACCTATCTAGAGAAATTCCTTTTGTTTCTTTAATCTATCGATGCTGTCCCTTTACGGGAGACGGTGGTTTGAGCCCAACCGTCGGTGATATACATTCGATACACTCAAGCGAAATGAGTGGTCGGTCATGTGAGGGCCGGGTTGCAAGACGTTCTTGTTGAACCCAGTGTATTCGCCTCTAGAGATACACAGTCGGAAGGTGGACCCATACCTTGTCAAGTTGGAATCCAATATCCAATAAGAGCCCGCGATTTTGGTTTGTATATATATATGGGGAGCGTGAGATGCAAGCGTTCCTCTAGATTGTTATTTACTTGTATTTAGACATTATGATAATATCAGATCAAAGTATGATTTCAAAAATGGTTTGGGTCATAGTAAGGTAAAAGCCGTCCGTGTTTATGTGTGGACTGGTCTTACTATTACCCTTTTGATTTCTAAAGGATTTTCCAAAGTTAAACAAGTGTGTGTTATGTGAATTTATCACTGATGGTATTCCAGACTGACCCGGTGTATTTTGTTTTAAATCAAATGTGCTCGGGTCAGACCGAGTATGTTCCAGGTTAGGTTTCGCTTGGAGTTTCAGGAGCTAGAAGCAGGAGGCTTCACCGCTAGTTATATAAAGCTATTTCCGCTGTGCAGTTATATGTTGTACTCTGATGATTGGTATGTATATACCGTTTTTTTTTTCTATAAAGAGATTTGTTATATTATATTTTATTCGTTCCGCTGTGAGATTCCGATGTGTTCTTCTTCTTTCTTCTACTCTAATACTTCTTTCTCTCTATTCTCACCCTCTAAATTCTTTCTCATAACAATCTGGGGGTTCGATACTTGGGTTTTTGGCAAGCGATACGGGTTTATGTATTGTTGTCGAAGACTCGAGCGTCGACTTTTTTTCTCCGGGTCGTTACAGGACTCGAAACCACTTCCATTGAGTTCAAAATGACGTTTCTGCATTGAAAAATAGTAAACACTTATATATTTCGGGTTTCAGAAATTATTTGTTTAAAAAAGTATTTTTAATATTAAATATATACGCCTTGAAAATAGCCATTTTTCAAACGACCTCTGTTTTCAACGAAACCACTTTTGTTGGATTCGGAATGTCAAAATATTGCTAAGTTTAATTTTTCATAATTTTTAGAATTAATTTGTGGCCGTGGCAAAAAGATTTCAGTTTTGTCAATTTCGGTCAATTTTAATCGACTTGAAAATAGTCATTTTTCAAATAGGCTCAGAATTGAACGAAATTAATTTTCCTTGGCCCGCAGCGTCAAAACATAGCTAAATATATTTTTTGGGATTTTTCGAAGTTAATTTGTGGCCCCGGTGAATTTATTTGTACGGTTGAATTAAAAATTAAATAATTTATATAAAAAATAAAGTAAATATGCTGTAAACTTCGAAATTGGGCTTCGCCACTAGCGCCATTGTGTTCAGAAGACGTCAAAACCTATAGTTTGACAGTAAGCATGCCCAATTCTGAGTTCGGGCCAAATCGGGCTTAATTGGGTTAATTAGTTAATTAAATATATAAATATATTATTATTTTAATCCCTAACCCTATCCCCTAAAACAAACCAGCCGCCATCTTCTTCCTCAATGGCTGAAATACTCCAAATTTCGATCCTTAAATTCTCCCTCATCTTTGCGAATTAATCCTGAAGTCAATACTCAAATCGAAGAGCAAAGTTAGGCCGATATTTCTATACGGAGATAATGAGATTTAAGGAAGTATTTTGCCCGAATTTCTCATCCAAACCCGCACCCAACTCAGCCCCACACCCCTGTAGGCCCCACCGCCCCCTCCATCACCTAGGGCGCACGTAGCCCTCTCATTCCTCTTCGATTTGCCACCTTCTGATCGACTTCTAGCTTCACCAATCCCGAGATAAGAGGAGACCTAGTTTTGAAGATAATGGGTTCAAATAAAAAAAACAACGGCCTTGGAACGATGAAGGAAGAAGGAGGGTGAGTTGACTTTGACCAAACCTTAGTTGACTAATTTTTTTTTTAATTCAAAATTTTCCAATCTTGTTTAATCCATATCTTGCTCATACGAACTCGAAACGAAACGCAGGTGCGCCACGATCGTGAGACCGAGATCTTCGCGGTGACACTGACTAGACCAGATTCTGAACAAGTTGAATTTTTGATGAATTTTAGATCTGAATTGAAATAAGGTGAGATTTCTCGTTTAATTTAAAATAAAAATGTGTATATATATATATGTATGTGAACTGATTTTGATTGATCCTGTTTGTGATTGTGATATTATATTCACCGTGAAAAATCAGTTGGTTGAATTGATGATGATTTGTCGACTTGTACTTTTGTTAGAATCAAATTATCAAATTTTGTCAGGATATGTTGTAAAAAGAAATAACATTCTTGTCAGAAAATGTTGTGTTGAATAAAAATAACATTTTTATTAGAAAATGTTTATTTACATCATAAACATCGTTTTATTTGAAAATATTTATTTAGATCATAAACATCGTTCTATTTGAAAATGGTTATTTAGACCATAAACATCGTTTTATTAGAAGATGTTTATTTAGATTATAAACATCGTTTTGCTAGGAAAATGTTTATTTAAATTAAAACATGTCATTTTATTTAGAGATGTTATATTATAATAATCATAACACTTTTATGTTATGTTAGAATTGTCGTGTGATCATACCGCTTTTATGTTTAATTAGAATGGATAAATATAAATGTCACACATGTTTAATTAGAATTGACGAATATATTTGTCATTTGTGTTAAATTAGATTCGGGTGAAACCATAGTCATCATTTTGGCTAAGGTAGATTTGCATGATAACATAGGTGTCATTCTATTTTAATTAGACTTGTATGAAATCAAAATTATCATTTTGATTAGAACATGCTTTGTTAAAAATATCATGTTAGAATAAGGTCATGGTAAAAATGGCATTTATGCTAAGATCTTGTTATGTAAATAAACATGTCATTTATAATTGTCATGTTTTAACAGATTAGAATACATAGAAAAGTGTTACCATATAAAATATTCTTTTATATGATGTTAGGATACCTAGAAAAATTAGTTCACTTTTTATTTGTGTTCACAACGCAAATTATAACATGAAATAAAAAGATTCCCTTTTTATTTGTGTCAGCAATGCAAATATAATATAATAATAAAAGTTACATTTCTGCTTGCAATTTTAGATGCAAATAAAACTAGTAAATGAAATAGTACATTTTTATTTGCGTTCCTCAACGCAAATAAAACATGTAATTAAATGTGACGATCCCAAAACCCCGTGACACGGTGTTAAGGATAATCATTGGAATATAACACATTAATCATCATTAGCAGATCACAGATAATAGCATAAACAGAAAATAGAATAATTTACACACATATGACAGCGGAATCATATAGATACATCACATCAAAGGAGCACAGTACAGGATACTACTTAGTGCATAATGATACATAATCAGTCACCATCGCCTGAGGCGGAATCATACATAAAGAGTACACAAAATAAATATCAGTCTACATCGCCAATGGCGGAATCATAATATAGATACAATAATGGCGGAGAAAATCCAAATCAGCACGGTGTAGTCAAGCCTCGCCATGAGCCAAAAGTGCGTCAGAAACCTGTAACTAGGCTGCCCGTGTGAAAATGAGGGCACCCGAGTTTGCAAGGTGAAACAAACTACGAGTCAGTCATGGGACTGGTATGAGAAATCTACTTAACTTATTAACAACAATAATAAGGCAAATCAAAGGACCACGCCACTTTCGCGAAACGGGTTTACTCCAATTAGTGCTAGTGCATGAAATAAAGTAAATTATTAAATCATCGCAATGCTTTTTATAAAATGAAGCCATTATAAGACTCAGGTCCCATCACACAATGCAACGCAAGCCGGAGGATAGAGTTTTACCTTATAATGGCCAAAAATGCTTCATACGAATAAAACAAGAGTGTTTGATATTATTACTAGTGCATATATATTTCAAAAGCGATTTCAATCATAAATATCAATCATAGGCGGCATAAATGACCCATACCACTATGTCGTCGTACTAGTAATACAATCACGTCCGCATATTTCGTATTGGAAATTGGATTCCTTCACGAGTCGAGGCAAAGGGCAAGCTCCTCTCCGATTCGAGACACTCTAGCAAATGTCCCAGGACCCCACTATGATCCTTGGATCTTCAGGGCCGGTCCTCCCTTACTTTTGAGGATTAATTATTCCTGAACACACGTTTCCCGGTCCTTACAGACCTATATCGAGGCGCCTCGCATTCCAACAACCACACAGGTGAAAAGTATATATATATAATGTCAGGGCTGGTAGGTCACTGACACCACCTTAGCTAGAAAGAAACGTCGTGCTCTCCCTGCAGTCACTCTCCCGTTTTTGACTCATACCGAGGTGTGAGGCTCGCGAATTCACGTCATACACAAAGCTACGTCACACAGACCATGCTTTGATCATCAACCACAAGACTTTGCTTTGCAACAGAAGCCTTGATCATATGCCCCTTAGGCGTGCCACACAGGCAATCCACTCCATGCGACTGATTTCTGTCAATACATAACCTCTGAGCTCGTACGTCTCAGAGAAGGGCGTTAAGCAAGAGAATAAATTCTCCGCCGCCAAACAGATATATATTTAACAGAGATCAATCAACACAGAACAAAATCCAATGTCAGACACACAGTCCATTTACAAGTCCGTTCTGGGTCTGAACGAAACCGGAGGCACCAATTCCTCGCATATCCGTACAATCAACAGTATGTTTGGACGGCTACTACTTCAGTTCCTTCATGGTAGCTACTCCAATCAGGAGCATCAGTAGCGCCCATCCATCCAATGTGAAGATCATCGGTCTCCAACCGTCTTCCACTCTTCGACTTCTCAACGTCGATCGATTATTTGAAATGAGATGAACTCGGCCTTTTCAAATAATCCACGTATATTTAGATTTTCAAATCAATTTATCACATGGTTGGACTATTCAACATTCACATTTCAGTTCTTTAGTTATAATTTTCATGTTAAATACATTCAACCATCACATATCAAGCAATCACAACAAAATTGGTTTATTTCCACTCTATATCGTCTATAGTATTTTATAACGATATATCGCCATTTTTATTTAATTTAAAACGGCCCTATTTAATTAAACGACGTTTCAGGTCGTGTCGATGCACTGGCGGTGCTTTTCACTAATTTTATTTTACACATATCTGGAAATCTAACCGTTGGATCTTCACAAATTTTATATCATTAGAAAGATCATTTCAAAACGAATCCAACGGTTTCAGTTTTGGGAAAATCCGACGGTCGGATCTTCCACACTAGCCATTTGAAGTTACGATTTCAATTTACGAACTGCAGCGTCGTTATTCGATTTAATTTAATTATATTTATATATATATAAATATAATCGTTTCTAGCTCTGTTTTTCTTCAGATTTGAATTAAACATTCCAGACAATCCAACCGTCGGATCTTCACAAAGTTGGTGCCGTTGGAAAGATATTTCCAAGGCGAACCCAACGGTTGCGGTTTCGGGAAAATCCAATGGTCGGATTTCCCGCACTAGTCGTTTGAAATCACGGTTTCAAAACACGAACTGCACGACCACGTTTCGTTTTAATTTTATTTATATTTATATATTTATATAAATATAGTTCATTCAAAATTCCTATATCGTTTTCACTTCAATTATTTCACTAACGCCTTTAAATTTTGGAAAATTTCGCCATAACCTCCTTTGTACGGGAGGGCTGGGAAAATTCCCAAATAGCCACACGGGCGTCTCATGTCAAAAAGAAAAAGAAAAAGCCAAGCGGCTAGCCAACAGGCTCATATAATCATCACCCAAACAAAACAGTAAATGTGTACTTATTTGTCGGGCACAAAATTTTATTCCTCTTCTCTAGCCCCTTTGCTATAACCTGTTCAATAAATATGCATGTACATATATACAATTTTTTATCACTTATCATTTTCCATTCAACTTCATATTTGATTTACTTTGGTTTAAAAACACCATTCATTCTAATGTTGCATGCATAGGCTAAAATCATATCATTAGCTAATTAATGTATATTTCAACTCATGCACATTTATTTGAACAAGTCGCTATTTTTAACACTTCACATTTCAAAGATGATAATTTTGGCGAACTAAAATAGATTTCAACACATGACTATTTTATTTAGTTCCTATGCATGTTAAAAATAATATTTCTTCACAAATATTTATTTCATCGTCCGCATATCTTTAGCATATCACATACATGATAAAAATGATATTTTTATCATTTAAAATATTTATTCGACAAATGGATGTTTTCAACACTTCATAGTTTCAATAAAAATGTAATTTTTATTGTTCGATCTTTTTATTCAACACATGAATTTTTCCACTACACACACTTCTCAACACATGAGCATTTCCACACATGGATATTTTATTTATGTTGTTCATATTAGAAAGATGGAATTTTTATTGTTGAAACTATTTATATATAAGGAGAATATTTTTCATACTTCATATATATTATAAAAATGTGATTTTTATTGTTTAAACACTTCATTCATTCACAAATGAATTTAATTTTCACACATCACTTTTCAACACATGAACATTTCCACACATGGATATAGTTTCAACATATGACTTTAATTTCAACGCATGAAAATTATTCTAACACATAAAGATTATTCAAAATTTCGGCAGCATAACGGCAGGGTAGTTAAAACCGGCACCGTCCCTAGTACGGCTCCTCGCTCTACCTTAAAACCTCGCGGTTTTTGACAATGGGGATTCATGCATCTAATTCGCACACAGGCGGCATGTTTTATTTTTATTTCCACAAATAATTCCAATTCATTTCAATCACCAATAGGTATTTTTCAACCACAACCAAACAATATCAACCACAAACAATTATTCAACCATTCGTATTTTTCATCCAATATTTCACGCCAATTCACAGCAATAAATATCGTCCATGGTTTGTGGACGAGGGGAGTATATATTTATATATTTATATAATTGCTATATTTCACTTGCATTTCAACACATATATCAATTATTCTATGCATGTATAATTCATACTTCGCTTATATAGCTTACACCACGCATGTACATGAGGTATACAACACGTGTGTAATTTATATTTGCTAATATAATTTATACACGACATTTTCTATTCAAATTCTATTAATTTAAATTTCTCACATTGGTTTTCGGAGTGCTAAAAATCGTAGTTGACTCAGAAAAATCCACGGCTTCTTCTATTTGGTAGAGAGCTTCCTTGCGGTCCCGATGTTTCCTGTTTCATCGAATTTCGTCAACACACCAAAAAGATATGATTTTTCAAAGTGCAAACATAAAAAAGAACTCACCTTTCACGATGGTTCAAAACTAGGTTTACGGTTTTCGCGAGAACCGAGGCACGAGGGGATGATCGGCGGGTTGGACGTGTGTAACGACCCGCCTTTTTGCCCGGTTCTCGCCGGTAATTAAACCAACTTAAACCATTCAGAAAGACGAATTGCTATGGGTACATACATATAGTGAACAAAATAACAGAACTTTTTATTGCTCAAAACAATATTACATCAAAGTTACATGAATATCAGAGTTACATCATAAACATACAGCGGAAGAAAAGATATAAATATACTCTCAGCGGAAGAAAAGAACACAGCGGCAGTTTCAACTCTAGCGTGGACTCCAACTCAGACAGCGCTCTGAAACTTGCTCCAACGATCTACAACTGCAAAACTAAACCACTAGCTGCCCGTGTGAAAAATTAATGGGCACCCAGAGTTTAGGAAGGAACAATAAACTCCAGGTCAGTCATGGGACTGGTGTGAGAACATAAAATAGTTGTTTTAGGATTTATTTTAAAGTTGGAAAATTCACCGGACCACGCCGCTAACCCGGATGGGTTTTACTCCATGTGAATGCACCCGTGCATATGAATACGCCATGACTTTGAAAAATGAAGCTATCATAAGCCCGTCCCACATCACACAATGCAAGCGCACACCAGATGGGCGAGTTTTATCTTATGATAACCAAACATGCTTTCATACGTGAAAATCCTCTTTTCATATTAATATACATAGTGCGAAAAACCATTTCGCAAATAAATGTATTAATCCTAGACGGCATAATACCCATAATATTATGTCCCCGTATAAATATACAACCCAACAACCGTGTGGCACGTATTGGAGATTTGGTTTTCCAACTTGATGATTCCTGGCACGAAAGATTAATCGGAACACAAACGAAATGTAATCACGGGTTTTTCATCCAGACGCGGACACCAATACAAATCGCAAGGTAGATCAACGGTTTTCGACCAGACGCGGCCCCCCGAACATACCCTATTCCATAAGTCATAAGTGGTTTCCCACTGCTGCAGCGGTCATCATCAATTCATATATATATACAACCTAACCGCCAGTTTCTCATCATCCGGGGTGTGAGGTTTGTCGATGTCACATCATACACAAAGGATGCCTGGAAAAGCAATGCCTTGATCATCACTAGCTCGTTAATAACTCGGGTATACCACATGGACAATTCACGACATATCACTGATTTCAATCAATGCATACCCTCTAAGTTCATATGACTTAGAGATGAGGATAAAATATTTGCCACAGATCCGATATATATTAACGGAGATCAGTGCTATGCGGTCAATTTCAATGTCAGACACACCATCCATACACGTCCGTCCTGGGTCTGAACGGAACGAAATCCGAAAGTTCTCCCCATACGTTCGGACTTCCTACCACTCCGGTAATAGGGGCATCTCTCTACTGTAGCTATCAGTAAAGAAACCAATCGGCAATCAGTCCGTTCGATGTGAAGAACCACGGTCTTCACTCGTCGATTCCAAGTCTTGAATTTGCTTCATGCGTCGTATTATTACTTGGAATGGTTTCGGACTTACATCTGATCCCAGTCTTTCAAGTAATAAGCGTATTCTTAAATCGATAATCATGGATCACACAGATTTCAATTCAAATCTCCTTCCCAATGGTCATCAATTCATTTTAAGGTTGGGTTCATTCCAGAATCCTTTAATTCCGTTAACATCTTAGTTCTTTTACCAGTCCAAAATTAATTCAACAACCTTAAATTTAAACATAACTTCCTTATGTTAGTTATCATCCCCAAAATTCCCTAAAAATCTTTACAAAATATTTCACAAATCCCTTTTGGTTTTAAACCCTAGTTCACGATTTATAGATTCAAAAATCAAATCATTTCCAAAGAAATGTAGAAGCATTTCTTGAAGCACTATGGAATATTTATAAATTGAAAACATTCACAATCCACATCTTTCCGCACAATCACTTAAAATATGGTTTAATCGAATTTTCCCATATTTTCAGTAACTCATCTAACTTGATTTTCTTATTGCGATAGCTAAACGGTAAATATAGCGCCCCCCTTTCCATAACTTAAAAATCATACGTCGGAATTTGAAAATTCTTTCAATTTAAAAATTATCATTAGTAGAGACCAACGTTTTTCTTTACTTCTCATAAATCCGATTTAGCGCATTTCAAGTTATAGCTTTGTAAAATAAATAAATATTTGCAAACAGACGCTGTACCATGTTTATTAAATTCTAAATTCCAATAGTTTTTCCAAATCGTCATTAAAACTAAAGAAACATTTTATATTCCTATTCTAACTTTATTTCAAAATCCTCATTTAAAATTCCAAACTTTCATTTCTAATTAAAATAATAGTATTATCTTCTAAACTCAATTGATTTTTTTTCTTTTCAAAACCGTTATGAAACCAATTGGTCGTATAAAATCCATCACTTGAGTATATAGCTCAAAATCACCTTCTTCCTAGATTTCAAAACAAATTTACTTTCAAAACGTTGTCTTTTACGAACATCGTCTGAAACAATTGAAATCTAACTCAAAATTTATTAATAATCAAATATTATTATTCAATCAAAAATTTCTCCCCAATAGAAATTCCGACCAGATTATTGAGACACTTCCAAACCCGCTTTGTCTTTTACAAAGAACATAAATCAAATTTCCATACCGTTTGAAATTTACAATCAAACTTACTTTCCAACAACTATTTTAGTATTTAAAAAAAATCGTTCGTAGGAAGGAGATTTAAATCAATTATCAGCATAATTCCATAACTACGGTGTGTGCCAGACAACAAATCAACAAAACAACCGTATGAACATGGATCATTCACTGCCAAACAATTATAAATGGTGTTCAAGCATTACATTAAATAACACTCAGTGTTTGGTGTGTTTACCTATGAACATCCATCGCATGCAACAGCAACCATTGAACAATCAATTTCCTTGTGCGCCAACGCGTTACGTTCAATAACGCGTAGTGTCTAGTGTGTTTAACTACCTAACTGTCTATTCAAACATCGCATGCAACCACCCATAAGACATTAATTAAAGCAAACAATTATAATTATCACTATTTATAATTAATCATTAAAAACAAATTTCAGTAGATGTTCTCACCGACAAACTTTCCAGTAATTGCACCGCTTCTCAGTTTCCACTCTCCGACGTTTTTATGTGTGCTCTCTCCTTTCTTTCCTTCTCTGGTTCCCTCTCTTTATGTTCTTTTTCTTCTTCTTTTTTTTTCGCTGCTAGGATTCCAAACAGAAAGACTTCCTTTCTTTTTCTTCGTCGCCAACTACCCATGCACGCAACCTTCAGTCGCACATACCTCCTTCGCCCCCTTTTCTTTCATGCGTTATAATTCTTTTTTTTTTACGTGTGGTGGAGAACCGATAGTGGGAAGTTGCGGTTTAAAGGAGAGGGAATTGCGCAAGATTTGATGAAGAAGAGTGGTTCGATGGGTGCCATTTACTGGGTGGAGACAGCAACGTTCTTTTTTTTTTTTTTTTTTGAAGAGGGGAGAGAGAATAGCATGCATGCCTTCACGTTCTGCATTTTTCGTTGATGGAGGGAAAATACTGATGTGTGGTGGAGTTGCAATGTGGTAGTATGTGGAGTGGAAGCTTGGGATGAAGGCTTGAGAAGTTGGGAGACGCAAGGTGGAGGTCAACACTTGATGAAGGCGGAACTGAGAGGAGATGGAAGTGGGAAAGAGTGGTGCTTCAAAGGGAAGGTGGCATGCAGAACTTCAAAATTTCTGTTTTTCTTTCGATGACTGGCGGAACTAGAAGAGTGGAATGGGAGGGACCAAAGAAGGGAACCGAAGTGGAAGATGAGAAAGAAAATGGACGAGTGGTTTTAGAAATGGAGGAGGTGGATTTCCAAACATGCAACAAAAATAAAACATGAAGGAAGAACGTGTCTTCAAGGGAAGAGCCAGATGGACACATGTAAGAAGGATTTATGTACTCCTTACAAATGTCCCATTTCTTGTCTGTGTGTGCCACGTTCAAACGCATATGCATGCGACCAGTTGGGAAAAATTGGTATACGTTTCAAACGTATGTTTTGGCATGGACAAAATCGAATTGAAATGGTCATGCGCTAGTACAAAATAATAGCATGTTCATGTGAGCCTAAATACATGCATTATTCCCCTTTTTTTTATTTGCGATTTGTACTCCAAATTTTTTTCCTTTTCGATTTCTTTCATTTATAATTATCGATAACAATCAACACCAAACTAACAATATAATCGTGTATAATAATGTGTCATGATCCGAGAACAGAAATAAAACAGACCGGTTGACTGATTCTGTAAAGTGTCAAAAGGGACCACAGTTACCCCAAAATATGCTAGAAAAACATATGCTTATTTTTCGAAATAAAATTACAGAAAAATTAAATAAAATATTTTAAGATGACGCGAACTGAAACTGAACAAAAATTTGTGACGAATATTTAATTATAATTAAATTTCAAATTCTGGTCGTTTCTAACAACTCACTTACAACTCATTTCAATATTTCAACTTACGACGAACCGTTCCTCTAAAACAAATATTGTCATAATGGATTTCACAATAAAATTAAATTTTTAATCATTTAAAATACTATTATCGCCTAAAATTTTATTCAACATTTTTTTTTAAACATTCCAAACCTTATCTAAATTTCATATTAAATTCAAATAAAATTTTAAAAATGTTGGATCCTTACATTCTCCACCACTTAAGAACTTTTCGTCCTCGAAAAGGAGAGTTCGTAAAATTATTCATAAGTAAAATAAATCTTACCTATAATTTCTAATTTTTGAAAACTCAAGATGATCTCTCGGACTTGGAATCCCATTTTCCATTTCAAACCATTGAAATACACTAATTTCTCTCATATAGAAAACCATACTTCCCTTCGGGATTTCCAAAACCAATTTGCTTCCAAAATTTCAAATATACTATGACGAAATCTATATGTTATTAGTTCGAGAAGTTCATCCTCATGACAGGGGAACTGAGTATCACCCATCGCACGAAATCCAATACCTCCTCACAACCCAGTTTTAGTCACGGTTACTCGAACAAACCAAATCATTTCATATACCGAAGTTGTAAATCATTTTGCGACCATAATTTACAAATACTTGTCGTTTCAAAACATTTCAAAATATCGGGATTCCAGTCATCGAAATCTCTTTTATAAACTATTCATCATATCAAAACTAGTTGGAAACCAAATTCATTCAATTGAAAATAAAAATTTCAACTTTCTAGAATGCAATTTATGTTCCATATTTCGAAATCCATGATCGTATTTAAACTATTCAAACCTTTCAAATCTGATTTCATATGAATTCAAGCCTTTCTATTTCCTAAAGTTTTTGAAAATCGTTTATACTTCATTTCTAATATCTTTGTATATCACAAGATAGAGTATTTCAAGAGCCATAAGTCGAAATCTCAGAAATCTCTTTACGATTCAAATAGTTGCACCTCCTTTTTTCTTTTCAAACATAACTCATTTTAATCATACTATAGGGCTTTATTCATTCCTTATTCAAATATACTATCATGCTTTCGCTGCGCACTCTAATTTAGTACGTGCATGTTTCAAACCATCATTATTCAAAACATTAGAAATAAGTTTCAAAAATTTTAGAACCAATCCTTAAAATTCATCTTTCAAAATCCATTTTCCTTGCATAAGTTAAACCTTTTTATTTCAAACTTTTCAATAACCACTCAACGTTTATTTATTGAGATTTCGTTAACAAAATATTTGGATGGATCACCATCTCTAGTTTGAAATTTTAAAACTTGGCTTCGTTTGACGAATCAAATTGCATAAGTTCAGGTCAAGTTATAGATAAAGTTCAATATCAGTGTGAGGTTTCGAATCAAATTTCTTGACTAAGTTCATAAGATGAATGATGCCTTCAATAACAAAAGGTTCGAAAAGGAACTAGCGTAGGTCGAGATAGAGAAATCGAGTGCACCTAGCGATACGACTACGGATAATTCAATTAAGGTAAATAGTATTTTAATATTTCCTTTGTGTATTAGGCAATTTCTTGTTAGATAATTCAAATTGGCTTACTCATACTGTCTCAATAGGGAAGAGTGGTTTTCTCCCCCACTTAAAATTTTAATTATATTTTAAATCATCCTTTAAACAATTTCTTGCTTAAGTCAAATTACCTTTAAATTCCTTAAGGAGTTCGCTTTGCTAAAATATACTTCCAAGCAAATTATTTTAACTTGTAATTTATCGTTCACCATTCCTGTTAGGTATAGGTTAAATTCTATTGTTTGACACTCATCGAGGAATATGATATCTTCTCTGATTACAACCTATTAAATTTCAAAATTCATATTCAAACGTTAGTTATACTTTGATCCATTATTCTTGTAAATCTGGGATATGGTAAATTATCATCCTTACGTGCATTTTCAACAATACATTACCCAATTCTTAAGTGAGATTTTACTCTTAAGATATATCTTTCTAACTTCTCAAGTGCTTGTTTAACCTATTCAAAGTTTTAAGGCTTCAAGGTCTTTAAGTATTCTTAAGCCAATCTCAGTTTTTTTTCTTCTTCAAGACCTCTAGTTTGTTTTCCTAAATTAAATTTCTATATTAATTTACCAAACCATTTTATTAAGGTTTATTCATTAAAATACTTAGCCTGATGATTTTAAGTATTCCTCAACGTTTAAACTGGAATTATATAGTCATCACACTTTCGAAACTTGAAAATGAATGCCGATGGTGCTGCAGTCATCAATAGAAACTTCCCCGAGCGACTAGAGTGTGATTCTATATCTATCTAGTATATATTGGACTTCATATATACGTTAGCTAGGCGTATATTCAAAATCCCTGTATACTCGATAGTCCAATCGTTGTCGAACACAATACTCAAGAATTCCTTATCTTTAATTATATTTCTAAAATAATCATACTTTCAAAATGATTTACTTAGTTTTAAAATACTTGATATAGATTTCAAAATACGCTTTCTCAGCGAGATATTCAAAAATCTCATTCTAGGGCATTCCTAACCCTATCTCTAATGAGATATTATAACTCCGATGAGTCCTGTCTTTTGTTCAAAATATGTCGTACCGTAAAGCTTTGTACAAACCTCGCTCTGATACCAACTGTAACGACCCGCCTTTTTGCCCAGTTCTCGCCGGTAATTAAACCAACTTAAACCATTCAGAAAGACGAATTGCTATGGGTACATACATATAGTGAACAAAATAACAGAACTTTTTATTGCTCAAAACAATATTACATCAGAGTTACATGAATATCAGAGTTACATCATAAACATACAGCGGAAGAAAAGATATAAATATACTCTCAGCGGAAGAAAAGAACACAACGGCAGTTTCAACTCTAGCGTGGACTCCAACTCAGACAGCGCTCTGAAACTTGCTCCAACGATCTACAACTGCAAAACTAAACCACTAGCTGCCCGTGTGAAAAATTAATGGGCACCCAGAGTTTAGGAAGGAACAATAAACTCCAGGTCAGTCATGGGACTGGTGTGAGAACATAAAATAGTTGTTTTAGGATTTATTTTAAAGTTGGAAAATTCACCGGACCACGCCGCTAACGCGGATGGGTTTTACTCCATGTGAATACACCCGTGCATATGAATACGCCATGACTTTGAAAAATGAAGCTATCATAAGCCCGTCCCACATCACACAATGCAAGCGCACACCAGATGTGCGAGTTTTATCTTATGATAACCAAACATGCTTTCATACGTGAAAATCCTCTTTTCATATTAATATACATAGTGCGAAAAACCATTTCGCAAATAAATGTATTAATCCTAGACGGCATAATACCCATAATATTATGTTGCCGTATAAATATACAACCCAACAACCGTGTGGCACGTATTGGAGATTTGGTTTTCCAACTTGATGATTCCTAGCACGAAAGATTAATCGGAACACAAACGAAATGTAATCACGGGTTTTTCATCCAGACGCGGACACCAATACAAATCGCGAGGTAGATCAACGGTTTTCGACCAGACGCGGCCCCCCGAACATACCCTATTCCATAAGTCATAAGTGGTTTCCCACTGCTGCAGCGGTCATCATCAATTCATATATATATATATATACAACCTAACCGCCAGTTTCTCATCATCCGGGGTGTGAGGTTTGTCGATGTCACGTCATACACAAAGGATGCCTGGAAAAGCAATGCCTTGATCATCACTAGCTCGTTCATAACTCGGGTATACCACATGGACAATTCACGACATATCACTGATTTCAATCAATGCATACCCTCTAAGTTCATATGACTTAGAGATGAGGATAAAATATTTGCCACAGATCCGATATATATTAACGGAGATCAGTGCTATGCGGTCAATTTCAATGTCAGACACACCATCCATACACGTCCGTCCTGGGTCTGAACGGAACGAAATCCGAAAGTTCTCCCCATACGTTCGGACTTCCTGCCACTCTGGTAATAGGGGCATCTCTCTACTGTAGCTATCAGTAAAGAAACCAATCGGCAATCAGTCCGTTCGATGTGAAGAACCACGGTCTTCACTCGTCGATTCCAAGTCTTGAATTTGCTTCATGCGTCGTATTATTACTTGGAATGGTTTCGGACTTACATCTGATCCCGGTCTTTCAAGTAATAAGCGTATTCTTAAATCGATAATCATGGATCACACAGATTTCAATTCAAATCTCCTTCCCAATGGTCATCAATTCATTTTAAGGTTGGGTTCATTCCAGAATCCTTTAATTCCGTTAACATCTTAGTTCTTTTACCAGTCCAAAATTAATTCAACAACCTTAAATTTAAACATAACTTCCTTATGTTAGTTATCATCCCCAAAATTCCCTAAAAATATTTATAAAATATTTCACAAATCCCTTTTGGTTTTAAACCCTAGTTCACGATTTATAGATTCCAAAATCAAATCATTTCCAAAGAAATGTAGAAGCATTTCTTGAAGCACTATGGAATATTTATAAATTGAAAACGTTCACAATCCACATCTTTCCGCACAATCACTTAAAATATGGTTTAATCAAATTTTCCCAAATTTTAAGTAACTCATCTAACTTGATTTTCTTATTGCGATAGCTAAACGATAAATATAGCGCCCCCCTTTCCATAACTTAAAAATCATACGTCGGAATTTGAAAATTCTTTCAATTTAAAAATTATCATTAGTAGAGACCAACGTTTTTCTTTACTTCTCATAAATCCGATTTAGCGCATTTCAAGTTATAGCTTTGTAAAAAAAATCAATATTTGCAAACAGACGTTGTACCATGTTTATTAAATTCTAAATTCCAATAGTTTTTCCAAATCGTCATTAAAACTAAAGAAACATTTTATATTCCTATTCTAACTTTATTTCAAAATCCTCATTTAAAATTCCAAACTTTCATTTCTAATTAAAATAATAGTATTATCTTCTAAACTCAATTGATTTTTTTTTTTCAAAACCGTTATGAAACTAATTGGTCGTATAAAATCCATCACTTGAGTATATAGCTCAAAATCACCTTCTTCCTAGATTTCAAAACAAATTTACTTTCAAATCGTTGTCTTTTACGAACATCGTCTGAAAAAATTGAAATCTAACTCAAAATTTATTAATAATCAAATATTATTATTCAATCAAAAATTTCTCCCCAATAGAAATTCCGACCAGATTATTGAGACACTTCCAAACCCGCTTTGTCTTTTACAAAGAACATAAATCAAATTTCCATACCGTTTGAAATTTACAATCAAACTTACTTTCCAACAACTATTTTAGTATTTAAAAAAAAATCGTTCGTAGGAAGGAGATTTAAATCAATTATCAGCATAATTCCATAACTACGGTGTGTGCCAGACTACAAATCAACAAAACAACCGTATGAACATGGATCATTCACCGCCAAACAATTATAAACGGTGTTCAAGCGTTACATTAAATAACGCTCAGTGTTTGGTGTGTTTACCTATGAACATCCATCGCATGCAACAGCAACCATTGAACAATCAATTTCCTTGTGCGCCAACGCATTACGTTCAATAACGCGTAGTGTCTAGTGTGTTTAACTACCTAACTGTCTATTCAAACATCGCATGCAACCACCCATAAGACATTAATTAAAGCTAACAATTATAATTATCCACTAATTATAATTAATCATTAAAAACAAATTTCAGTAGATGTTCTCACCGACAAACTTTCCAGTAATTGCACCGCTTCTCAGTTTCCACTCTCCGACGTTTTTATGTGTGCTCTCTCCTTTCTTTCCTTCTCTGGTTCCCTCTCTTTATGTTTTTTTCTTCTTCTTCTTTTTTTTTCGCTGCTAGGATTCCAAACAGAAAGACTTCCTTTCTTTTTCTTCGTCGCCAACTACCCATGCACGCAACCTTCAGTCGCACATACCTCCTTCTCCCCTTTTCTTTCATGTGTTATAATTCTTTTTTTTTACGTGTGGTGGAGAACCAATAGTGGGAAGTTGCGGTTTAAAGGAGAGGGAATTGCGCAAGATTTGATGAAGAAGAGTGGTTTGATGGGTGCCATTTATTGGGTGGAGACAACAACGTTTTTTTTTTTTTTTTGAAGAGGGGAGAGAGAATAGCATGCATGCCTTCACGTTCTGCATTTTTCGTTGATGGAGGGAAAATACTGATGTGTGGTGGAGTTGCAATGTGGTAGTATGTGGAGTGGAAGCTTGGGATGAAGGCTTGAGAAGTTGGGAGACGCAAGGTGGAGGTCAACACTTGATGAAGGCGGAACTGAGAGGAGATGGAAGTGGGAAAGAGTGGTGCTTCAAAGGGAAGGTGGCATGCAGAACTTCAAAATTTCTGTTTTTCTTTCGATGACTGGCGGAACTAGAAGAGTGGAATGGGAGGGACCAAAGAAGGGAACCGAAGTGGAAGATGAGAAAGAAAATGGACGAGTGGTTTTAGAAATGGAGGAGGTGGATTTCCAAACATGCAACAAAAATAAAACATGAAGGAAGAACGTGTCTTCAAGGGAAGAGCCAGATGGACACGTGTAAGAAGGATTTATGTACTCCTTACAAATGTCCCATTTCTTGTCTGTGCGTGCCACGTTCAAACGCATATGCATGCGACCAGTTGGGAAAAATTGGTATACGTTTCAAACGTATGTTTTGGCATGGACAAAAACGAATTGAAATGGTCATGCGCTAGTACAAAATAATAGCATGTTCATGTGAGCCTAAATACATGCATTATTCCCCTTTTTTTTATTTGCGATTTGTACTCCAAATTTTTTTCCTTTTCGATTATTTTCATTTATAATTATCGATAACTATCAACACCAAACTAACAATATAATCGTGTATAATAATGTGTCACGATCCGAGAACAGAAATAAAACAGACCGGTTGACTGATTTTGTAAAGTGTCAAAAGGGACCACAGTTACCCCAAAATATGCTAGAAAAACATATGCTTATTTTTCGAAATAAAATTACAAAAAAATTAAATAAAATATTTTAAGATGACGCGAACTGAAACTGAACAAAAATTTGTGATGAATATTTAATTATAATTAAATTTCAAATTCTGGTCGTTTCTAACAACTCACTTACAACTCATTTCAATATTTCAACTTACGACGAACCGTTCCTCTAAAACAAATATTGTCATAACGGATTTCACAATAAAATTAAATTTTTAATCATTTAAAATACTATTATCGCCTAAAATTTTATTCAACAATTTTTTTTTAAACATTCCAAACCTTATCTAAATTTCATATTAAATTCAAATAAAATTTTAAAAATGTTGGATCGTTACAACGTGGAAGAGGGAGGAGAGGGCTTCCTATCGGTGGTGGTTTGATGGCGTTCGGTGGTTGGGATCGTCGTCGGCGCCGCCAGGAAGTGGCGGGCTTTCTGGCCTCGATTCAGGCGGAGGAGGCGTCGAGGGAGGTCGTGGGTGGGTCGGATCTGACGAGGGGGCGGAGACGCGTCGAACGACGGTGGTGGCTGGAAGTGGCTGTAGCGGCAGCGGCGGAGGAGAGAAGGGGGGGAACGGGTTTCGCCGTTGGTTCGAGGGTTTGGGGTTTTTTTTTATTTTTTTAATTATGAAAGAAAAATCCTATTGGCCGATATATATATATTATATTTTTAAATAGTGTTTTCTCCAACGAACTCCTTTATAAACCCAACGACTGTCGTCCCCAGCTAAATACCCCGATCCCGGACACAATGGGATATGTTTCGTTGGACAATTCGACTGTTACAGTCAGTTATTTTTCAAATTAAAGTATAAAACATTTAATATTTAACTTTGAACGTACATTTCAATTTGCCAGGGCCACAAACTGATTCGAAAAATTTCGAAAAAAATAAATCTAGCTATGTTTTGACGCTACGGTCCCAACAAAACTTGTTTCGTCGAATTCTGAGATCGTTTGAAAAATGGCCATTTTCTGGTCGATCCAATTTAACAGAAATTGACCAAAAACATTTTCTTTTGCCACGCTCACATACTAGCTTCAAAAATTATGAAATTTGAAACCTAGCAATAATTTGACATCCCGGACCCAACAAAAGTGGCTTCGTCGAATTCTGAGGTCGTATGCAAAATATCAATTTTCCAGGGCTATATATTCTATATAGCGACCTTTCTGAAAATTCATTCGGCCATAACTTTTGATTCCCGTTATGAAATTTCGATTTTTCAGATTCGTTAGAAAGGTATTGACTAACAGATTTAAATATTTTTGGTTTCGCAAAAATCCGTTATATTCTCCACCCTGCACAGTCAGTCAAAGTTTGAATTCAAATTTTCAAACTGACTCACTATTTCTAATTCACTATTTTATTGAAATATTCTATTTCAATTATTCAAATTCCTTTGAAATCACCAATTTAAAAATTTTAAATTGGCCCGTATTTTCCGGGTTATTACATAAAAGGTAGATTTTAATTGCATTTCTTAATGCAAATAAGACATGAGATTAAGAAGTTATATTTTTGTTTACATGTTAAGTGTAAATAAAAGAGTAGGAAAAGAATCATATTTCATTATGAAATATGATTTACATTAAAAAATTCAATTTTAATGTCACATTAGAAAAGAGTAGACACTAGAAAACTATATTATTATTCAATGTAACCAAAGAGTAGAAAGTTTCACTTTTGATTGTAAATAAAAGAAAGTTTCATTTTTTTTTACATATATAAATAAGAATGACATTAACATTGATTTTTGTTTAATGTAAACAAAGAAGAAAAGTTACATTTTATTTAATGTAAATAAAAAGAAAAATTACATTTTTAAAGAAGGAAATATTACATTTTTATAATGTAATAAAAGAAGTTAAAAGAGTTACATTCTTTATAATGTAATAAAAGAAAAAAAAGAAAAGAATACATTCTTTTATGTAGAAAAGAATATAGTTTTAATGCAAGTCATTAAACGAGGAAAATGATCATATTTTTGAAATATAAAATAAAATAATAAAATATTCAAGTTAGAATGAAATTGTGTTGATAACATAAAAATCACATTTTTATGTTAAAGAGGAATTCATTAGAAGATTCAAGTTAGTATGTTAACATAAAAATCACATATTTATGTTAAAAAAGGAATTCATTAAAATATTCAAGTTAGAATGGAATTGTGTTAGCATAAGAATGAATCATTAAAGTATATAAGGAAGAATGGAATTTTGTTAACATAAGAATTTGCATTTTTAATGTAAATGAAATATGAGTCATAAATAAAAAGGGATTCAATTAAATAAATTCCATCTTTACTGTCAATATGCTAAGATAAGAAGATTAGATTCAGAATTAGACATTTTGAAAGGTTTATTGTTATTAATATAATAATTGAGAAAGTCCCAAGTTTTATTAAGATTTGAACAGGTAAGTTATAGTATTTGAAATCAAGTTATTTTGGAAATATGGAATATTCCAAAATTAAGATATTTTGAAATGAGAAACAGTTTAAAATAATATTTTAGTAGAACAATTATAATGATTAATTAAAATTGTACTTGGACACGAGGTTAGGTTACATTTGTGGTGGAAGTCAGCCCGGACCCGACCGGCATATCCAGCAGCCACAAATGTTGGGCGTAATGTGAGAGGTCCAAGTGCGCAAATACAAATTGGGCCAAGACACGAGGTTAAGCCCAACTTGTGGGATAAGTCAGCCCGGAACCAACGTGTCTATCCAGCATCCAAAAGTTGCAGGCCTAATGTGAGAGGTCTAGCCCATATTAAAATATAAATGGATAAATTAGAAATTGACGTTATTTTCACACCGTTATGTGTTAATAATGAAATAAATATTTTCACCTCCAAGTTTGTTATAAAAGAAAGTTACATTTTTAATGTAATAAGATAAGGATTAGAAAAGTTTTACATTTTCTTAATGTAAATGGGGATTAGAAGAAAATTTCATTTTTTTTATGTAATTAAGTAAAAGAACATAAAATTACATTTTTGTGTAATTAAGTCAATCTGCATGTGAATTAGATTGAAAGTGAAAAATTTACATTTATCATGTAACTTAAGATAAAGGAGAAAAATTACATCTTATGTAATCAAGTTAAAGTAGAAAGAAGTTTACATTTTTAATGTAGTTAGATTATAGAAATAACTTACATTTTTAATGTAGATTATATTAGAAAGAAAAGGTTTACATTTTTAATGTGAATAAAAATAATAGAAATGAAATGTATATTTTTATCGTCACTTTAGATGCGATAAAAGAATAGAATAAAAATTATATATTTTTATCGTCATTTTAGAGGCGGTAAAAAGAAGTTACATTTTTCAATATAAATAAAAGGAAAATAGGAAGTTACATTTTTATATGTAATTGGTGTAATATAGAAACTTACATTTTTCAATGTAAATAAAGATGAAATAGAAATTATATTTTTTATATGCAAATGAAAGAATTTACATTTTCCAATGTAAACAAAAGAATGATTAGGAATTTACATTTTCCAATGTAAATAGAATATGAAATAAAGGTTACATTTTCAATATAATAATATATTGAAGAATAAGTTTACATTTCTCAATGTAAATAAAATAGGAATATAAATTTACATTTTTCAATGTAAATAATAAGATTAGAAATTTACATTTCTAATGAATGGATTTTCATTAGAAAGAAATATGAAACCAAATATACATTTGGTGTAAATTGAAAAATGGGAGAGGAAAATATACATTGTTATGTTTAGGATGTGTATGTAAAGTAAAAATAGCGATAGATCGTTATAAATTATTAACAACGATATGAAATGGTTTTCAAATTTATATATGCAAGAGTTATTTGGAAAGTCCGAGTTTACTCTCATTCCAAATAATGATACGACGTTCGAAGAATTGAAGAGGGCGATTGAAGACTGACGATCTTCACATCGAATGGGTAACTAGTGTTGAGGCCCTTGATTAATTTGCTCCCAAGACGGGGCTAAAATGGTAGTTATCCGGACGTAGTGCTGATTTGTACGGATTTGGCTTTCGCTCAGACCCAGAGCATAAGTTTATAAATGGAATGTGTGTCTGACGTAGAATTTTGTTCTATGTAAATTGATTTCTATTAATATACAACCGTTGGTGGCGGAGAATTTATTCTCTTGCTCAACACCCTTAGAGGTTGTGTATTAATAGTTATCAATCGCATGGTGTGAATTGTCAACGTGGCACGCTAAGATGAAGATGATCAAGGCTTTGTTGAAAAGCAGGCCTTGTGGTTATAACGTTACTTCGCGAGCCTCACAACCCGGTTGAGTCTAAAACGGGAGAAGGGAACGCAGGGAGAGTAGCACATTTCTTTCTAGCTAGAAGTGGTGTCGATGCTTAAACTGGCTGATATTTACTTATGTGGATGATGGAATGTGGCGCGCCTCGGATGATAGGTCCTATAGGACCGGGAAACGTGTGTTCACGAATTGCCAATCCATGAAGCTGTATGTGTGGACCGGCCCTGCAGCTTTCCAAGGGTTCACTGCGGGGGATCCTGATACATTAGCCAGAGTGTCTCGAATCGGTAAGGAGCTCCTCCCTAGCCTTGACTCATGATGGAAACCAATTTCCAATACGACCTCATGCGGTTTTGATTGTATTACTAGTATGGAGGCATAGTATATGGTAGCTATGCCTCCTAGGATTGATACATTTACTTTGAAATGTTTTTTGAAATATATACACACTAATAATAATATCAAATTCCGTTTTTATCGTATCAAGCATTTTTGACCATTATAAGGTAAAACCCTATCCTCCGGTTTGCGTTGCATTGTGTGATGGGACTTGGGTCTTATGATGGTTTCATTTTTCCAAAAAGCATTGCGTTATTTAACGATTTACTTTAATTTATGCATGACAATCCATTGGAGTAAACCCGTTCCGCGTTAGCGGCGTGGTCCTTGGATTTGTCTTACTGTTATAAGTGAAATTAGTTTAGAATTCTCACACCAGTCCCATGACTGACCCGTTGTTTGTTTCCACCTTTACAAACTCGGGTGCCCTCTTTTTCCACACGGGCAGTCGAGTAGCTTTTTGCAGATATTTACTTCTTGAGCAGGATTCTGGATTGAAGCTTAAAGCTGTGTCCAGCGCATAGTTGTCTTCCGCTGTATCTATTTTATTTCCGCTGCACTGTATTGTATTAAATTTATTGTAAAATTTTCTTCCGCTGTATTTTAATGTCGATGTACTCTGATATATTCTGTACTCCGATGTTATATTATCATGATGTAATAAAAGTCTGTTGTTTTTGTTCTAATGTATTGTATTCCCAAAGTTAACGTATGCGGATTTTGAACCGTCTTGGTCGATTTTGCGATCGATTAAGGTCGGGCAAAATGCATGTCGTTACATAAATTGTCCGTCTGAATCAAGCGATGGTTATCGTTATTAACAATGATCGTCCAATGTGAGTAAATATCACTAACTCTGAACAGTTTATATTTTCATGTTGTATCCTTAGAACTGTTTAAATTGGCTGATTGACTGTGTGTTGACCGTTTGTTTGAACTGCTAGTCAGTTAGTGGAAAATTATATATATATAACTATATATATAAACCGTTAAATATTCAGATATTTATTCTGTTATCACAATAAATCATATCGAACTGAAAGTGATGATAATCATGTTGTGTAACATCTGTGGATGCAAGGAAACAGGTTGGAGGAATCCGACTGGATTCCTCAACAGTTATTTTATTGTTTTCATATATTGTGATATATGACGTGATTTATAATCTGTTGTTGATTATATGTGTATGGACGATATTGGACATTGTAACTTGATATGTTAAACACCATAACATACCGGAATATTGAAAAGATAATATTTATAAAATCAGAGGATTTTATAAAAGAGAATATTTATAAATAAAATATTTATAATTAAGATTTTATAAATGGGATATTTATAAATAGGAAATATGTTTAAGTAGAAATATTAGGAGGGGAAATCTTTATAAATGGAATATTTATAAAGTGAATTATTTATTTAGCAAATAAATAAGATAAGATAATGGATTATATATTTGTAAAACAAATAGAATAGAATAAAGGAATATTTATTTAGTAAACAAATAGAATAGAATAAAGGAATATTTATTTAGTAAATAAATAGAATTGAATAAAGGAATATTCATTTAGTAAATAAATAGAATTAATAAAGGAATATTTATTTAGGAAATAAATAGGATTATAAAAGGAAATTGACGAGATAAAAAGGAGTTAATCAAACATAGTTTATCAAAAGGAGTTAATCAGAAATAGTTATTTAGGATAAGTTACCATTTTGCACGACTGCTAGCGTAATTCGCAGGGCTGCAGTTAGCCTACGACGGTCGGATGTTTCCTGAGGGAATCAGGCGTAATCATTGTGATCGTTGCGATCTAGAGTTAAGAGATGGAGTTAAATCGAATATAGTTATTCAAGATAGAGTTAAAACAGACATACTTATTCGAATTAGAGTTAATCAAATAGAGTTAATTGAATAGAGGTAAAGAAATAGAGTTAAACAAGATTAGAAACTGACTAGAGATTAGTTAAGTTGAATGGTTTTCTGAGTATCGATCTGATGTTGGTTTCGGCCTTCGGGGTTTATACTTAGAGAATTATTCTCTTACTAGTTTACAGTCAGGGACTGATAGTTGTGGAATGATAGTGATATGTAAATAAACAATGGAAATGTTTTCCGGTGTTAATAACATACATTTTCTAAACATAGAAAATAAGGAAATATATATATATATATGTTAAGTGATGATTGATCGATATAATTTCCATCTGGAAATAATATCGTTGTTTGCACACGTGTTTTTCTTTGATAGTTAAATCATAGACTATCAAAGTTTTGACCATTTTAACGTTGTTAATATGGAGAGACCGGTTGGATTATTATCCAAAGAACCACTCTGTATTGGCATAAGCGTTGCGAATCATATATGCCAAAGATAATTGAAGACGGAGTAAAGTGCAAGGGCTATTGTATAAATCTTAGATAACAGTGCCTAAGATGGATATACTGAATAGTGCCTTCGGTTTGTCCAGTCCCAGGACAACTTGTATGGAAGAAGGTCTGACAGAGTATATCCAATAGATCGTGTAAGTTGATCTCTTCAAATGTATTCATGTTTAGTGGCAGAGGAATTCGTTTCTCTTAGCTGTATACCCGTGGTATTTTTGGGGAAATCAATTTGTGATTTGGCGGGTATGACGATGTGACATTCTAAGTGAATGAAGATGTGACATGTAAAAGATAAGCGTAGCTTCTAGCCTCACATCTGGTAAACGACAGAAATCGGCCAGGAAGCATGGCTATGTAGGTCGCACCTATTAGGGTGTATAATCACCTGATCTAGAGTTTCATTTATTTCTAAAAATCTATTGTTGATGTTGTCCCATTCGGGAAACTGTTGCTGATCCCAATCGTTGGTGATATACATTCGATACACTCAAGCGAAATGAGTGGTCAGTCATGTGTGGTCGGGTTGCAAGATGTTCTTATTGAACCCAGTGTATTCCTCTCTAGAGGTACACTAGCGAAAGGTGGTTCCATACCTTGTCATAGTTGGAAATCCATTACCCAATACGTGCTTGCGGTTTTGATTGTATACTATATATGTAGAACGTGAGATGAAAGCATTTCTGCTAGATGATTATTATATTGTGGTTGATAGGCATTATTATAATATCAAAAGGTTTTTGATATAAAGATATTTTGGATTCTCATAAGGGAAAAACCTATTCCGTTATACGGCGTGGTCTTATGAGATATCGTTTAATGGCTCAATCTATTTTAAACTGTTTTACTCATACCAGTCCCATGACTGACCCGGATTTTATCTTGTTTTGTTTTTCCTAAACTCTTGGGTGCCCAATTTTGTATGGGCAGTCAAGTAGTCGGGATTTTACAGATATACTGGAAGAGCTTGGAGCAGGAGGCTTCAGGATTATATAGCTATAGTTATTTCCGCTATGTTGTAAGTGTTGTACTCTGATGATGTTATCGTATACATATACTGATTTTATTTCAAGGATATGTTATCTATTATATGTTGTTCGTTCCGCTGTGAGATTCGTGTTACTCTGATGATGTTCTTCTTCTTCTATTCTAAGTTTTTATCTTATCTTTCCTCACCCTCTGTTTTCTTTCTATTAGTTTTCTGATTTTCCAGTGTAATTGGGGTTGGACTTGTGTTATTTGGTCAGCTCAAATTGGACCGGAATTTCGGGTCACTACAATGAAATATGGAAATGTTTCCCAAACAGCGTAAGAGACCAAGATGATTATTGAAAATATTTGGTTAATAAATATTTGTATGGAAATGAAGAAGTGATTTAATTAATAAAATATTAATTAAAAGGCCCAGTTATTTGTTTGATGCTTTGAATGGATGTTTGTTTTTCTTCGATAGTTAAATAACCGACTATCGAAGTGTTTGACAATATCGTTGTCAATATGGAGAGACCGGTTGGATTGTTATCCGAGAACCACTCTGTATTGGCAGTAGCGTTGCGAATCAGATTATATGAAGGTAATCGAAGACGGAGTAAAGTGCAAGGGCTTTTTCTATTAATATAAATTGTGCCTTCGGTTTTGTTCAGTCCCAGAAAGAACGTATATAGACGAATGTCTGACAAAGTATTTTCAATGATCGAATATGTTGGTCTGTATAAATATATATGGTGGCGAAGGATTTATTCTTTTAGCATAATATCCAGAATATATTTGTGCAAATCAATTAGTGATTAACGGATCTGACAATGTGGCATTCAAAGTGATTGTGCTATCAATGAATGATAAGTAATCGTAGCCTTAGGCCTCAACAGCTGGGAAATGACAAAAATCGGGCAGGCAACAAGGCTATGTGGGTCGCTCCCATTAGGGTGTATAATCACCTATCTAGAGAAATTCATTTAATTCCTTATTCTATTCGATGCTGCCCCATTTGGGAAATGGTTGCTGATCCCAACCGTTGGTGACATACATTTGATACACTCAAGCGAAATGAGTGGTCGGTCATGTGTGGGCCGGATTGCAAGATTTTCTTGTTGAACCCAGTGTATTCTCCTCTAGAGATACACTATCGGAAGGTGGTTCCATACCTTGTCATGTTGGAAATCCAATCTCCAATAAGCGCCATGCGGTTTTTGATTTTATATTATATATGGAGCGTGAGATGCAAGTGTTCTGCTAGATTATATTTATTTGATGTAGACATTATTATAATATCACTGGATTTGATATCAAAAATATTTTAGGTTATCATAAGGTAAAAACCATCTGTGTTTATGTGTGGATTGGTCTTACGATTATCATTTCTTTCGAAAGGATTTTTAAAGTTAAACAAATGATTGGAGTTTACTCACACCAGTCCCATGACTGACCTAGAGTTATTTTTGTTTTTATTTTCCCTAAACTCTTGGGTGCCCAAATTTGTATGGGCAGTCAAGTATTCGGGATTTTTCAGATTCACTTGGAAGAGCTGGAAGCAGGAGGCATCACGAGTTAGATATAGACTATCATATTTCCGTTGTGTACTATGTTGTATCTAGAAACAGGTGTTTATAACTGTTCCAGGAATAACTGTTGTGATCTGATAATGGTATGTATTTACAGTTACTGATTCGTATTTCAAAAGTTATGTTATTTAATATATTTTATTCGTTCCGCTGTGAGATTTGTGTTCTTCATTTTTCTTCTATTCTAACTTTTCTTTCTTTCTATTCCTCATCCTCTAACTTCTTTCTACTAATGATTCGTATTTATGTGTCATTTGGGTTGGACGTGTGGTGTTATTAGTCAACTCAAATGATACGGAAATTCGGTTCGTTACAATATGTTTACGAAAGCATTGAGTGGTGCCAGAATCAAGTATTTGTGTAGCAAGTTAGGTATGATGAATGTCTATGCACCAACTTGAGGGAGAGTGTTATGAGTAAAAGTTGTATATATGTAAATATGTATATAGTAATGTGTTGGGTGTAAATATGCTATCGGCATCAAGTTGTTGGAACAAACAACTTGGTGCTGAAACCTAAGGCAATGCCAGAAAGATGATACAAGAAGTCGATTCTGAAGCCTACAATGAAGTAATGAAGCAGACACCGAAGCTAAGGAGACGGTATATAAAGGCGATACAAAAGTCCATACCGAAGCCGATAATGAAGTAATGAAGCCGATACCGAAACCGAGGAGACAATATAAGAAGGCGATACCAAGAGGAAATGGAAGTGATACCCGAAGGTGAAACCAAGGAAAATGGTAGTGGCATTAACGTAATATTGTTACCCATTGTATTTCTTTTATAAATAGTGGTTGTGTATTACTAATTTGAAATTAGTGTGAAAGTTTTATCTTATCTTATCCATAATATTTCTTCTCCATTTATACCAACATGTATGTAAACATATATCTAAACGGGAAACAAACAGTAATAGCTTATAAAATTGTATCCTAGGCTTGACTGATTACTACAACAACAAAGGATAAAAATTGTGAAATGCCCAAACACACACACACACACACACACACACACACATATATATATATATATATATATGCATGTATGTGTGTAATTATTATTTATGGTTCAAATCCACTTTTGAATAAGTTCATGTGTAAAACATTAATATTTGAACATTTTATAAATAAATACATTCAAATAATCTATTTATAAAAATAGTTATTTAAACCTATTTTGATTTATACAAACATCCAAATCATTAGTGTTTGACAATAAACAGTACATGAAGACTACAACATATGGAATATGAATTTGACTATAATAATAATTATACAACAGAACTTTGTCATCTTCTTTATTTCTTTAACAACTACAAATCATATATTTACATAGATTGTACATTTCAGTCAATATATATAAAAGAGAGGAATTTGGATGGTTTTGCTATTTTTAATGTTTTCTTAGAAATCCTAAATCCTCTTAGCCATACAGATCCAAATCGATACTGCAAAATAAAAGAATCTCAAACATAGGTAACTTCCACTCACAGTGATTTAACTAGAGGGAAATGATACATATCTAATGATGTTTGCCTTTTAGATCTGAAACCTCTCACGAAGACGAACACGAATATGAACTCCAAATATGTATTAATCTATATATAATAATTACAAGGATTAGAATTCTTATATATAAATTATAGAATCCCAGAATATAATCTAAATAGAAATCCTTGCTTAGAATAGATGAGAAGAGAATACAGATTAAAAGATTTAGAAGAAAAACCCAATTTTTCTCTAGAACTCAATAGTAGAATGGAGGCTATGGGATGGAGAAGATTAGGTTTAGGGGAGGTGGAATGGAGTGCTATTTACAAGTGTGTGTGTGCAAATAATAGCCATATGATTAATCAGACTTGATCTTGAATCTTAATTATATAATAAACACTCCAAAACCTAGCTCAAACCCATCAAAATTCCCTAAGAGTGGTCGACCACTCTAAGGAAAGTGGTCACCTCTAAGGGCATGTAACAAACAATAAACTTGTTCTAATTTATGAAAAGATTTATTTGATTAAGAGTTTCTATGTATATTTATTGCATTAATTTCTTTGATTGATTTAATTGATTTCTTTCCTTTATTTTCAAATCCTTGTCCCCTGTTGCATAAGGTTATATACATACAAATTCATACTTCATGGATTTCTTTCTAATTAATATATTCATTTTCCATATATATATATATATACATATATATATATATTTGAATTCCAGTCTTTGTGCGCAAACTATTTGCGTACTACTTAATTAACGTTTCTTTATTTATTTATTTCTGAATTAATTCTTTTTCCTGTGACGACCCCAAACCCCGTACTGACGGTGGGGTAATCCTTGGAATATAACACATAAACAGATAACATCAGAACAGAATTAAATAAATACACCAGATAATGAACAATAGAATATACTGGATAAACGTAATCATCAGAGTTACACAGTATACAGGATCATACTTAGTACAAATACAGTTCAGCTATACATAAATGTCTACAGCGGAAAACAAACAAAATATGTACAATAGGAGCTGAACAGCATAAAAAGAGATAAATGATAGAATCCATCTTCAGCTCCAGCTATCCAGAAAAGCCTGCTAAACCTGAACACAAGGCTGCCCGTGTAGAAAAAGGGGCACCCGAGTTTGAAAGTGAAACAAACTACGAGTCAGTCATGGGACTGGTATGAGAAATCTACTCAACACATTTAAAATATGGCTAATCACAGGACCACGCCACTTTCGTGGAATGGGTTTACTCCATTGGATTGCCATTATAAGACTCAGTTCCCATCACACAATGCAACGCAAACCAGAGGATAGAGTTTTTACCTTATAACGGCCAAAATATGCTTGAGACGAATAAAACAAAGGCATTTGATATTATTACTAGTGTTTATATGTTTTGAAAACAATTTCAAATCATAACTATCAATCATAGATGGCATTAATGCCCCATACCACTATGTCGCCATATATAGGTATACAATCAAAACCGCACGATGTCGTATTTGGAAATTGGATTTCCGTCCTGAACCAAGGCAAAAGATAGTCCTTACCGAATTCGAGACTGTCTAGCCCGAGTCTCAGGCACAGCCGCAACCGTACCTTGGATCGTCAGGGCCGGTCCACACGAAGTGGATTATAATGCCTGAACAATGCGTCTCTCCGCCCTTTGGGGCGTAAATGAGCCAACAAATGACTCCATCGGTCCCGGATCGACCGATATAACCGAGGCGCCTCGCAACAGTAACAACCACATAAGTCAAACTCGTCAGGGCATGTAAAACCACTGACGCCACTTCTAACTAGAAAGAAAACGCACGTCCCCCCTGAGGTCCTGCTCCCATTTCTAGTTCATACCGGGGTGTGAGGCTCGCGAATTCACGTTATAAACAAAGATACGCCACACAGGCGGTGCTTTGATCATCACCACAAGACTTTGCTTTTCAACAGAAGCCCTGATCACTGCATCTTAGCATGCCACACAGGCAATTCACACCGTGCAACTGATGGCTATCAATCACACAGAATAAATCCCAATGTCAGACACGCTGTCCATTTGCAAGTCCGTTCTGGGTCTGAACGAAACTGGAGGCACTATATACCTCGCAAACCCATCGATCACCACGTACGTCTGGACGATCACCACTCATTATCCATATTTCGGGATGCCTCCCAATCAGGACCTCGGTTACCATCCAAACGAGGTGAAGATCTCCGGTCTTCGACCACCGTCTTCATCTTCGATTTCTTATCGTCGATTCAGTTATTCAGAATGGGATAAACCCGGTCTTTCTGAGCAACTCGCGTATATAATAAACACGTGCTACACAAACACTACATACGCATCATTTTAATTCATTAGTCACTAACCGTCAATCAGTAAGAGAACGATTTCCCAAATATTAACCCCGAAGGCCGAAACCAACATCAGATCAAAATCCAGGAAACCATTCGACTTAGCTAACCTTCAGTTAATTTCTAAATTTCACATCCATATCGTTTATAATATCTTATAACGAGTTATCGCCATTTTTATTTATTTTAAAATAGCCAATTTATTCAAACGACGCTTCGGGCCATAACGCGGCCGTGGCGCTGTTTTTCTTCAGATTTGTTTTACACATATCTAAAAATCTAACCGTTGGATCTTCATAAAATTTACATCATTAGAAAGATCTTTTCAAAACGAATCCAACGGTTCCAGTTTCGGGAAAATTCGACGGTCGGATCTCCCGGTATAATGGTTTGAAGTTTCGATTTCAAAATACGAACTGCAGCGTCGTTATTCGATTAAATATAATTATATTTATATATATAAATATAATCGATTCTGGCGCTGTTTTTCTTCAGATTTGTTTTACACATATCTGAAAATCTAACCGTTGGATCTTCATAAAATTTACATCATTAGAAAGATCTTTTCAAAACGAATCCAACGGTTCCAGTTTCGGGAAAATCCGACGGTCGGATCTCCCGGTATAATCGTTTGAAGTTTCGATTTCAAAATACGAACTGCAGCGTCGTTATTTGATTAAATATAATTATATATATATATATATAAATATATAATCGATTCTGGCGCTGTTTTTCTTCATATTTGAATTGAACATTCCAGACAATCCAACCGTTGGATTTTTACAAAGTTGGTGTCGTTGGAAAGATATTTCCAAAGCAAACCCAATGGTTGCGGTTTCGGGAAAATCTGATAGTCGGATCTCCCGCACTAATCATTTGAAATCACGGTTTCAAAATACGAACTACAGCTTCGTTATTCGATATATTTCAATTCTATTTATATATATATATATATATCGATTCTTCGATTTCAAAACTATATGATTTTCATACATTTGATAAAAATGATATTTTTATCTAACTGTCTTTTATTTCAACACTTCACTATTTTTAACAATTCATGTATATAATAAAAATGTGATTTTTAATGTAAAACAATTTATTTCAAAACACGACTATTTTATATAGTTAATATAGGTGATAAAAATAGGATTTTTGTTATAAAACAATTTATTTCAAAACAAGATTATTTTATACATTCATATTGATGTTAAAAATGGGATTTTTATTATAAAACAATTTCTTTCAAAATATGAATACCATTCAACACATGAATTTCAATTCAACGAATGAATTTCGATTCAACACATGAGGGTTTTCTATAGTTTATATAAATAGATAAAAAGGTGATTTTTATATTTAAAACACGAATACCATTCAACACATGAATTTCAATTCAATGAATGAATATCGATTCAACACATGAAGGTTTTCTATAGTTTGTATATATCGATAAAAAGGTGATTTTTATATTTAAAACACGAATACCATTCAACACATGAATTTCAATTCAACGAATGAATATCGATTCAACACATGAAGGTTTTCTATAGTTTATATAAATCGATAAAAAGGTGATTTTTATATTTAAAACACGAATACCATTCAACACATGAATTTCAATTCAACGAATGAATATCGATTCAACACATGAAGGTTTTCTATAGTTTGTATATATCGATAAAAAGGTGATTTTTATATTTAAAACACGAATACCATTCAACACATGAATTTCAATTCAACGAATGAATATCGATTCAACACATGAAGGTTTTCTATAGTTTATACAAATCGATAAAAAGGTGATTTTTATATTTAAAACACGAATACCATTCAACACATGAATTTCAATTCAACGAATGAATATCGATTCAACACATGAAGGTTTTCTATAGTTTGTATATATCGATAAAAAGGTGATTTTTATATTTAAAACACGAATACCATTCAACACATGAATTTCAATTCAACGAATGAATATCGATTCAACACATGAAGGTTTTCTATAGTTTATATAAATCGATAAAAAGGTGATTTTTATATTTAAAACACGAATACCATTCAACACATGAATTTCAATTCAACGAATGAATATCGATTCAACACATGAAGGTTTTTCAATAGTTTGTATATATAGAGTAAAAATGTGATTTTTATTGTTAAAACAATTTATTCAAAACACGAATACCATTCAACACATGAATATGATTCAACGAATGAATTTCTATTCAACACATGAAGGTTTTCTATTCAACAGACGAATATAATTTCAACACGGGAAAATAATTCTAACACATGAATATTATTCAAAATTTCGGCAGCATAACGGCAGAGTAGTTAAAACCGGGACCGTCCCTAGTACGGCTCCTCGCTCTACCTTAAAACCTCACGGTTTTTGACAATGGGGATTCATGCATCTAGTTCGCACGCAGACGGCATGTATATTTTTTTCATTTCCACAAACTAATCCTATGTGGTTTCAACCAAATATTTCTCAACCATAAACGGGTATTTTTCAACCACAATCAATCAATTTCAACCACAAACAATTTCAATCAACCATTCGCTATCAATCAATTTTCACACCAATCACAACCAATAATTATCATCCATGGTTTGTGGACGTGGGGCGTATATATATATATATATATATATATATATATATATATATATATAGCATTTCACTTCTATTTCAACACACATATAATTTTTACAACGCATATATAACTTATACATCGAACGTACAACTTATACAACGCTTATACAAGAGGTGTACAACGCTTATATAACTCATACATCGATTATATAATTTATACATCGTCGTTTTCCATATCGTTTATAAATTAGAAATCTCACATTGGGTTCCACTCCACCAAAAATAGCAGAAGGCTCAGAAAAATATGCAGTCTCTTCTAGAAGGTAGAAGACGTCCACACTAGTCCACTGTCTCTTGTTTCACTGAATTTCGTCAACACACGAAAAAGATATGATTTTTCAAAGTTTGCAACGGTTTAAAGGTGTTAAAACTGTTGAAAATAACTATAGCCGTTACCTCAGTAAACTGCTCGAAACTAGGTTTCGATTTCTCTCTCAATCCGAAGCACGATATGCCAATCAGCCTACGCGACGTCGACGAGCTTCGAGAGGCGCAGCGGGGCCCTGAACGGCGGCGAACTCGAATTGGTGGTTGCGGCGGAATCAGGCGATGAACAGGCGAACTTCTCGAGGGCGATTCTCCTCCTACAGGCCACGAAAAAATCCAATACTTATATGGATTTGAAGATCATGAGAAGTACTACAAAAACCATAACTGTGGCGTTGGATTTCATTGAGCGGATCAAAAAAAAAGAGGACAGAAGGTAAGAATCGATTTCCGTCGTGCGCCTGGTAGAGTCGAGGAGAGAGAAAATCGTATGGGCCAATGAGATTTTTCCATTTATTTATATATTTTTAAATTTCGAAAATACCCCCTTTCACACACGAACCCCAATCCAAACCCAACGACTGTTGTCCCTAGCATTTTACCCCCATTCCGAACGCAATGGGATATGTTTCGAAGGCCTATTCGAATATTTCAGTCAGTTTTCCTTCGATTTAAAATATATAACATTCAATTTTCAATTTGAACGTACATTTCAATTTTCCAGGGCCACAAACTGATTCAAAAAATTCCAGAAAAATAAATCTAGCTATGTTTTGACGATACGGTCCCAACAAAACTAGTTTCGTCGAATTCTGAGACCGTTTGCAAAAAGGCCCATTTCTGGTCGATCCAATTTAACTATAATTGACCAAAACACGTTTTTCTTTGCCACGCTCACATACTAGCTTCAAAAATTATGAAATTCGAAATCTAGCAATACTTCTCATCCCGGATCCAACAAAAGTGGTTTCGTCGAATTCAGAGGTCGTTTGCAAAATGGCCAATTTCACGGGCTATATAAATTCCATAGCGACCTTTCTGAAAATTCATTTGGCCATAACTTTTGCTTTCCGCTATGAAACTTCGATTTTTCAGATTCGTTAGAAAGGTATTCACTAACAGATTTAATATTTTTGGTTTCACTCAAATCCGTTTTGTTTTGCACCCGGTACAGTCAGTCAAAGTTCGAATTCAAATTTTGAAACTACCGCGCCATTTCAGGTCTTGTTTATAATTCAAAGTAATTATATTCCTTTTCAATTGTCGATTCAAACTCAGTTTTCATCTTCATTATTTAAAATATTTATTTTAAATATTTAAAATCCATTATTTTAGCCAATTTACAAATTTTAAATTGGTTCAGATTTTCCGGGTCGTTACAAGTCCCCCACAACATTCCATACATTTGAATTTCAAATTCCTTAGGGAAATATTCTTTCACTCCAATTCATTCGTTATTATCTAGTAGATATTTTTTATTCAAACGTTTATATGTATATATTTATGTTGCAATCTAATTTAATTATAATTTCTTCATATGGACACCGTTTTCAATATATTATATATAAAAATGTATCAGAATTTCATCACGAAAAAAATGTAATATTTTCGTGGCAAAATTCTTAATTTTCCAAAATTCCATTTGTCTACTATTTTGCATTTATCGTTTATTTAACTTATTATTATTACTGAATTATTTTTTCTAATTAATTTATTTTTATGGGGTGTTACAAGTACCATGTTTCTTTCCACGAAACTGACCTGCTCAACACCGCTATCATCAACATGATGCCCTCCCTAAAAATGTGATCTCCACCCCTTTCCTCCTGTTACAGGTCGCGTTTTGACCTGGACAACCGAGCTTTGTCTAACTATTTCCAAACTTGCCCTCTCGTAACCCCAAACACAGCTACATCACTAACTCGGCCCCTAGCCTCCCTACAACATTCGCAACCCATGCCCTAGCTTCACGGTGGAAGTATCGAGCCTTAGAAATTGTGCTACACCTATGAAGATGCACACCAATGTAAAGAATTCGAACAAAGAAGTTTAACGGATTCAAAATCGTTTGATTTCATTAAGAGGTAAGCGACTTGACAAAAATTGCTAGAGATCAACGAAATGAAGAGCGAGTTTAGTCTAAGGAGATAAAGTTATTTTATAGGTAAATTGTTTTAGAAATTTTCAATATAATATTCAATTATATTCACGTCGAGTGTTATAAGCTCGCACGAGTACACCGAAGCTCCAATCGCTATAAAACTTGTCACTCTGCTATATTTCAATATTCCGGGTTCGATGAAACTGGTTACGTCGAATTTCGAGACAGTTTGTAGAAACACTATTTTTACATGCTAATTAATTCGAGTTATCATTTAATTAATTTTTCAATCACTACAATTCTTTGATAATAATTTACTATTATCATTCACGTTTAAACAGATTTTTTCATAAGATTCAAAAGTAATTTAATTTCATATTTGTAACAACCCGGATTTTTGGGTATCCTGATTAAAAAGACTATAGTTGTTTTCTATATTTTCGATCTGAAAAGAATAAAATACGAGTTTGAAAGCCTAACTCATATAGTATTTTTAAAGCTGAAAATAAGGAATTTGTGGTTTTTAAATTCGTTTGTTTGGAATAAATTAAATATACTTTTATAATAAGTAATTTATTCTAATTCTTGTTTATAAATCATAACTTGTTGATTAAGGTGAATATTGAAAATATATAATATTGATTAGCAATTAATATGTAAGAGGAAAACATATTTTTAATATTAATAATAAATTTTGGTTGTAATAATTATCAAAATTCTTATTTGTGTTTTTAATTGTAAGATGTATTTCAATGAAAAATAAATTAGGATTGAGTTTTAAACAGGGTTTGGGAATAATTGTGAAATTTAATGAATGATATATTATTGAATTTTGTTTAGATGTAAAATAGAATTGTGGAGGTTGATGTTAATTGTAAGTTTATAACATTAACAATAATAATTAGTGAATTGATTAGATTGTTGTCAAGATGAAAACATAAATATTGATTGTGAATATATATTGAGGTTTTGAAATATTTATTAGAGTCAACTAATTTAATTTGTTAAATCAACGAAGAATGTAAACCTTGTTGTAGAAATATAAATATGTTTCAAAAGTATAATAGTTTCTTAACAAATATATGTAGGTTTTTCTATAGTGTCAAATTGATATTTAAAGTATTGTTTAAGCATTTTGAGGATTAGTGTTGTGTGTGTGTGTGTCTTAAGTGATTTAAAATTGTGCTAGTAATGTTTAATTGTGTTAATTTGATTAATTGGTTTAATTAACCATACTTGGGCTTTGATGGTTGTTGGCCCATTTCTTATTTCTATTTGCTTATAGAGAAAGGAAAATATAAGCATGACATTTTCATTTCCTCATCTCCTTATTCTTTTACATGTATCCACAAAAGGGAAATCTATGGCCTTCATGTATCTGAAATCAATCTTCCCACCCAAATCAACATAAGAGAGAGATAAAGCTTCTCCTCTTCTAACTAAAAAGTGTTCTCAGTCAGTGCATCAAGCTATTTCTCTAATTAATTCTTAGATAGAATGATATAATAGATTATTTTGCAGCATGTCACTACTCTTCACTTAGGAAAGTTTCAATTGCTGCAAATCCTTCTCTAGCAGGTAATTCAAATTGAATCCACTCAAATCAGTCAAGGTGTGTTGTCCAACTCACATAATCTAGTTTACTCTTGTTGCATGCAGTAATTCTTGGTATCTGAGTTATTTGTACCTTTGTTGTTCTCTGTACGCACCAATTTCAATAAAAAAATTCATATGTTTATGTCAGGTTGGTGCCTAGTTTGAGAAAAAATATCTGCTTAAATTCATAATGAATTACTGCCAATCTTAATTATTTCAGATTGATGTTCAGATAATTGTCTTCATGAATGCAAAATTTCATGTGTTTCTGTTGTTGTTTGCACCTTGAAATTAGTCGCTGAAGTAGAACACGAACCTGGTTTGCATCTTGTAGTCTTCCTGTAGGATTAATTACGCAGTTTCCCTTATAAGGGTCGACATAGGTGTCGAACCCTAAGCACTGGAGGTCAACCTCATGGTTGAAGGGTGTCGACCCTAGGGTCGACCCCCTTGAGGGATGTTGAACGTGAACTTTATGTTATGTAGTGTAGTGTTTTGGCACTTGTTTTCTTAGTTCGTACACTTGTTTTATGATGCTTGGTGAGTGGTTTTAGTCCATTTGGGTAAATGTTTATGAATAGTTTTAAATATGGTAAACAACTCCAATACAGAGTGCCTATATTAGCTTCGATTCGAGTATCGAATCGACGATATTTGTATGAATTTCCGATGTATAATTGTGTAGTTTATTGTGGCTTCTATGCACGTTTTATAAACTGTTTTCCATCTTATGTTTTCAAATGATTTTTCAAACTCAATAAGTAATTACTATGTACACTTTCAAGTGTTTTATAAATATAAAAATATATTCCTCGCTATAGAGGTCGATTTTATTGGAAGCGTTTTCTAATATTTTTGGAAAATCGTTTTATAAACTTGTTTTAGGAAAATCATGTTTTTTTCCTATATATATAAACCATGCTTTTCTACACCCTTCGAGATAATGTTATGGAAGATAAACGATATGATAGACCCCGTGGTATGAGACACGTCGGTAGGCGAAATCGGTTAACTCTAGGTTCGTCTGATTAAGGTTGATGATTTGTTGACTTCCGTGTTTTCCGTTGCGAAGTTAACAAGCAGATAGTAACCACAGTAGTGAGAGTGTGTGGTATGGGACACACAATTACCACTGTTTGCATTACTGATTGTGAGTCAGTGACGCATGTTGTGTTTGTGATGAGCCAGTACTCGCTTCGGGGGGAAGCTGCGACTCACGGGGTTGGGTTGGGGGAAGGGAGTCATGTATACATATTCTCTTGACCATAAGGGTCAAGATACACTCGATCGGGAGGTTTGTAATGCCAGGCGTCTTATTTAAATACATATAAGTATTTAGCTAAGCTCGGGAGGAGCTTTATTATATTGTGATAGCACGTGCATATTTCTAGGTATGGATCCATATTGTGAATGTGTTTGTTGATTGTGATTTAATCTCAATGATCATACATTATGACGAATATTCAGATTTCAAATTCATTTATATTATGTGGTTTTCGGTGTTTAGAGCTTATTCTCCTTTTGTTGATGTTTTAACTCTCTTGACTTATACATAATGATTTTAGGGTAGATCCAAGTATTGTAGTTCTGGGTAAATCCAAACGCAGTAATTATGGGTTCCAAAATATAGTACTTGGTAAATAATTTCCTTTTGTTGATACTTGTTCAATTGATGATTTGGATCTATTTTATGTTGTCTTGTTGATTTGGTGATTGATGGTGTTTTGGATCTTATTTTGTGATAGTTTTTTGATTCCCTTAAGCCTTAGATCTATTTTGGTGTTGTTTAAAAGGAGGATTTCTCTTGTGTTACTTAAACTCATATACGAGTTTAAGTGTTGCCTTTGGAATATTCCTTATTGTTGTTTTATCTTTGTACATAACTCATCACATAGAACCTTATTGTTGGAAATAAACTCCTTCTTGTAGTCAATTATGTTGTCCTTGAAATTATATAGGCCATTGGCCTCAATCATCTCAAGAGTCAATTGTTATCTTGGGTTATCTAATTCCTTTCGTGTCGTAAGGAACCTCTTATTTATATGATTTCTTATCCATTATCGATCATAACTGATTTGTAAACTAGATTGATACGTGTATGTAGTACTTGGGTCAGAACGAGCTATTTTAGGTTCAGTCTGTTGTTGATTCGTGGTTTGCAGGTATAGCTTGGACTATCTCTTGAAGACATTCCTTAGTTGTTATTTCATGTAACTATGTTGTCGTTTACTGTTTCTATTGGACATTGTTTTATTCGTTGGTGTATATCATTGATACGTAGCACGTGTATATGTTGTATTCAGTGATTGTATCAATGTGTATCTATCATGTGATATATTGATTGTGCTGTGTTGTATATTGTTCTGAAACAATGCTTAATCATCGTACCCTCAGACCACATCAGGTGATAATGAATGAAACAGAGGATATATATGTAGCAGGGCTACGCGGGTTGCACCTAGTAGGGCATGTTTATCACCAATCTAGAATGGTTGATGCTTTGATTATTGTATGGTTTCGGTCTGATTGTTGATCACAACTATGGTGTTAACATATTTGATACTATTAAGTTAACTGATAGGTCGGTTCTGTGTTGACATAGGTGCAAGACGTTATAGCGACCGCAATATGCTTATTTAGGGAGATACTGTAATGGACGTTACCTCAGCGCTTTGTCATTGTATGAAATCCATACTATAATATAGCCTTTTACGGTTTTAATTGTATATGTATTATGTTGGAATTTAATTAATGTAACAATTGCGGCTAGATTGGTAAGTATTTGTATTTAGACATTAACATAATATCACTAAATTTATAATAAAAGTATTTTAATTATCATAAGGGAAAAACACGTGCCATGTTTTGTCGTGTCTTACTAGAGTTGCTTTTTTTAAAAGAAATTCTAAAATTAAGCAAGTTGTTTGTGATGCAAGTTTTCTCACTCTAGTATTCCAGACTGGTCCGGACGTTTTTGTTTTCCTCCAACATGCTTGCATCGGACCAAATATATTTTCCAGATTTACTTTGGATTTTCTTAGAGCTCCAGAAGAGCTGAAATCGGGACGTATTCTCGTAATTCTTGTATTATCTTGTTTCCACTGCGTGTGTTATTTTTATCGGCCCTTGTATAAATGTATCATTATGACCGTATAGATTGATCAATTTGTCTATGCTAGTTTATTTATGCATATATACAGTTTTTATCTTATGTAAAGAGTATTGATGTATTATATTTTGTTCATGCAGCTGTGAGATTCTGGTATTATCTGATTTTGGTAAATATTTCCTAAGTATTGAAATAAATGAATGGTCATAAAAGAGATAAGTAATTGGAATGTTTTCTTATTATAAATATAATATATTTTCTAAGTATAGAAAATAAAAGAAGACGATGTATGGAAATGTTTTCCAAATAGCGTAAGAGGCCAAGATGATTATCGAAAATATCATGTTAACGAATATGGATAAGGAAATGGAGAAGTGTTTTAATTAATGAAATATTAATAAAAAGGCCCAGTGATTTGTTTGATGCTTTGAATGAATGGTTGTTTTTCTTCGATAGTTAAATAACCGACTATCGAAGTGTTTGCCAATATCGTTGTCAATATGGAGAGACCGGTTGGATTATTATCCGAGAACCACTCCGTATTGGCAGTAGCATTGCGAATTAGATTTATGAAGATAATCGAAGACGTAGTATAGTGCAAGGGCCTTTTCTATTAATGGAAATTGTGCCTTCGGTTTCGTTCAGTCCCAGAACGAACATGTATGGACGAGTGTCTAACACAGTGTTTCCAATGATCACATATGTTGGTCTGTATAAATATATATGGTGGCGGAGAATTTATTCTCTTAGCATAATATCCAGAATATATTTGTGCAAATCAATTAATGATTAATGGATCTGACAATGTGGCAATCAAAGTGATTGTGCTATCAATGAATGATAAGAAATTGTAGCCTCAGGCCTCAACAACTGGGAAATGACAAAAATCGGGCAAGCAGCATAGCTAAGTGGGTAGCTCCTAATTATGGTGTATTATCACCTATCTAGAGAAATTCATTTCATTCTTTATTCTATTCGATGTTGTCCCATTCGGGAAAACGGTTGCTGATCCCAACCATTGGTGAAATACATTCGATACACTCAAGCGAAATGAGTGGTCGGTCATGTGTGGTCGGGTTACAAGATGTTCTATTTGAACCCAGTGTATTCTCCTCTAGAGATACACTATCGAAAGGTGGTTCCATACCTAGTCACAGTTGGAAATTCATTACCCAATAAGTGCTCGCGGTTTTGATTGTATATTATGTATGTGGAGCGTAAGATGAAAGCATTCCACTAGGTTTCTATTTATTTGATTTAGACACTATTATAATATCAAAAGAGTTTTGATATAAAGATTATCGTTTTCTTTCAGAGGGATTTGAAAGTTAAATCAACTGTTTTGGATTCTCATAAAGGAAAAACCTGTTCCATGTTATACGGCGTGGTCTTATGAGATATCGTTTATTTTCGCAAACTGTTTTAAATTGTTTACTCATACTAGTCCCATGACTGACCCAGAGTTTATTTTGTTTTATCTAAACTCTTGGGTGCCCAAATTTGTACGGGCAATCAAGTAGTTCAGGATTTTACAGATCTATCTAAAGGAGCTAGGAGCAGGAGGCTTCAGTGTTAGATATATAGTATTCTATTTCCACTGTGTTGTACTCTGATAATGGTATGTTATACAGTTAAAATTTTGTATTTCAAAAGTTATGATATATTATACTTTGTTCCGCTGCGATGTGCGATTCTGTGTTGTTTTTGTTCTTCTTCTACTTTTTTCTTCAAAAAAAATGATTCGTATTTATGTGATATTTGGGTTGGACGTGTGATGAATGTAGTCAACTCAGATAGTATGGATTTGCGGTTCGTTACAGTTGGTATCAGAGCTTAGGTTGAGCGAATACCTAGGTTTTGGTGAGATTGTGCTCATTTGAAATAGGGTCAGTAGTACCCTAGAATGAATTGAGAGTATAAATACGAGAGCGCGTATTTGTAAATTGATATAAAAATTGTTTTATATTATGTTGGCTAGTCTGTTGAGTGGTTTATGAATTCTGTTCGGATTGTGGGACGCCACAAAGTCAATAGGGATTTCTTAATACTTGAACAAAAGATATGACATAATATGATTTTAAAATGGGTAAATGAAATAATTTTATCCAAAAATTCTATTTTTGATATAGAAAGGAATAATTTTCTAAAATTATTATAATATATTGATGTGTTGGGTGTTAACATTATAGTCAAATGAGATTATAAAATTGGAATGATTATTTATAACCAAATAAAACTTGTATATGAATAAAATATACATATGAGATGGATTAAAATTAAATTCAAACCAGAATTTGGAATTTAAATCCGAAGAAGTTGGAAAATATTTTCTGAAGTATATTGAAATAATACAGCTTTGGTTTGAAAGGATTTTTGAATAAAAATCAGCTTGAAATGGATTTTGAAAGTGATAAAGCACTGAACTCACTTCAGTGACTGGAAAATAATTCTGATGATGACTGCAGCATCATCAGTGTTCATTTTCGAGTTTCTAAGTGATGGATTGCTACCTTAGAAGGGTTTTATGGAAATTTGTTTGAAAGAAAACAAGTTGATTTGAAAATTCAAATGTTTTGAATTTGTGATGGAAATAAATATTTGTATATATTTATGGGATTTCAAGAGGATTTGAAAAAAAAAACCCAGGAATTTGAATTCTGTAATTTAAATTTAACTTAATCAAGTTAAATAAGTTGAAATAGATAAACTGAATTGGAATCAATTTGAATGAATTTGAATACATATGAATGGAACATGAATTGGATGTGAATAAAATCATTCAGAGTAAATGAATGTAAGCATATATGGTACGCAATATGAATGAAAACCAAAAGTTTGGTTGGAATTAAATTTGTTAAAATATGAAAAGTTGAGTTTAAACATAGATAAGTTTTTGAAAAGTAATGGGTTCGTACTATTTTTCCTGCCTTAGTAATTTCGGGGACGAAATTCTTTTAAGGGAGAAAGAATGTAACGGCCCAGATTTTGGTCGATTTATTTTTGAATATTTAATACGGATTTAAATATTGAGTTGATAATATAAATTGATTTTATATTGAGTTATCATTCTAATAATCGTAATACAATGTATTTCGAATATATATAATCATCGTAATACGAAAATGAATTTCTTTGAATTCAAGATTTAAAACTGAATTGAAAACAATTCGGATAATCAATACAAACTTCTGTTTGAATTAGAATAATAATATTAATTTATTATTGAAGAATTAATTGTTTTGAATTTAATTTATATAGATTTAAATTAATACCTCCTCCATATAATTAAATGGAACCTCGAATCCTGACCCAATGGGTTCAGAATGGTAGTTTAACCCTAGGAAGGCCTCTTGTTGGGCTCAAATAGGAGTTAAAATCAACGTGATAATTTAAATTAAAGGATACCGGTTCTAATTGAAATAAAATAGAATAAAAATTTATTATAAAAATTAATTTCCTTCACTCTTAAGAAAACAAAGTACACTGTGGTTATATGTACTTTGTGCAGACCAATTTCCTTACTGGTTAAGAAATCATCTCCTATAAATCGCGAGACCCTTATCTTATTTCTTCCTTTTAACATTTCGTTCATCTGTCCAAAGCTTCAGGCAAATTTAAAATGGCCACTGCTTAATAAAGTTTACTCCTTTTCGTTTATAAATCCATACCCATTATCTTCTATTTTGCAAAATCAAACCCGTTTCAAAAATAAAAAGAAAAGAGGGGCAATTGTATGAACTTCGATCGGAGAGGAACATAGCTCATCGTAGGGGTTTTTGGGCATATGCGCTGGTGGTCCTCAGCAAGCAGAGTCCAGGCTAGATGCGGTAGTGACAGTTCTGATCTTGGGAGAAGTTGCAATGTGGAAAGTCGACAGAAACAGTGTTCGACGGGTTGGGATACAGTAGGCTAGGGTTCGAAGTTGAAGAGGGATCCGAGGCTTTATTCGAAGTCATTGAGAAGATTAACATCCTATTGTGAGGCTTGGAGATTTTTCCTCAAAAAAAATGTCGTAGGCTTCTAGGAAGATGACACGATGATGTCAGAGGATTTTTTTAGCCATTGCGATGAGAACCGTGAACTTCAATATCGAAGATGCACTAGCTGGTGAGTTTGGAGATTAGCATGTGAATTAATATTTGTAGTGAAGTTGTTGAGGGATTCAATGAGAAGAGAGTTCGCACCATTACTGTATACGTGGGAATTGCTGGTTGCAATTATGGAGAGAGAGGGGTTGGGTTTGAAATGTATATTGGGAATGGAAAGGTAAAATGGATAAAGTAGAAGAGGTGGGGACATTGGCATAGTGGAGTTTATGACTGAACGTGAGGACTGTAATTGGAGGCATTGCAGCAGTGATCGGGGCTGTAGGATTTTGGTTCGACGGTGATGGTAATTAGGAGGAAGGTGTTGGGAATTTCCAGAATTAGATAAATAGGGTGTTGGATGAACAAGGTCAGAGCTTTCACCTTGGGAATGGTCGATCATTTGTGCTGAAAATGGCGATGAAGCATGGTCATTCCTTTACTGTAAGCGGAAGGAAGAAGGCAGGTTTCCCGTTTGTTTGGTGAGAAGAGGGTTTAAGGTAATTATTATTTTCATTTAATAATTAAATTTTGATTTCATTCTAATTGTTCTATAACTTAAATTAAACATCATATTTAATTTATACAAGATTTTAACAAATGGAGTCGATCGTAAATTCATAAGCTGGGAATAAATTGGGAATCAGAACGGATCGCAAATAAAACCACGGTGAGTAAATCTCAGTCGAAATTTATTGTTTAGAATTATTTTTAATCGTTAAAAATAATTGTTGGTTGTTTGAATACTTGAATGAATTATTATGGCTATTATATAAATATATTAGTTATTTAGGATTGATGTTTGTGGCTATTATATATATATATATATATTGGGGTTTGGATATTTCCCGCAGTACCATTAGCGGATGCCCGTAGTATCATTAGCGGATGACCCTATACGCCCCACGCTATGATGGTGGATGACTTTCTATACCGCGATATCCTGCCTCGAAGCAGGATGGGTATTATTTATGTTGGCTAACGTATGTGGATGCAGGATAAACAGGTTGGAGGGATCCAACTGGATTCCTCAAAAATATTATTGTTTGTTTTTCATATATGATGTGTTAGAAAACCTGTCAATTATAATTGGTTGTTTTGAGTGTTTAAAATATCATTGGGCCGAAGTGTTGATATATAAAAGTATTGTGAAAAGGATAATTGAGATTTAAAAAAGGGAAATCTATTGTCTAAAAATAAATTTTGAATTTTGAATGGACTAGAAATATTTACTTGTTTTGTAAAACAAAAACAAGTATAAAATTTATTAATGACGTTTATAAATTAGATAATGCAGTAAATTTATAAACAATATTTATAAATATAATGAAATGATTTTCATTGGATAATCAGGGAAATGAAATGAATCTATAAACAATGTTTATAAATAAAGTGGAATCTTCAGATTTCTTGGTATAAATCCATATTGTGAATGTGTTTGTTGATTGTGATTTAATCTCAACGATCATACATTGTGATGAATCTTCAGATTTCAAATCCATTTATATTATGTGGTTTTTGGTGTTTGATGCTCTTTTTGTTGATGTTTCAACTCTCTTGAGGTATATATAATGATTTTGAGGTAGATCCGAGTATTGTAGTTCTGGGTAGATCCAAACGTAGTAATTATGGGTAAATTCCAAAATATAGTACTTGGTATATTATTTCCTTTTGTTGATACTTGTTCAATTGATGATTTGGATTTATTTTATGTTGTCATGTTGTTTTGGTGCTTGATGGTGTTTGGATCCTATTTTATGATAGTTCATTAATTCCCTTAAGCGTTAGGGCTATTTTGGTATTGTTTAAAAGGAGGATTTCTCTCGTGTTACTTAAACTCATATATGAGTTTAAATGTTGCCTTTGGAATTTTCTTTATTATTGTTGTATCTTTGTGCATAGCTCATCGCATAGAACCTTATTGTTGAAAATAAACTCATTCTTGCAGTCAATTATGTTGTCCTTGAAATTATATAGGTTGTTAGCCTCAATCATCTTGAGAGTCAATTATTGTCTCAGGTTATCTAATTCCTTTCATGTCGTAAGGAATTTCTTATTTATATGATTTCTTATCCATTATCGATCATAACTGATTTGTAAACTAGACTGATACATGTATGTAGTACTTGGGTCAGAACGATCTGTTTTAGGTTCACTCTGTTGTTGATTCGTAGTTTGCTGGTATAGCTTGGACTATCTCTTGAAGTCATTCCTTAGTTGTTATTTCATGTACCTATGTTCTCGTTTATTGTTTCTCTTGGACATTGTAACACCCCGTATATTCTATAACAGTGAAATTCATAAATTAAAGTATAATTAATTCTAATGAAAGAATTAAGGGAAACGGCTTACGCCATTGCGTTCGTCTCGAAATTCTGGTTGAGATAGAGTCCGAGTTTGCGTGAAACGGACTCCGTATGAAGGAGTTACGATCTCCGGAAGTTTCAGAAAAAATTTGAAATTCAAAAACAGCTCAGAACAGGCTTAAAATTCGAATTCGAATTCAAACTGGGCTGGGAGGGAAAATTCCCGCCCAGTGACCAGGTCGACACCAGTGTCGACTGGGCAGTCGACCTGGCCACCCCCAAGTCGACTGCGCAGTCGACTTGGGTGTCGACTTGCCTGGTCGGCCTGACCAGGTGGGTCTGACCCTGGTTCGACTTCTGGTGTGCTGTACGGTCTGATTTCCCTCCCTGTTTGCATCTGACGGCTCAAATAAACTTGAAAACTCTATAAATACACACTAAGACTCAACTAATTCACATAAGAAAATACGAGAGGAGTCGTCATGCTGTCAGGAAGGAGTTGATCGTAGCCGCCAAGAATCAAACTAAGAAGAAAATTAAAGTCTAATCAAATCAATCAACAAATTGCTACCCAAAGGAGAGCATCTCCAAATTCAGAAAACAGAAATCAGAAAACAAGAGTTCGTCACACGTTGTAAGTATAGTGGTCTTTCAGAATCTGAATAAAATTATGATGTGATACGATGTAATTGAAAATCGAATTGTATTGTTGTTGTATAATGATGTAGATCTTGTGTATTGTGATATTTCTATCGTGATTATGTGTATTGATTAGTGGCATAAATGGGTCGATGCAAGTTTATTATACAATTGTATATGAAAGTAATTGCAATTGCAAGTTTGTGGCAAAATCTATGATTAGATCCCTCTCATGTTTGTGTTAATATCCCCTTTATGTTTATGTTGATATCATGGGCCATATACTTATGTAAACACACCCTAGATCTGAGATCCTTTATGCTACATGACTCAAAACTTATGTATACATCTTAGATTCATTACATGTATGATTAGAACTATGTTAAATGTAGTTTGGGCTACATAAACTATGCAAATTCATGTGGAATAGACTATATATATTAGATTTGGACATTTTTGGGTTAATTTACAACATGCTAGTTTTGTGTTCGACATTATGCCAAGTTAATATGTTAAAACCCAAGTTTGTATAAGTCTACATATGCCATCCTATGTGACACCCATTTAGTTGTATGCCAATTTTGAATGCAAGTTCACATGATCCAATGTTTATGTTAACGCCAATTTGCAAGTTCATGCGCTACACCTTTTATGTATCATAGAAATATTATATGTTCTGAATTTCCCCTTTCCTCACGTTTATCAAGTTGGGCTGAATTGTGTCGAGCCCAACATTAGTACGTAAAAACGGGGATAATAGCGTTGGGTGTAAAAACATGATATAATAAATATGTTGGCATGTTTGGCGCGTGCCAACGATTGTGACATCTTAGCGATATAAATTGTTATACCCAAATTAAAAGACGACATGACATTTACATAAATAATGAAATATGTAAATTTAGAAAATACGACATGTTTGACCCGAGGTTGGATTGAGTTGTGACGTAAACCTGCCCGGACCCGCCCGGCTGTCCAGTAGTTACAACAATATCTATCCAATGTGGGTGGTCAAACATTGAGCCCAATAAGGACCCGAGGTTAGACTGAACTACGGTGTAAACCTGCCCGGAACCAACCGTCACATCCAGTAACCGTAGTGATATCTGTCTAATGTGAGTGGTCGGTGCTCTAAAAGGCTAAGGACAGGTGGTAGGGTTAAGTCAACTGAAAACACTTAACCAAAGATTCAACATTTTAACAAATATTGATGGGTGGGGTTAGGTACATACATACACTTAACCACTTAACATGTTTGACTATTAAACCCTGGTAACGTAGGGACCCGTTTCAGCAGTAACCCAATTTAGGTATCAACGGTACCCTGAAACTAGGCAGGGTGGGGCACGATTACTGGGCTGATTGTAAGCGGTCAAATAACGACAATTGTTGGGTGCACAGTGTAGGTCTAACGGTGTGTGGTCGCGCACGCACTCCAGAGCAGACAAGCAGGGCACTGGGGGCACCAGTAGTATAACCTATGTCTTCTAGTAATTGTGTCGGGGCCGCCACCATGGGTCTTGATACACCCCATGGTGGGACCAACATAGGTATCTACACTTCTTGGGGTAGCCGTAAGACACACGTATGAGTAGGAGCCGATCTTTAGTAAAAGCAAAAAGGATCACCTCACCGTCAGCATAGGGTGCCAGCTAGGATAATCCTAGTAAATGCAGAGATACAGTGTGGGTTTGATTCTAGACTACACTCCCTTAATTATGATACTATCCTGTTTTCAGTTTATGTCTATCATATCCTTTTCTTATTCACATACTGAAAAGTCACTAGATTTACTCAGGCTTTATGTCTGACTCCGTTTTTCTTTTCGTCTTCTTTTCTTCCCCCCCCCCAGGTCCACAGGGAGGAAACAAATCAGCTTAGTCAGACTCTTTTGCAAACTTGAAGACAGTAGATGTACGGTTTGGATCTCTTTGGCTTGGATCATGGCTTTGAATATCATTATGGGGATTCTGTTGCTTTATTTTATGTTTTGTGCTTCTTTGATAATCAAGACAGTTATGGAAAATGTAATGTTTTTGGAAGTATTGTAAGACAATGATGGTATGGTTTGTGTAACACGTATTTTGATGAAATAAAAGTTACTGTTGTTTCCGCTGTTTAAAAATATGTGTATTTACATCTGTCTTGTGTATCTGTGACTTATACTTATAAACCTCCACCAAAATTAGGGCATTCCCTTTGTGAGTGACCCTAACGGAGGTGGGGTGTTTCACTTGGTATCAGAGCATAGTTTTACCAGATAAGATAAAAGTTTTTGAAATTGTTTTCATAAGAAAGTTTAAAGATGCATTTCTTTTCAAAAAAAAAGTGTTATATTTTAAAAGGCATAATCCCCCGAAACCATGTACATTATCTCTCTCTATCCTTCGTTTTGAATCTTTCCTTTCTGTTTCAGCATGTCTGGAGACCTTAACCTTCTTGAAGGAGTAACGATACCCGGCTGGTTTAGGAGGTACTTGTAAGCAAGGGCCAATGACGCGGGCCCAACAAACATTCCTCCTCCAGTGGCAGCGGTTCCTCCTCCTTCTCCTGCCCCTCCTCTTGGAAATGCTTTTGCCAAAACATGTAGAGATTTCAAGTCTATGGGTGGAAAAGACTTCCATGGAACTGAACCCTTTGTAGGAGCAAGAAATTGGCTAAAGGAGACCGAGGATCTGTTTGACATCTTTGGAGTTGATGATAGGCAAAAGATACAGCTAGCAGCGTGGTTGCTCAAAGATGAAGCTTCCTATTGGTGGGAGATCACTAATGCTCAAAGGGCAGTGGAAACTTGGGATGATTTTAGGACAAGGTTCGAACTGAAATTCCTCTCCCAAGCTGAAAGGAGCCTGCAAATAGAGAAGTTCTTGAATCTTAAACAGGGAAGCATGACGGTCAGGGAGTACGTTAATCAGTTCAATCAGCTGGCCAGATTTGGGCTGGACTTAGTAAATACCCAACACAAGAAGGCGCTTCGCTTCGTCAAAGGTCTTAATGAGCCTATACACAGCCTTGCCATGACCCATGTGTCCACAGGAGCGACTTATGAAAGCTTGGTGGACATGGCGTTGCTACATGAGGAAGACCACGGCAAGAAGGAGACTAAGGCTGAGGAAAAGAAAGAAGGTTTACAGGCTAAGAAGACAGACTTTAAGAAAGGAGGAAAGAACAAGAAGTCCTGTGAGAAGAGAAAGTGCCATTTCTGTGGCATAGTTGGACATATAGAGAAAGACTGTCGGAAGAAGAAGGCAAAGATGGGTGGTTGCTTTCATTGCGGAGAGACAGGGCACCAAGCTAAGGACTGCCCAAAGAAGAAAGGACATGGACAGAAAGCTGGATCTGCTTCAGGGGGTCAAGTTCATGCTCTGGCAGCACCTCCACAGGAACGAGGTAGTAATATTTCTGTAGAAAGTGTAGTCTATCTTTATGAGCATCCAGTTCGCACACTTTTTGACTCTGGTGCCTCACACTCCTTTATTTCATCTACTTTAGTAGAATCTCTACATCTAGACACTAGTATGGTTGATGATCCCTTAGTAGTTTCAAATCCAATTGGGGGCTCCGCTTACTTGTCAATGGTTTGTTTGGGTTTGAAAATCTCTATTCTCAGTGTTGAGTTTAGTTGTAATGACTTTGTTCTAGGCTTCTCGGGATATGGTTTGATCTTAGGCATGGACTGGTTATCCAGTAACGGTGCCATTCTTGATTGTGAGAAAAGAGTAGTTAGACTCTTGACTCGGCTTGGTAACGCTCTAGAAATTTCCTGTAACCCTTTGAATACTGTTATGCTTAGTTATCTAGAGTCGCTTGATGCTTCTGACGAAAATTTGCAGTCGGTTAGAGTAGTCCGGGAATATCCGGATGTCTTCGAGGAGGTGAAAGGCTTACCTCCGAAGCGGGAAATAGACTTCCGTATCTATCTTGTAGATAATGCAAAGCCCGTAGCTTTACCTGTCAGACATATGGATCCACGGGAAAGGAAAGAGCTCAGTAAGCAGGTTAAAGAGCTTCTAGAAAAGGGGTTCATTAGAAGGAGCATTTCAGAATGGGGTGCTCCAGTGGTGTTCGCAACCAAAGCAGACGGTTCGCTTCGCCTCTGTGTTGACTATAGGGAGTTAAACAAGTTGACCAAGAAAAATAGGCACCCTCTTCCCCGAATCGACAATTTGTTTGATCAGCTTGTAGGCGCGTCGGTTTTCTCCCAACTTGATCTAGCAACTGGGTTTCATCAGCTAAGAGTAGCTGAGGATAGTATTGATAAAACGACATTCAGAACCCCAGACGGTTTCTTTGAGTGGCTTGTCATGCCTTTCGGCCTGACAAATGCACCCGCTTATTTCGTGGATCTAATGAGCAGAGTGTTCAGAGAATTCCTCAACAAGTTTGTGGTTGTCTTCGTAGACGATATCTTGATCTTTTCAAAGAGTGAGGAAGAGCATGCTCAACATCTGAAGAAAATCATGGATACTCTCCGAGCACATCAGCCAAAGGCAAAATTTTCAAAATGCTACTTTTGGAGAGAAGAAGTAAGGTTTCTTGGGCATGTAGTATCTAAAGAAGGGCTGGCCGTAGACCCCGCGAAGGTAGTTGCGGTGCAAGACTGGAAGGAACCAAAGAATGCAACTGAGGTCCGAAGTTTTCTAGGACTAGCAGGTTTCTACCGAAAATTCATAAGGGATTTTGCGAAAATCACAGCTCCACTCACAAGGCTGACAAAGAAGAATCTAGTGTTCAATTGGGACTTGGATTGCGAGTTGGCTTTCCAATGCCTAAAAAGGGCTCTTACAACAACCCCAGTCCTGACTCTGCCAGACGGAAGCAAGATGTTCACAGTTTATACAGATGCATGTGGGACAGGGCTAGGCGCTGTCTTGATGCAAGAAGGGAGGGTAGTAGCTTATGGTGGAAGGCAATTGAAAGTTCATGAAAAGAGCTACCCGACCCACGATCTTTAGTTAGCCGCCATCGTCTTTGCACTTAAGTCTTGGCGACATTATCTCCTAGGTGAGAAGTTCGAACTTTACACTGACCATAAATCGTTGAAATATCTTTTCTCGCAGAAAGATCTTAACTTGAGGCAACAGAGATGGATGGAGTTTCTTGCCTCGTATGACTTCGAGATTTCCTATACTCCGGGCAAGGGCAATGTGGTGGCAGACGCCTTGAGTATAAAGAAATTGGCCCTAAGCCCACTCTTTGTAGAAAGGCAAAGTCTAGAGTATATAGCCAGTTTTAACTTTAGGCCCTCCTCTGATTTCGTACCGGGTTTGTTAGCATCTCTTGAGGTGCGCCCTACTCTTTTGGACACAATAGGGACGACACAACATGAGGACCCTCAGCTAGTTGAAGTGGTAGATAAGCTAATTAGGGGTGAGACTTCTAGTCACCTCGGTAGATACTCTATCGATGATCAAGGCTGGCTGAGACGCGACGGAAGACTATGCGTCCCACAAGCGAGAGAATTGGTAAAGAAGGTCCTCGAGGAAGCACATCATTCCAAGATGACAATACATCCAGGCGGAGACAAAATGTACAAGGACATGAAAAGAGTTTTCTTTTGGAACGGCATGAAGAAGGACGTGGCAGATTACATTTCTAAGTGTATAGTATGCCAACAGGTCAAGGCGGAACAGAAGAAGCCTGGAGGACTACTTCATCCCCTAGAGGTCCCACAGTGGAAGTGGGATAGCATTTCAATGGACTTCGTTGATGGGCTGCCTAGGTCCAGAAGAGGCAATACGAGCATTTGGGTAATAGTGGATAGGCTTACTAAGAGCGCCCACTTTTTACCTGTTAAGAGTAGAAGGACCGCCTCATCTTTAGCGTCTCTTTACATCAAGGAGATAGTTCGACTCCATGGGATACCCTCCAGCATTGTTAGTGACCGAGACCCTATCTTCACAAGCGAGTTTTGGTGAAGTTTGCAAAAGGCTGTAGGCACACAGTTATGTTTGAGCACGGCCTATCACCCCCAGACCGATGGACAGACGGAAAGGGTGAATAGAGTTTTAGAGGATCTTTTGAGACTTTGCGTTCTAGACTTTGGAGGGACATGGGAGGATCACCTTCCCTTAGTGGAGTTTGCTTACAACAATAGCTTCCAAGCTACCATAGGCATGGCACCCTTCGAAGCATTGTATGGAAGACCGTGCAAGTCACCAACTTGTTAGTGGGAGTCTACAGATAAGGTTATTCTTGGTCGAGACATGATCAGAGAAACTTCAGAAAAAGTGGACTTGATACGAAGAAGGATGAAGACGGCCCAAGATAGACAGAAATCCTACGCCGACAAGAGAAGGACCGACCTTGAGTTTGAGGTTGGGGACAGAGTTTTTCTTAAGGTATCTCCTCTAAGGAACGTTGTTCGTTTTGGATCCACTGGGAAGCTAGCACCGAGATTTGTAGGACCATTTCCTATCATCGAGAAGGTTGGGAAGATGGCCTATAGATTAGAGCTACCCGAAAAACTGGCCGGAGTTCACAACGTCTTTCATGTTTCTCATCTCCGGAAGTGTTTACATGAGTCTGCTGAAATAGTAGAGCCTAGCATTCTAGAAGAAGCCGAAGTGGAACGTGAAGCAACTGTGAGAAGAGTTCCAACACGCATCTTAGGAACTGAAGTGAAAAAGCTACGCAACCGCGAAGTCAAGCTCGTCAAAGTCCAGTGGAGCGACGCCGAGGAAGACGCGACTTGGGAAACTGAGGCTAGAATACGCGCAGCCTACCCTTTTCTTTTTGATGGTACATCTTTGATCTCTCTTTTTCCTTAAGTTATGCTTTATCTATCTTTTAGGCATATTTCCTCGACTCTTTCTCCATAACTCCTTAGGTAGAAAACAAATGGATGCAAACATGTATTTGAAACATGTTATGGATTATGGCTGCAAGTGGTTGCAAGTGATTGCTAGTGGTTGCTCGTGGATGCATATACACACACACCCTAGGTTTTAGATTGCCTCAGTCACTTCATACTGCATATGCATATATGTATCTCGTTCATATGTGGTTGAAATTTTATATGTTATCATATGGTTATCGCATTTGTATGAATTGTTGTGCACTCATGTAGAATTATGAGTAGGAAAAAAAATTTGCATACATAATGGGTTCATGACACTTACATGATTCGCATTTAGGAGGTCAACTGAATCAGTCGACCGCCTGATTTCTACATTAGATAGGGACATTTACACACACAATGCATATGATCATAAAGCATTAGAAGTCTTTAAGGACAATGGACACCTGTGTTTGTTGGTTGAGTAGATGGACGATTGGATAGTAGGATATACATTCTTCCTAAACTTGAAGATTTCGGGGACGAAATCCTTTTAAGTGGGGGAGAATGTAACACCCCGTATATTCTATAACAGTGAAATTCATAAATTAAAGTATAATTAATTCTAATGAAAGAATTAAGGGAAACGGCTTACGCCATTGCGTTCGTCTCGGAATTCTGGTTGAGATAGAGTCCGAGTTTGCGTGAAACGGACTCCGTATGAAGGAGTTATGATCTCCGGAAGTTTCAGAATAAATTTGAAATTCAAAAACAGCTCAGAACAGGCTTAAAATTCGAATTCGAATTCGAACTGGGCTGGGCGGGAAAATTCCCGCCCAGTGACCAGGTCGACACCAGTGTCGACTGGGCAGTCGACCTGGCCACCCCCAAGTCGACTGCGCAGTCGACTTGGGTGTCGACCTGCAGGTCGACTTGCTTGGTCGGCCTGACCAGGTGGGTCTGACCCTGGTTCGACTTCTGGTGTGCTGTACGGTCTGATTTCCCTCCCTGTTTGCATCTGACGGCTCAAATAAACTTGAAAACTCTATAAATACACACTAAGACTCAACTAATTCACATAAGAAAATAAGAGAGGAGTCGTCATGCTGTCAGGAAGGAGTTGATCGTAGCCGCCAAGAATCAAACTAAGAAGCAAATTAAAGTCTAATCAAATCAATCAACAAATTGCTACCCAAAGGAGAGCATCTCCAAATTCAGAAAACAGAAATCAGAAAACAAGAGTTCGTCTCACGTTGTAAGTATAGTGGTCTTTCAGAATCTGAATAAAATTATGATGTGATACGATGTAATTGAAAATCGAATTGTATTGTTGTTGTATAATGATGTAGATCTTGTGTATTGTGATATTTCTATCATGATTATGTGTATTGATTAGTGGCATAAATGGGTCGATGCAAGTTTATTATACGATTGTATATGAAAGTAATTGCAATTGCAAGTTTGTGGCAAAATCTATGATTAGATCCCTCTCATGTTTGTGTTAATATCCCCTTTATGTTTATGTTGATATCATGGGCCATATACTTATGTAAACACACCCTAGATCTGAGATCCTTTATGCTACATGACTCAAAACTTATGTATACATCTTAGATTAATTACATGTATGATTAGAACTATGTTAAATGTAGTTTGGGCTACATAAACTATGCAAGTTCATGTGGAATAGACTATATATATTAGATTTGGACATTTTTGGGTTAATTTACAACATGCTAGTTTTGTGTTCGACATTATGCCAAGTTAATATGTTAAAACCCAAGTTTGTATAAGTCTACATATGCCATCCTATGTGACACCCATTTAGTTGTATGCCAATTTTGAATGCAAGTTCACATGATCCAATGTTTATGTTAACGCCAATTTGCAAGTTCATGCGCTACACCTTCTATGTATCATAGAAATATTATATGTTCTGAATTTCCCCTTTCCTCACATTTATCAAGTTGGGCTGAATTGTGTCGAGCCCAACATTAGTACGTAAAACATGATATAATAAATATGTTGGCATGTTTGGTGCGTGCCAACGACTGTGACATCTTAGCGGTATAAATTGTTATACCCAAATTAAAAGACGACATGACATTTACATAAATAATGAAATATGTAAATTTAGAAAATACGACATGTTTGACCCGAGGTTGGATTGAGTTGTGACGTAAACCTGCCCGGACCCGCCCGGCTGTCCAGTAGTCACAACAATATCTATCCAATGTGGGTGGTCAAACATTGAGCCCAATAAGGACCCGAGGTTAGACTGAACTACGGTGTAAACCTGCCCGGAACCAACCGGCACATCCAGTAACCGTAGTGATATCTGTCTAATGTGAGTGGTCGGTGCTCTAAAAGGCTAAGGACAGGTGGTAGGGTTAAGTCAACTGAAAACACTTAACCAAAGATTCAACATGTTAACAAATATTGATGGGTGGGGTTAGGTACATACATACACTTAACCACTTAACATGTTTGACTAGAAAACCCTGGTAACGTAGGGACCCGTTTCAGCAGTAACCCAATTTAGGTATCAACGGTACCCTGAAACTAGGCAGGGTGGGGCACGATTACTGGGCTGATTGTAAGCGGTCAAATAACGGCAATTGTTGGGTGCACAGTGTAGGTCTAACGGTGTGTGGTCGTGCACGCACTCCGGAGCAGACAAGCAGGGCACTGGGGGTACCAGTAGTATAACCTATGTCTTCTAGTAATTGTGTCGGGGCAGCCACCATGGGTCTTGATACACCCCATGGTGGGACCAGCATAGGTATCTACACTTCTTGGGGTAGCCGTATGACACACGTACGAGTAGGAGCCGATCTTTAGTAAAAGCAAAAAGGATCACTTCACCCTCGGCATGGGGTGCCAACTAGGATAATCCTAGTAAATGCAGAGATACGGTGTGGGTTCGATAGTACATTCGATTCTAGACTACACTCCCTTAATTATGATACTATCCTGTTTTCAGTTTATGTCTATCATATCCTTTTCTTATTCACATACTGAAAAGTCACTAGATTTACTCAGGCTTTATGTCTGACTCCGTTTTTCTTTTCGTCTTCTTTTCTTTCGTCCCCCCCAGGTCCACAGGGAGGAAACAACTCAGCTTAGTCAGACTCTTTTGCAAGCTTGAAGACAGTAGATGATGTACGGTTTGGATCTCTTTGGCTTGGATCATGGCTTTGGATATCATTATGGGGATTCTGTTGCTTTATTTTATGTTTTGTGCTTCTTTGATAATCAAGACAGTTATGGAAATGTAATGTTTTTGGAAGTATTGTAAGACAATGATGGTATGGTTTGTGTAACACGTATTTTGATGAAATAAAAGTTGCTGTTGTTTCCGCTATTTAAAAATATGTGTATTTACATCTGTCTTGTGTATCTGTGACTTATACTTATAAACCTCCACCAAAATTAGGGCATTCCCTTTGTGAGTGACCCTAACGGAGGTGGGGTGCTTCAGACATTGTTCTATTCGTTGGTGTATATCATTGATACGTAGCACATGTATATGTTGTATTCAGTGATTGTATCAATATGTATCTACCCTAGGGCTGTCAATGGGTCGGGTTCGGGTCGGGTCAAGTCGAGTTCGGGTCAATTTTTAAACGGGTCGGGTCAACCCGTTTAATAAACGGGTCATATTATGCCAACCCGTACCCAACCTGTTTATAAATGGGTCGGGTCGACCCGTTTTGACCTATTTAATTTCGCAGAAATCCTTTTATCACCTACATTTTGCAAAATAAAAGCATACTGAAATAGAATAATACATTGCTTAAAAGCACAACACTTAAAAAGGCAACATACATGGTTTTACACTTAAAAATACCTCTCTGCTGGGCGTATGAATTTCATAAAAATGGTTTTATACGGCTTGGGCTTGGTATGTTTTATAGTAAACGGGTTATGACGAGTCAGAAACGGGTTCACGGGTTAACCCGTAACCCACCCGTTTATTAAACGGGTCAGAGCGGGTTGACCCAAAATTGACCCGTTTATAACTGGGTCGGGTCGGGTTTTTTTCGTGTGGGTTACAAGTCGTGTTTTGGGTCGTGTACGAAATTGACGGCCCTAATCTACCCTATGATTTATTGATTGTGTTGTATATTATTCTGAAACAATCCTTAACCATCGTACCCTCAGTCCACATCAGGCGATAATGAATGAAACAGAGGATATGCAGCAGGGCTACGTGCGTTGCACCTATTAGGGCATGGTTCCGGTGTGATTGCTGATCACAACTATGATGATAACGTATTTAGTACTATTAAGTTAAGTGATAGGCCGGTTCTGTGTGGACAGGGGTGCAAGACGTTCTAGCAACCGCAATATGCTTATTTAGGGAGAAACTATAATGGACGGCCCCAGTGCTCAGTCATTGTATGAAATCCATACTGTAATATGAGCCTTTTACGGTTTTAGTTGTATACCTATTATGCTGTAATTTAATTAATGTAACAGTTGCGGCTAGATTGATAAGTATTTGTATTTAAACATTAACATAATAATAATATCACTGAATTTATAATAAAAGCATTTTGGCTATCATAAGGGAAAAACACGTGCCATGTTTAAATGTGGTCGTGTCTTACCAGAGTTGGTTTTTTTTTAAGGAATTCTAAAATTAAGCAAGTTGTTTGTGACACAAGTTTTCTCACTCTAGTATTCTAGATTGATTCGGACGCTTTTGTTTATCTCCAACATGCTTGGGTCAGACTAGATATATTTTCCAGATTTACTTTGGATTTTCTTGGAGCTCCAGAAGAGCTGAAATCATGACGTATTCTCGTATTTCTTGTATTATCTTGTTTCCGTTGCGTGTGTTATTTTTATCAGCCTGTATAAACGTATCATTATGACCGTGTAGGTTGATCTATTTGTCTGCTCTTATTTATTTATGCATATATACAGTTTTCTCTTATGTAAAGAGTATTGGTGTATTATATTTTGTTCATGCAGCTGTGAGATTCTGGTCTTATCTGATTTTGATGTGTTTGTGCTCTTCTTCTTCTTATTCTTCTTCTATTCTAACATTTTTTTTTCTTTTTTCCTTTCTCACCCTCTTAACTTCTTTCTTCTAACTTTTGGGTTTCCGGAACTTGAGTTATGCATACGAATATAGATGATGTATTAGCGTTAAAATTTGAAGGTCAAATGTCCCAGTCGTCACATTTTATACAAATAATATAAATTCACTTAACTATACTAATTAAAAAATTAAAATAAATGTATAATAATAAAAATAACTACTTATAACAAAATAATTGAAATACCATTTCAATATAGTGGAAAACACGCACAATGATAAACGTAAAAAAAAAAAAAATTGAAGAACACCAAATTTCTTTTTTAGACCGACGGACATACTTTAAAAAAAAATTAGGCTGAAGGACATTACAAATATAGTTAGCATTTTATACATTGTAAAACTAAATATAATGCTAGTTCAATTTAGCATTTCGATATAATGTAAAACCATAATACTAGTTCAATTTAACATTTCAGTCTAAACTTTTCAAAAGTTTGTCCTTTAGCCTAAAAATGAAACCTGGTGTGCTTCAGCTTATTTTTTCTCTAAAATTTGTCATGCTCCCTAATTACCTCTTCGGAAATCATACCAAGCATTCTTCTTTTACGAGTCCTCTTCTTTTGAAGTCCCCATCAAATGCCTCCTTCATGTTTCCCTTTGTACAATAACACACCCTTAACTTAAAACTTCTCCATGAGTGATCTAAAGTTACCTTTTTGTAATATGTACATCCATTTCCATTTTCAAGAAAGTGCAGATTACATAATCGGTCATATTTTTCATAAATTTAACTACAAATCTGTAATTTTTGGGGAACCAATTGAACATGCGCCCGGAGATTGGACGCATGCTCAACACAAGCCTTATTCAGACGTCTGGAACCTAAACTACTGTTAAATAAGCGTGTGGTTCGGTTATTTCTTAGGAGATCGCCCAATGCAAGAATTTGAAGTGTACATTTTGTAATTTGTACACTCTAACAACATGAGATGCTCTTATGTTTCAAGTGGGTTGGATTTGCGTAAACCAATAGATCAGGGTCCAGCCCAAATTATGTCGTTTTCTCCAAAATTGTTGGCCACATCCTTGGTACAGACAGCCGCCCATTGTACTCAAAAGTTTCACTGAATTTTTAATTCATCCTCTCGCTCCACGAGCTCGCGATTTTTTTAATTATTTAAAGTCCTAATAAATCCTTGCCTTTTCAGCGTCCAGCATCCATCAGCGTTTTTGGCTGGAGCTTCGTTCGCCACTCCCCATATAGTTTTGCCTCTGGTATTCTTCTTCCCCAATAATTTATTTTCTATTTCTTAGTGTATTGCTTCATAGATCCATCTCTTACTTTTATCTGGAAACTACGCTGAATTTTACGTTCATCTGGACTAACAATTTCCGCACGAGATTTCATTTTGCAATAGTTATCCCCGAAAATTGGGCTTTTAGGATCACGGTTTCTTCAGATTAGAATGTGCAGCTTATGCTTACGGTAGTGTTTGTGTCAGCTGTGTTTTTTAATCAACCATAATCGCATTGGTTAATCATTACGTTGTATTGTTTAATCAATAAGTTATTCTGGATCTGAATCTTTGATTGTGAACATTCAGTAATTATGAGACATTCGATAGCGAGCTGTAATTTTTGTTTACGAGTTTCAGATTCGGAATAACTGATAGATTCAAAATATGCTTTAGTTATTTGGATATTTAACGATCATGAATTAGGCAGTGGTAATTGCTTGAATTGTTTAGGACTTCACCAAAGTACAGATTGCATCTTGCTTCTTATATGATAGTTAGCTGAACATCTGTTTGTTCACAAGTACAAGGGCATTATTCAGAAGAACAGAATGTAAATAATATGAATACTGGTTGCATCGTGCTTATATAACAATCGTCTCTGGCAAATTTTCTGTACTGGTTACTGTTTCAGATTTTTAGTTATTATTATTTCTTTTGACATATTTCAACTATATTTTATTAGAATTTTGACTTATTTATTCAAATACTTTTGTGATTTACTATTCACTTAAAATCACTGAAAAGTTACTATTCAAACCCACAAGCAAGCAGTTATAAAATAAGTTGCTCTCAAATGGGCTTGTGGTGATTTAAAGTGATAACAATAACTAATAGGCTATTCCATGTATTGCCCAGGTACAATTGCTAGATTCACACTTCAATAAGAAGTCATGGACATAGCTGAAAATAAAATTTTGAGTGCCGGGATTCTCTTTCTTGCTACAATCATAATAATCAAATTGATATCTTTCATAATGACGCCCGGTACTGGGAAGAAACGCTTACCACCCAGTGTAAAGGCTTTGCCTCTAGTAGGAGGGTTAATTAAATTCATGAAAGGGCCCATCATTATGATTAGAGAAGAATACCAAAAGCTCGGAAGTGTATTTACTGTGAATCTATTAAATAGGAAGATCACATTTTTCATTGGTCCAGAAGTATCTTCTCACTTCTTTAAAGCTCCTGAAACTGATCTTAGCCAACAGGAAGTGTATCAGTTCAATGTTCCGACTTTTGGGCCTGGAGTTGTGTTTGATGTGGATTACTCTGTGAGGCAAGAGCAATTTAGGTTTTTTACGGAGGCATTAAGAGTTTCCAAGTTGAAGAGCTATGTTGATCAGATGGTTGTTGAAGCTCAGGTATGGCTCTTGTTTTTGCTGGTTATCTTTGTTACACATGAGTTGGTTGGTGCTCAACCTTTCCTAAGTTATATATGTAGGTGCTTTTAACATATAGTTCTTACATGTCTTTTTATTTTAGATACCCAATTTATGTATTCTTTTCTTTCCTCCTTTTTTATATAAGAATATGCATGTCTTTGCTTTAGATATTAGATGACTTGATTTTAAGATTTGAATCATGTTATGTTTTGTGTTCAGCATATAATTTCTTTAAGTTAAGCAATAATATAACGTAGGGTAAGTAAAATTATTGTATATATGAGATTTTTTGGTAGATTTACATGTACCTAGGTAGGTAACAAAATACATGAAATTTTTGTGCACACCATGTACAATTGCCTAAAATGAACAGTTATTGATGAGATCATGTTTGATATGAAGTTTCCACTGAAAGTAAATACTACTACAATAACAACTAAATCATTGATTCTAAACAAGTTGATGATGGTTAGAGATGGAACTAAAAACCAAATGAAAAAATCAATATAAATTTAATAATAATAGCAAGAGATTTAAATGTGAAAACATAAATAAAAGTAACATAAAATAGTTAAAATAATAATAGTAATAATAATGAATAAATAAAAAACCAATGTGATGATTATGATGATAATGATAATAATAACGATACAGGTAGTAATAGATATCGAAGATCAACACTACGTCTTATGCCCCTATTCACTAGTGCTATAATCTAAAACTTATAACACTCTTCCCAAACTAAATCTAAGCTCAGCAATCTGGTACATGTATCGCTAACTTCCATATGATCATTTTCGACACCAGCTCTTTGGATATATGTCAATTTCTCAAGTCTTTTTTTCCTACTTCTTCGCATGTCATCCTTGGTCAAGTCTACCTTTATTTGAGCATTAAGTGCAGTTTATAATTCCAATGCGTACATGTGCATCGTGAGGTCCTCATTGGAGATGTCCAAACCATATTAAGCGCTGTTGGATTAACTTCTCTTCAATTGGTGCAACTTCAATTTTGTTCTGAATATCCTCATTTCTAATTCAATCTTGTCTGATATGCTTATATAGCTCTATCGCAACATACATATCTTTATTATACCCATCTTCTGGACGTGTTGCCTTTTAGTAAGCCAGCATTCTGCTCCATATAACTTCACAAATATGAGTGTAATTCTATAGAACTATCCTTTAAGTTTTTGTGAGATTTTCCGATTACACAGAATGTCAGATGCTGGTGGCCATCTCATCCATTCTGCTTGAATTCTAAAACCAACATCTTTCTATCAAATTGCAACATAGATCCCAAATATTGAAGGGATTCCTTCTTGGGCGCTAGTTATCTGGCCAGGGCAACCTTTCTATCTTCTAACCTAAAACCACTTAACTTGCTTTTCATATTCTCTGTTTTTGTTCTGCTAAGCCTAAAACCCTTTGATTTTAAAGTCTTCCTCCACAACTTTAGTTATCTATTAATCCATATCCTACTTTCATCAATCAACACAACATCATTAGCAAAGAGCATACACCAAGGAATCTCGCTTTGTATACCCTTCGTGGTTCCATCCTCATGGCAAAAATGTAGGAGCTCAAAGCCGATCCTTGATGTAATCCTATGTTAATGTGAAAGTCACTGGTTTCACCATTGCATGCTCTGACACTAGTCACAATCTTGTCGCACTTATCCTTGATAGGGTAATGTGCTTTGTTGAGATCTTCTTTTCCAAAGCCCACCACATAACCTTTCTCGATACTCTGTCATAAGCTTTCTCCAAATCGATAAAACTTTGTGTAATTCTTTTTTCTACTTCTTAAATCTCTTCCAAAATTGTCTTATCGAGAAAATCACCTCTGTGGTTGACCTTCCAAACATGGAACCAAATTGATTTTTGAAACACTTGTCAATCTTATCAGTCGAGGTTTGAAGAGTCTCTAGAGCTTCATTAGCTTAATTTCCTTATGATTTGTGCAACTTTGGGTATCTCTTTTATTCTTGAAGATTGAAACTAAAATGTTTCCACTTCACTTCTATGAAATCTTGTTTAATTTGAAAATATTATCGAACAACTTAGTCAGGTTATCCCTGCATATCCAGCATCTGTACACCTCAATGTGGATGTCATCACACCCTACCGACTTGTCTCTTTTCATCCATTTCAGCATCTCTTTTACGTCAGACTCTTAAATTTTCCAAATAAAAGTGTTCCAACTTAATCGTAGAGCTGTCACTTTCTTTGTTTAAAAGTTTATCGTAGTATTCTCTCCATCTATGTTTTATCTCGTTGTCCTTCATCGGAAGGTTGTCATTCTGATTCTTGATGCATTCAACTTGTTGAAATCTCCTGTCTTCCTCTTGCGGAGCCTGACCATCCTATAAACGTTTCTTTCACCTCCATTCGTACATAGCTTTTAGTATAGATCTTCATATGCCCCACCCCTTCCTTCAATCGCTACTCTGTTTGCGATTTTCTTTTTCACTTTGTACTTTTGCATTTTGTCCTCGCTCCATGATGATGCATACATTTGTAGCATTCATTATTCTCTTTCATAGCCTTTTGCACATCACTTCTCCACCACCAGAAATGCATAGGCTCGTGCTTATTTCATGTTGTTATCCCAAACACTTCAGTAGTCACTTTTCAAATGTGTGTTGTCATCTCATTCCACGTACCATTTGCTTCCCCTTCCGTATTCCATGCCCTTTTTTCCCATCATTCTATCCTTAAACACCCGTAAGGTATCTTCTTTGGACTTACACCATTTCGTTCTACTAACCTTAGCTTCTTTATCTTTAAACATCCAAATATGAAACACAAATATCAAAAGCTGATGTTGTGAGACGACACATTCTCTAGCTGTGACTTTGCAACCTACACAAGTCTGTTTGTTGTCTTTTCTCGTAAGGACAAAGTCAATCTGGCTAGAGTGTTGGCCACTACTGAAAGTAATTGGATGTGCTTATCTTTTACTAAAGAAGGTATTAGCATAGGATGATAAGAAATAACAAAATTCAATATTTCTTCTCCTTCTTAGTTTCTATTGTCATATCCAGAACCATCATGCACTCTCTCAAACCTGCGCTAGTTGAGCCAACATGACCATTGATATTTCCTCCTGTAAAAAGTGTCTCACTATTAGACACATCATTAATCACGACATCTTTCAGAAATTCCTCTTGGCTTCTTCACTTAGGTCTACTTATGAGGCATAGACGCTAATGACGTTTAGAACTACATCACCAACTACTAGTTTGACTCGGATGATCATGTTCTCTCGTCTCCTGGCATCTACTACGCTGTTTATAAAATTCTTGTTAATCAAGGTACTTACTCTTTTTTTGTTACGTTCTTTTCCCGGTCCTTTTCCTTATGTATCTTAACTAAAAGCATGTGTTCCATCTTTTCGGCCTTCTGGCTCATCCATTTGGTCTTCTGAATGTATAAGACATTTACACGTCTTTTAGTCATAGTATCAACCATCTCTCGTTTTTCTGTCAAGGACCCTACATTCCAACTACCTAACCCAACTTTAATCGTCTAGCTTCCTTGCCCCTCGCACCCATCGAGTAAGATGCAAGGACCCCTTGCTCATTTACCACCACATTGGGACATAGAAATAGTGTGCCACTAAGAGAGTGAGGCACAACCGTTGCGTATATATATATCATACTTGAGCTTCGATATGTTGTGCCACTTACAAAGTGACGATCCAGCCCTTGCCTATTTATCACCCTACCCGTGCCTCGATACGACTCGCCGCTAAGAGGGTTACGCCCTAACGAAATATAATAAGGTTCCATATCCATAAAGAGGCTATAATTTTACGTTGGTTCGTCAAGTCTATCACAGCCCTCATTCTTTACCTCGGATAGAGACATTATGCTGCATAGAAAACTATACAGACGGAGTTTACTCTTGAAAGTAAATAGCCATGAAAATTCCTTGCCGTGAAACATTCGTTTGTAGCGGGAGCACAAGCGAATCATGGTTGATATGTGATAAATTCTATTTGAACTCAGCAGCTTGCTGACCCCCCCCCCCCCCCCCCAAACCCCCTTTCGTATTTATAGAAAAAAATTGACGACAAAAATACCTTTCATTTTATGTTTTCATATTTTCTGTCAATCACACAGTGACATCATGTGGTGCCTTCACGACACCACGCAGTGGCCATGCATGATGCTTTGAAGTCGCCACGCAGTGCCACTACGTGGTCACTTCACGGTACCTCGCATTGCCACAGTGCGGTGTCCTGAAGGCACCATGTAGTTGCACTACGTGGAAGAGTATTTTTCAGAACTTTTTTTTTTTTTTTTAATGTGGGAGGGCAACTCAGCAAAATGTTGGGTTTTTTGTTTTTTGTTTTTAAATTTAGGAGGAACTCAGCTCTTTTTTGTGTTCAAATAGGTTTTGCCTTGATATGTTTGTGTCCGTTTCTGTTTATAATTCCCTTAATAAAGGAAATAGATGATATAGGGTTTACTATCATCAAAGTTAGATAAATATCCTTTCAATTTTTTGCGCATCTCTATATCATACAGGCTTGCGCATGTCATGCCTGTCATTCTATTGTGTTTATAAAATGAACGGTCAAAGATTTCAAACTCGAAAATATGTTGTGTTTGAATGTAGGTCATGGAACTTGAGAATCGAGGTTATTTTAAAATCGGGGAACTTTTGTAAAACACAAGTATATGTTACTTAGAAAGCAACTTTAAAAATTTGTCTCTCATGGTTGCTTAAATTATTTTTAAATTTTATATCAGTCTTTGCATCTTATTTATTCTGCAGCTTTTTTAAATGTTTACATTCCTTTTTTCCTTTTTTTTCCCTAAAGAATTACATATATGCATTTTTCTTTGTGGATTTTATCCTAAACCATTGTGCAAGACTATTTAAAAAAAGTAGCCTTGGATTGCAAACAACTATCAAGTGTCAAAACTCCACAGATTTAGTTTTAGGTATTGCAAAGCGGTTACAACTGTAGTGATACTATAATCATCAACGTACCGTATACTGCTTGTTGCAGTTAACATGATGAAAATGTTAATCAAAATATTTATGTTGACATATGCAGCCAAAGCAGGTTTCTTTTTTTTATTTTTTATTTTTTTTTAAGTACCTTCCTTGATTGGCCATTTCGATTGCCAATGGTTCCAACACAAATATTTCCCAAACTTTATCTCCTTTCCTGTCAGCCACATCTCGTTCCAAGCCTAAAGTAAATAAACTGCGTTGTATATGAAACAAAAGCTATCATGTGTGAGGACTAAAATATCAAAAATTGATTCTTAATAAGTATAGCACAAACAGTATGAGTATTATATTCAGTCATTATATTCACAAAACTACTGGTTACAACTTTAATATTTTCAAAAATAATGGTTTAATTTATATGCTTTAACTTACCAAGCTGACTTAGATATCATGGTTCATGTCAATGGAAAGAAAAGCGATGATATAAGAAATTATATATGCAGTTTCATTTATATATGTTCTTTTCGGTACTATTTTGCATTTAATACCTTTAGTTTCATACTTGGTCAAATAAGTTTAAAGTCGTGTTGTTAAAAGAAGAAATATTGTGGATGCATGCAATGTCCGGAAAAAGACAATCTGAAGCAGATCAGTCCACGAATATAAAGATGCATGGTCTAATTTATCAAATTGCGACTGCATTCAAGTAGCATTAAAAACATACTTCAATACTTATTTTACGAAGTAGCAAAGTTCGATCGTTTTTAAAATATGCAAACAGATGAATTTTTTGTTCAGTTTTTTCCAAAGGATGTCAAAAACAGATGTTCATTTGAGCTGAATGGTGATATCGATAAGAGAAAGGGTTTTTGTTTATAACAAAACCTATCTCATACTTCTATAGAATTTTTTTTAGTGGGGGGGGGGGGGGGGGGGGAGGGCTTTAGCACCCACCTCCATAAAAAGGAAACGAAGCAGCAGTATTTGTCTACAGCAAAACTTAAACACCAAAATGAATAACTACACACAATTCCATTTACAAAAAATGGAGGGAACATCAACATGTATTTGCAAAAATATAAACAACTTCAACATTAAAATAGAGGGAAAACAGAGACTCTGGTGGAACTGAACAGAATAGTAATATTAATTTTTGAATGCCATGGAAGATGGAGAGGAAATTGAGCATGGAGAAGAGAAATACATTCATGTGGAGTGGAGCAATCTAGACCTGGGCATTTAACAGATGATCTGATATTTAATAAACAAAAGTATAACTTGAAGCAACTGCTTGTTGTGTAGATCGCAGAGTAAGCAGATCATAGAGAGGAAGGCACGAGTCAAGGAAAGTGATGTAGTAAAATTTAATGTCGTGAATGGTTAAATAACAACGTTGAATCGTGTCCAACCTGGCAAATTTATAGCCATCTGATGTTTTTTGTAAAATCAGATCTTGTCCGCTCTTTACTTCCTCTGCCGATCAAACCAAACTTGTTGTATAGATCCTTTTTAAGTGTTAAAAAACACATTTCAGCCTCGCATCGAAAACAAAAAGTAAAAAACATATCTGATTTTATGTGTCAGTCAAGATGCAAATATTTGCACTTTCAAAAATATGCAAATATTTGCAGTTTGTAATTTTTTGCAGTAAAAAATTGCGAGCATTTGCATGTATCAAAAGTTGGAAAATAAGCGATCCAATTTTTTTGCTTGAATCTTTTAATGTTAAATTAGATAATTATGTTCTAAATAAAACATGAAGATAATTTCTTTCAGAATAATCTCTTTATTTGCGAAATATTTCTCTTATAATGTTTATCAGATAGATAAAATTATATTGTAAAATTGGATTCTTGGAATCAATATATCTGCCCCTTTTTTTCTCATGATTTCTATGATGTTACTGTACTTGGTAGGTGTTTAGTAATATATCTTTAACTTTTAACCATTTAAAGCTCTGTGGAAATATCATACGTTATACATTTACGATAGGATTAATATTCTAAATAAGCAAAATGAGAATTGCAGTAGTAATTTTCTATCAAAACTTGTTGTAAAGTGGAAAAAAAAAAAAAAAAAAAAACGGATGTACTTTGAGACTGCATTATAACAAATTCATGTAATAACAAGCATCTTTGAATTTTAGTTTTGTATATAGCTTTACGCTGCATGCACACATATAAATACTCTTTATAAAGAATATAACGCTCTAAAAAATTTGAACACCAGTTTTTTTTACAATTTTATTAAATTTAAATCAGAAATATAAACATTTTTGTTGGGACTTGGAATTGAGACTGGAATCTGTAATATCATTTATTAATGTCTGAAAGTAAAAACTGACAAAATTTGACATTAACAAGCTTTAAACTGACGATCTTATGCTTAGGAATGTATTTGTAAAAATTTGTAGTTGGACATAAGAATAAATAAACTAGAGAATTTTGGAAATCATGCACGTCTTCAAAGCAATAATCTTTGACAATCGCATTTCATAGATATGGTCAAGTTTAATTCTACCTGGACGAAAACCAGGTCTATTTTTACCCAAATAAAATATAAATAAATAAATGGAGTCGCAGCTAGATTTTTATTTATCTCTTTCCGAGCCCAGTTCAGAACTTTGTCCTTTACAAATTACAATATTTTGCAACCTGATGCACACAATCATAAATTCACTTTTAACATTGGACTACTACTTGAAAGGGCTCAATAACAAGTTCATGTAAAAACTAGCGCATTCGAATTTTTGCTTTGTATATAACATAAGTCAAACGTATAAACAGGTTTGTTGGAGCTGAGATACTAACTCGTAATATCATTTATATGTTAAATTTTCCAACTAGGAAAATGTTTATTTTTTGCCATTAGAGAGATTTAAATAACGACTTTTGTGCATATTAAGGGGGTATTTTGAAATGTTCTTTGGATAAAATAATAATGAACCTGAGTTTCAAAATGCATCGGCATATTTGAGATCATAAACTTAGTAGTCGCATTTTGGAAAAATTGAACGTTTATCCTTGAAGTGTTAATGTTCATTTTCTTATATGATGAAACCAAATCTATCTCTGCATTGAAGTTCGTTGGGGTTCATTGTTGCAAAAAATGGTTTTTTTTTTTCCTTGTTCTTATTTCGAAACTTTGCTATATACAATATGTCACAGAATGATGCACTCAATCATAAATTCACTTTCATCACAGGACTACTTCTCGAATTGGGGGGAAAGCGGTACAGTCGACCTAAAATACGAACTGGAGCACCTGATCATCCTAACAGCAAGCCGCTGCCTGTTAGGCCGCGAGGTCCGTGACAAACTCTTTGACGACGTATCAGCCCTGTTCCACGACCTGGACAACGGCATGCGTCCAATCAGCGTCATCTTCCCATACCTCCCAATCCCCGCTCACCGCCGCCGCGACCGCGCGCGTGCCCGCATTGCCGACATCTTCGCCTCCATCATCAAGTCCCGCAAGTGCTCCGGCAGGTACGAGGATGACATGCTCCAGTGCTTCATCGACTCCAAGTACAAGGACGGGCGTCCTACCACCGAAGGTGAAATCACCGGCCTCCTCATCGCCGCCCTCTTCGCTGGCCAGCACACCAGCTCCATCACCTCCACGTGGACCGGCGCTTACCTTCTCAAATTCAACAAATTCCTAGCCGAAGCTGTGCAGGAGCAGAAGAACCTTTTGAAAAAACACGGGGATAAAATCGACCACGACATATTATCAGAAATGGATGTTTTGTACAGATGCATCAAGGAAGCATTAAGGCTGCACCCTCCGCTCATCATGCTGCTTCGTCATTCACATAGTGATTTTTCGGTTAGCACGAAAGAGGGGGTGGAGTATGATATTCCAAAAGGGCACATTGTGGCGACTTCCCCTGCGTTTGCGAACCGCTTGCCTCATATTTTTAAGGACCCGGATATGTACGACCCGGACAGGTTTGCACCGGGTAGGGAAGAGGATAAGGCAGCAGGGGCGTTTTCGTACATTTCGTTTGGAGGTGGGAGGCATGGATGTTTGGGCGAGCCTTTCGCGTATCTGCAGATTAAGGCGATATGGAGTCATTTGTTGAGGAATTTCGAGTTTGAGTTGGTGTCGCCTTTTCCCGAGACGGATTGGAACGCCATGGTGGTTGGGGTAAAGGGGGAGGTTATGGTCAAGTACAAACGAAGGAAGCTTTCGGTTGATAACTAAGGGTGCCTACGTTTTGAACAATTTGTATAATTTGGAACTGGTTTTCCGTCAGTCAGTGTGTAACCTATGCTTTGGTTTTTTTTTTTAATGTTTATGCTATTTCTTTAAGCGTTGAACACATTTTGCTGTTGTAAATGCATAACATAAACGTTTGGGTCACTTGATTGTCGTCCTTTTTTGGGGGTTCGATTGGGGTGTTCAAAATCAGCCATGCGTTGAATTTCCCAATCTTGTCTATGTAGTACTTAAACCGTCAACACCTAAACAGTTAAGATTATTTTGAACTTATATGTTAGTACGTAATTGGTTATTTATTATGTATTTAAAGTGTGCTTCTAGTTTTGGATGCTGTGTTTTATATGATGTTTCATTGTATGTTGACGAATTTATGTGTGCTTCAGTTTGATTATTTACGAGTTCAAATGTTATCCTTGTCGATTTTGCTACACCATAATTCATTTCACTTCAAAAATGGCTTTGCAAAGTAAAAGGCTTCGCAGTTGAAGAGATAGCATCAGAACATTGCTTTGCACCAAAAAGTTTGAAAGAAGATCGGAACAGAATGCTTTGAAGCCAAGAGCTTTGAAGCCATTCTAAGAATGCTTTGAAGCCAAGAGCTTTGAAGCCATTCCCTTAGAAGCATGAGAAATGCTACAATACCCGAAAAGTTTTTGTTAAAAAATAAGAAATAAGGATAAATCCGGAATTCAGGGGTGACAAACATTGAATTCGGGGGGGTATTTGTGTAATTCAAGGGGTGAACCTCCTATTTTCTTGTTTCTACCGTAGTTTTTGACAAAATGAAAAGCGGACAATGTAGCATTTCTGTAAAAGAGAAATGCTACAATACCCGAAAAGGTTTTTATCAAAAAGTAAGAAATATGGGTAAATCCGGAATTCATGGGTGGTAAGCATTGAATTCAGGGGGGTATTTGTGTAATTCAAGGGCTGAGCCTCCTATTTTCTTGTCTTTACCGTAGTTTTGACAAAAACTTTTTCCGCCATTCTAGCATAACTGCACGGAATTGCTTTAGTACCGAACATGTTTTTGTCATTTTCTGCGGTAAGAAACATTTTTTTCGGTGGACCGATGGATGCAATTACATTTTTGCCCCCCGCATGACACGAATTGTACTAATTCGCAGGATTTGACAAATTTTGTTTCGGGCATAGTAGCACAGTCCAATAGGTGTTCGAAGCTATTCATTGTTCGCCCGTTTGAAGCAGAGCCGTCCGTTCGAAGCAAATCAAAAGGCATGTTCAGAGACCTCCACATTTAAATAAGGGAAAAGTGACAACAAAAAAAGGGTTGATTACTTCATTCTTTCTACATCATATATTTTCTTACATTCAAAACCCTAAACTGAGTTGGGAGAAATTCTATCAAAATTGATTTGAGATTTATATTTGGACATTTGTATTGGACTTGGGAACTGACATAGCATAAGATTAATTTATGACTTATTGTATTAACCTTACCTAGGATTAAGTAGAACTTTTATGACTTTCCAACTGACCTTGCATATCATATATGTGAACTTTATGACTATTGAATTGACGTACTTTGGCGCATAGATGGCTTCGAACTCTTTCGAAGCGAACTGAACTGTTTTGTTTTGAAGTGCGTTAAACTTATTTCGCACATATTTTTCACTCTTGTCTTCAGGTTAAAGTACTTAGAGAGGTTCAATTGGAACTATTGAACCGACCCATTCGAAGCACCATTTGATTTCAAATCCTATTTTTACCTTTTCAAAGAGGTTTTACATGCTTCGAACCTGTTATTTTCCTTTCAAAGCAATCATTTGGGCTTCCATCTTATTCTTTGGACTGTTTGAATCAATATATTGGCTTCGAGCTCATCAATTTGGCTTCAAGCCAATCATAAGACTTCACATATTCGATTTGACAAAGTACATTAGGGATGTTAGACCATTTTTTAATCTAACACTTTTTGAGCTAGAGGAAGGAAGCTCGAATCTCTAAACTTGTTGAACATCCCTAGTGAATTTCCATGCTTGCATACGCCTTATCTCCAATTCTAACTATATTACCCGAAAACTAAGATTAGGTCCGAGCATGGGTCTTCTAAACCAAGGATACAAATATGAGAGGATCTTGGACTCAACAAAAGTAAAGGACAACAAAACCAAACAGGAAAGACCCATCTTATTGCTATCAAACTATTAAGGATACTCAAGAGCATAAAGAAAAAAAATACTTCGGATGAAAGTCTTACACATTATAGAACATAAGAAAAGATTTATGTTTCCTTATGAAATAGACAAATGAAGCATCAATCCATTTCATGTGGGTCCAACCCCATCTTTGCATTAAAGAACCAGCCTCATGACGATGATTCTTTTCTAAGGATGAAAAATGAAATTCTATTTCAAGTTAAAGGGACAATTTTCGAGCAAGAAATATAAAGTGACTTTGAAAGTTTGGCCACCAAGTATGTAATGTACCGGATTTTTACTAATTGTGTTAAACGATAAATTATTTATTTTTATCAACAATTAATTTAAATAAGTGGAATTAAATCAAAATATTTGCACAAACTTAAACTTTTGTTATAAATTTAACATATGTATATTGTAGATAGATAAGTAAATGTCTACTTTTGTTTTATTGTCAGAATTTGATTTTTTTTTTATTTCTTAATAAAATTCCAAGATGATCTTTTAATTCAAATTCTATGCATATATTTATATATGTTAAGTGTATACATATATGTTATAATATATATAGCATACATACATACATGTATGTTTTAGCTAACATAAAGCCTTATTTATTTGTTAGAAAGAAAATCTTAACATACACACACAACACCATAGTTTAGGATTTTACTGCACTTGAATGCAACTAAAGACCTAGCATCTTTATATTGATTAAACACTTGAAATCACAGCAAATCAAATGAGGTGTGACTACACGTATATTGCTATATTAAAACCACAAAGGTTACACACTAGCCTGCATACATAAAATCAAACAGAGTATCTTGTATTTTACTTAAAAAATTAAGTATACAACACATGGCCTTGTATTAAACTTCCCTGGCCTCTTGAGCAATCAATCAAACAGCTAAGTACCCTAGCATGAGGATCGGTCTGCATTTCAAATCAGCAAGGAGTAGCCAGTGATTTAGGATCAAGCACCATTTTGCAAACCATGCTCATGCATGTGCTGGCCGACCAATTAGAGCTAGAAGGAAATCAGCTATAGATTTAGTAAATCCCCTTCATTTATAATCAAATACATATAGGCAGCTTCAAAGCTATATGTAGCTTGTATATACTTGATATCTAAGTATGCTTTTACCATTAATAGTTGCACATGGCCTGATACCTATTTTCTTCCTACCCTGACTTGTATTTCTACATCTATGACATCAAACTAGACTAACAACAGGACCTCTTTCCTAGGCTAGGATTATGGCAGGCTATATTTAGGAAGAAGTAGCTATTACTTAAAGCATGCTGCCTCCATGTGATAAACTGTGACTGACCATATGAACCCTTAGAGTATAATCAGAAAACTAGAAAAGACCTCACACTCATATTAATCAATCAGGGCATACGGCTACTACAAACATAGACACAGCTGCCATGTTACCTTTCCTTTCCTATGATGGTATACACTATTTTAATCTTAAATTTACCTATAAATACATACTCTACACACACATTTGCACTCATACAAATTTGTGAAACTAAGTAAGCAAATCCGAAGAGACAAATATAGGCAGAAATAAAGAACAGAGGAATATCCATAAGTGAGTAAACTCAAATTTTTAAACCTCTGTTAAATCTTTTACATATTGAATAGTTAAGATTGCACACATGATTGGATATGCAGTTCACCACTTATAATACTTGCAGTTGACCTGTTTTTAGCATAGAACCAGTATAAACTCTTAAATAAGTCTCTGTAACTATATACTAGAAGCATAAGTGTGAAAACAAACCTTTTGTAGTTCACCACTTATAATACTTGCAGTTGACCTGTTTTTAGCATAGAACTAGTATAAACTCTTAAATAAGTCTCTGTAACTATATACTAGAAGCATAAGTGTGAAAACAAACCTATATACTATATACTTGCAGTTGACCTGTTTTTAGCATAGAACCAGTATAAACTCTTCCTTTAAAGAAATGTTTGGTACAAATGAATATTGAAATCTGTTTCTTAAGTATCGATTAACCGTAAAAGACCTTACGCTAATCATTTCGAAGAGGCCAGAATTAATATTCCACTTCGATTTGATTTATACGCCGTGTGTCAGAAGTTATTGAAGAAAATTGAAAACGGAGATATGCAAGGGCTATTTTGTTTTACAGAATAGTGCCTTTGGTTTGTGCCGTCCCAGGACAACTTGTATGGTCGGGTGTCTGACATCGTATGTCCATCAGATCTTACACATCGACTTTTCTGAAGTATATTATGTTGGTGGCGGAGGAATTCGTTTCTCTTAGCTTTATGCTCGTGACGTATTTGGGAAAATAAATTGTGTGTTCTGACAGATATGACGGTGTGGCATCCAAAGTAATTGAAGAAGTGATCTGTCAAAAAGGACGAAATTAACCTCACGCTTCACAACCAAAAAATGACAAAAATCGGGCCGGTAGCAGCATGGCTATGTGTGTCGCTCCTATTAGGTTGTGTTGTCACCATCTAGAGAATATTCACTTTGTTACTTCTTTCGCTTCTGTATCTTCGGATAACGGTTATGTGGGCCCAACCGTTGGTGATAATATATTCGATATACTCAAGAGAAACTATCGGAAGGTGGTTCCATACCTTGTCATTGTTGGAAATCCATTATCCCTAAGCGCTAAGCGCTTTTATTTGTATACTATATATGTGGAGCGTGAGATTCAAGCGTTCTGCTAGATTCTAATTTATTTGTGGAAACCCTAGACACTATTTTAATATTAGTATAGTATTGTTTTAAAATGTATTGGGTTATCGTAAGATAAAAACCATCCACGTTTATGTATGGGTCGTCTTACGATTATCTTTTCTTTCAAAATGTTTTTGAAAGTTAAGCCATGTTATTTCTGGATTCTCATAAGGGAAAAACTCATTCCATTTTTATGGCGTGGTCTTATGGGATATCCTTTATCGGAATCATCTAGTTTTAAATCGTTTACTCATACCAGTCCTCTGACTGACCCGGAGTTTATTTTTCTGTGTTTTCCCTAAACTCTTGGGTACTCCTAACACTTGTTATGAGTTGACAAGTGAATCAGGTGATGGATAACTTTTTGACTTAACTGGACGGGAGGGTTTCTGCAAGGTGGTCTATAGTATATCTATGAAGTCCACAAGCTAGTATATCTACAATGCCTATGTATAATTATGAAGTGTGCAAGTTATGATGGGCATATATCCATATATTTGATGTGCTTTACTACGATGTATTATGACTCTGATGTATAATATCATGTGATATTATTATTATTATTTTAAATTCCGCCGTGAGATTCTGATGTTTTTCTTTAGTTTTATCTTTTACCTATTCTTATTCTTAAATAATGGCACGACTTCCGAGGTCGAAAGTCGGGTCGTTACGGTTGGTATCCGAGCTTAAGTTACTAATTACCTAGGCTTTGGGTGAGTATTGAGAGAGCGTATTTGTAATTTTATATTAATATATAAATATATTTATAGAAGGATCAACTTGAGTTATATACTTAAGTCAGTTTATCTAATCAAGTTTTGATTATCGACCTGTTATATTCAGGTGATTAAGTCATGAGTAACCGTGGACGAAGAGGTCGATCTAGTGGAACAACCACTACCAATGGACATGCCACCAACCAAGTAGAAACTGTGGACGAAATTATCCCAGTTCAACCAAGGTCAAGTTTCATGGCTATATGTAAGGATTATACCACTCTAGGAGAAAGGTTTTTAAGGAACCGAATCTTTTATAGAAGTCCAAGCGTAGTTAAGGTCATATGGGAGAATTTATAAGGAGTTAAATTTATTAGGGTCGGCCTTATGATAAATTGAATAAGATTGAATTAAATTAGAATGATATTTAATTATATTGATATAAGAAATAAAGTTAGAATTTTAAATTGAATTAAAATTTGATATTTCCACTAAATTAAAATCTAGACTTAACTAGATATGAACTCATGGGAACTGAACAGGTTGGATTTTTCAGATAAAATCAGATTTCTAAGTTCGGAAATGGAGATAAATAATTTAAGAATTAATTAGTTAAGGAAGACTGTGGATAAAACTTAACATGGTTAAGTGAATTGGCCTGATGAGCTGAATGTGGATTTGACTTTAAAAAGAGATTTTGGAATAGATAAATATATTTGAACGGGTTGAATCGAATCAATGAAGCATATAAGATTTGGAATTTAATTTCCAAATATAATCAAGGATATTTGGAGTAATATGAGTTGATGAGGATTTAGAATTATGAAATTGGAACCTAACAGGAAATTCGTTAAGTTGAAAGATTTTCTGGGTATCGATCTGATGTGGATTTCGGTCTTCAGGATTGATACTTAGAAGATTATTCGCTTACCGATTTATGGTTGGGAACTGATGGATGTTGAGGAATGGTAATGCAGAGATGGAGATGTTTTCCAATTATAGTGACATATATTTCTAGTTATAGAAATGAATATAATAATAACAAACTGATGATATGTATTATTTATTGATATAAGTTTATAACCCTAATTATAACTGGAGTCTACTCGTTAACCTTTAATTTCGGGGACGAAATTCTTTAAAGGGGAGTAGATTGTAATGTCCCGGATTTTTACTAATTGTGTTAAACGATAAATTATTTATTTTTATCAACAATTAATTTTGATAAGTGGAATTAAATCAAAATATTTGCACAAACTTAAACTTTTGTTATAAATTTGACATATGTATATTGTAGATGGATAAGTAAATGTCTACTTTTGTTTTATTGTTAGAATTTGATTTTTTTTTATTTCTTAATAAAATTCCAAGATGATCTTTTAATTAAAATTCTATGCATATATTTATATATGTTAAGTGTAAACATATATGTTATAATATATATAGCATACATACGTACATGTTTGTTTTAGCTAACATAAAGCCTTATTTATTTGTTAGAAAGAAAGTCTTAACATACACACACAACACCATAGTTTAGGATTTTACTGCACTTGAATGCAACTAAAGATCTCGCATCTTTATATTGACACTTGAAATCACAGCAAATCAAATGAGGTGTGACTACACATATATTGCAATACTAAAACCACAAAGGGTACACACTAGCCTGGATACATAAAATCAAACAGAGTATCTTGTATTTGACTTAAGAACTAAGTATACAATACATGGCCTTGTATTAAACTTCCCTGGTCTCTTGATCAATCAATCAAACAGCTAAGTACCCTAGCATGAGGATCAGTCTGCATTTCAAATTAGCAAGGAGCAGCTAGTGATTTAGGACCAAGTACCATTTTGCAAACCATACTCATGCATGTGCTGGCCGACCAATTAGAGCTGGAAGGAAATCAGCTATAGATCTTGGAAACCCCCTTCATTTCTAATCAAATACATATAGGCAGCTTTAAAGCTATATGTAGCTTATATATACCTGATATCTAAGTATGCTTTTACCATTAATAGTTACACATGGCCTGATACCTATTTTCTTCCTACCCGGACTTGTATTTCTACATCTATGACATCAAACTAGACTAGCAACATGACCTCTATCCTAGGCTAGGATTATGGCAGGTTATATTTAGGAAGAAGTAGCCATAACTTAAAGCATGCTGCCTCCATGTGATAAACTGTGACTGACCATATGAACCCGTAGAGTATAATCAGAAAACTAGAAAAGACCTCACACTCATATTAATCAATCAGGGCATACAAATGCTACAAACATAGACACAGCTGCCATGTTACCTTTCCTTTCCTATGATGGTATACACTATTTTAATCTTAAATTTACCTATAAATACGTACTCTACACACACATTTGCACTCACACAAATTTGTGAAACTAAGTAAGCAAATCTGAAAAGAGAAATACAGGCAGAAATAAAGAACAGAGGAATATCCATAAGTGAGTAAACTCAACTTTTTAAACCTCTGTTAAATCTTTTACATATTGAATAGTTAAGATTGCATACATGATTGGATATGCAGTTCACCACTTATAATACTTGCAGTTGACATGTTTTCAGTATAGAACCAGTATAAACTCTTAAATAATTCTTTGTAACTATATACTAGAAGCATAAGTGAGAAAACAAACCTTCTGTTTCCTTTCTATTTTTTTAAAACCCACTCTAGATCAATTTTATTAAGCATTTATGCATATGTATGTGCCTAAACTTGTGTGTGGACATGTTAAGCATCTCTGAATTTAAATGCCTGGTGATAGGTGGGATCGAACTCTTGTGTCATCCTTTTTAATACATACGGTTAAGCGTTACTGGTGAGATATTTCACCTACATTAAAAAAATCCGTAACTAAATTTCTTGTGAATACTAGGCTTTGGTGGCTTCATGGGAAATGATTGGTTGGATGTATAGTGTATATTAAAATATACTCCTAATGTAATAAGCCGTGTATACATGGTTTTATAATATATACTGTAAAAGGAAGTTAAAAACAAAATTCTCAACCAATTTAATTTAAAAATCCAGGTATACGCATGGTTTTGTTTTGCCAAAACATGATTTTAGGAAGAAATTTCATGATTTTTAGTGTTGGGATTATTGAGATACATAGGGATGATCAGAAAACCTAGTTTGGGCATTTTCTGGTGATCCTGAGGTTCGAGTGCCATGGTAAGGAACATGGAGCAGTGTGAGGGTTTAGTAATCGCTGGAAAAATGATCAATAATTTTTCTAATGATTTATTTAAGCAAACGAAGTGAAATTTGGTTTTGGGTACTGTTTTTCTTCCTCGAATTAAACGACGAACTGGACCACGATGGAGGAACTGAGTGGGCTGAGATTTTCGGAGGAGGTGCGGCCAAGGGTCATTTCTGTTCTGGTGAAGTTTGGCAGGCAATGACGTAGGGTGGTGGTAGCAGTAGCGAACAAGGTGGACGTGATGAAGATGCCTGTTTTACTGAGGAACTGGGTTGAACGTCGAAAATCCGAACAAGGTGACTAGGGGGTGATCGGAGTGTATGGATGAGATCTGGAGGTGAAGGGACATGTGTCGAAGTGGTCTTGACTGGTGGATGGCTGCTCGGTGGAGCGTGCACGTGCACCAATGCACGTATCAGTGGTGTACTAAAGCAATGAAATAAGGAGCAAGAAAGGAATAAGGGTTGGTCTGAAGCGTTTTGACCATGCTGTTCGATTTGTCACTAGAAGAAGCAGGGGATCGGTCAGATAAATTTTTAGTGATCATTCAAGTGGATCAATTTTTTTTTTTGGTGACGGATATAATAATTTGTTGTGTTGGTTTTGGGCAAAGAAATGGGATAGGAGATAAAAGAAAGTTGGTAGAATATTTTCAGCTATAAGTGAAGGAAAAAGAAGAAAGCATATGGGCTTTAGATGGGCCTGGGCGGAGAAGATAAATAAAAAGGAAGATTTAAGAAGAAGGGTGGATGGGCCAGAGAAGTGGGCCTATGAAGATGGGTTGCAGATGAGTAAAATAGGAGAAGGTAAATAGAAAGAAAGTTTGAAGAAAAAGAAAATAGAAGGGAAAAGAAAGTAAAGAAAAGAAATAAAGGAAGCAAAGTAAGTAAAGAAAAGGGAAAAGAATTCTATCAAATGAAATAAAAGTTTTTTCTTAAAAGCTAATTTAAAATTTAACATATATCTAAAAGAAATGTAGAAATTAAGAGAATAAAGGTGAGGAAATTATAGAAAAGAAAGGCAGAGAAAAAGAGAGGTAATCAAGGTTGTATAAATAAAGAACAGAACAAATGTTTTGTTTAAATTTTCCAAATTATTTTTAAAATATGATAACAATGTAAATATATATGAAGTGATATTACTCTTTTGACTTCGTGATAGCGAAATGAAATAATAAACAGAAGCCGTCAAAACGAATATAAAGTTAAGCGTTCTTAATCAGAAATGTATTTCATTTAAACAGTGATTAAATTATTTGTTTGAATAGTATAAAAATAAATAAAAGGAGTTTTTTAATGTAATAGGAAGGAGAAAAGAAGCCAAACATTTTGGCGATGGGAGGAAAGACATTAGACGGAAAATGGATCGTAGTGGCTTGACTTAAAAAGGGTTAACAAGTTTCAAAAATAAACCAAAAGGAAATATAAAATAAAAGAAGAAAAATAAAAATAAATAAAAAAGAGGTTTTAAAAATTAATAGGAAGAAAGAAGTCAACATCTTGGTCCGGTAGAAGGGAAACCTTAAGAGGAAGAGTAGTCATTGGTAGATGAGTTTAAAGGGGTTTTCAACAGGTTTAGAAATCAAACGAAAAAGGAAATAATAAAATATAAAATAGAAAGCGGTATAAATTAAGTTATTAATGATTGTTTAGAAATAAAAAGATAATTTACAAAGTGTGACCAAGGTTTAAAATGGATATAGTTGTCGTATAAACAAGCTAACATTTTTTAAAGAAGCTTCGCTTTAGTTGTTCATTTATAATGGACCGTCAAATATCTAGATTTTTACCAATACAGAGATATGTTATTCTGTTTAGTCGAGGCTTATAAATTAGAGAGGTTATAAAATGAATTATACTTAATCTAGTTCATTTTAAACTGATAATTCTTTCTTTAAAGAAATGTTTGATATAAATGAATATTGAAATCTGTTTCTTAAATATCGATTAACCGTAAAAGACATTACGCTAATCATTTCGAAGAGGCCGGAATTAATATTCCACTTCGATTTGATTTATACGCCGTGTGTCTGAAGTTATTGAAGAAAATTGAAGACGGAGATATGCAAGGGCTATTTTGTTTTGGAGAATATTGCCTTCGGTTTGTCCAGTCCCAGGACAACTTGTATGGTCGGGTGTCTGACAACGTATATCTATCAGATCTTACACATCGACTTTTCTGAAGTATATTATGTTGGTGGTGGAGGAATTCGTTTCTCTTAGCTTTATGCCCGTAACATATTTGGAAAAATAAATTGTGTGTTCTGACAGATATGACGGTGTGGCATCCAAAGTAATTAAAGAAGTGATCTGTCAAAAAGGACGAAAGTGACCTCAAGCTTCATAACCGGAAGATGACAAAAATCGGGCAGGCAGCATGGCTATGTGGGTCGCTCCCATTAGGGTGTATTTTCACCATCTAGAGAATATTCACTTTGTTACTTCTTTCGCTTCTGTATCTTCGGATAATGGTTATGTGGGCCCAACCGTCAGTGACAATATTTTCGATACACTAAGGAGAAATCAATGGTCGGTTATGTGTGGGCCGGGTTGTAAGATGTTCTTGTTAAACCCAGTGTATTCCCCTATAGAGATACCTTATCAGAAGGTGGTTCCATACCTTGTCATAGTTGGAAATCCATTATCCCTAAGCGCCAAGCGGTTTTATTTGTATACTGTATATATGGAGCGTGAGATGCAAGCGTTTTACCAGATTATAATTTATTTGTGGAAACCCTAGACACTATTTTAATATCAGTATAATATTGTTTTAAAATGTTTTGGGGTATCGTAAGATAAAAACCATGCATGTTTATCTGTGAGTCGGTCTTACGATTATCTTTTCTTTCTTAATGTTTTTGAAAGTTAAGCCATATTATTTTTGGATTCTCATAAGGGAAAAACCAATTCCGTTTTTACGGCATGGTCTTATGAGATATCCTTTATCGGAATCAACTAGTTTTAAATCGTTTAGTCATATCGGTCCCCTGACTGACCCGGAGTTTATTTTGCTGTGTTTTCCCTAAACTCTTGGGTACTCATAACACTTGTTATGAGTAGACAAGTGAATCAGGTGATGGATAACTTTTGGACTTAACTGGACGGGAGGGTTTTTACAAGGTGGTCTATAGTATATAAGCTAGTCTATCTACAATATCTATGTATAATTATGAAGTGTGCAAGTTATGATGGGCATATATCCATATATCTGATGAGTGTACTACGATGTATTATGAGTCTGATGTATAATATTATGTGATATTATATTTTGTTCAAATTCCGCTGTGAGCTATATTTTACCTATTCTTATTCTTAAATAATGGCACGACTTCCGAGATGTTCGAAAGTCGGGACGTTACAAAGTAGAAAAAATTCTTGACTAATCTTATAATAAGCATTTTTCCTCTTATAAAATGAAAATTATTAAGGAAAAGCTCATTGAGCTCCCAAAGAGGTAGAAATTCTCGAAGAGAGTAGCACTACAAAGAGACAATTTAACAAGGTTCCTAGTAACAACATCATATGTTAATATATATACATTTTTAACCAAGATCACCTTAATTATTGGCCCTGAAAAAAGCAACCTCAGATTGGAAGGAGTCTTAGCGGAAACTGTAACAACCCACTCATTCGACGATTTTAGATTTAAATATTTTATCTAAATATATCATCGTACCTTATGTATCACTCAAAATGTCGCTTTTCACAGACGATAAAATTAGGATTCGGGACCACTTCCATTGGGTCCGGATCATCGTTTGCAACCTTTTTGACTATAAGAATCGATACCTTTTGAGTTGGACAAATTTGGTCATTTTCATTTGATGTATGACCAAAATATCACTTTTTGTACATGGACGAATTTTGACTCGAAACCAATTCCATTGAGTTCAAAATATCGTTTAGGAGTTCGAAAAGTATAAACTTCGATATATTTCAAGTTTTGGAAATTTGGCACTTTGGGTTGGGTCTTAGTTGAGCTAGCCTAGCTCACCATATAACCCCAAATCCTCCTCCTCTTCATTAATTCTCACTTCAACAAAGAAATAGAAAAATGGAGAGTGGAAAGAAAAATAGAAATTCCTAAGCTAAGTTTTGCAATTAGAAGCTCAAATTAAAGGGGAAATCAAGGAGACAACTTAAGTAAGCTTCTCCATCTTCTTCTACTTTTTCTCTCTTTGATTTCTGTGATTTCCTATGACCTAACTCTTAGGAATTCTATTCATGTCATCTTAGATTGGATATTCTAGTGTATTGATTGAAGATAGGTTGATCTAACCTTGGTTTGGAGCTTGTTCTTCATTCCTACAATCAAAGGTGAGTTCTTTGATGAACTCACATCTATGCCTCAAGCCTTGGTGCTTATACAAGTGTAATTTACTGTTCATATGTGTTTGCATGTGCTAGTGAATTGGTTATGTTAGTGTAACTTAGTCAATTTCATATGTTTATGTTCCATTGAGTTGAAATTATAAGTAAGATTGTTTACACGATCTTATGCATATGTTTTGAATTGATTTGGTGATGTTGTGAAGCTCCGTTGTCCCCCGACAAAGTTCTAAGTCTTCACAAGTCGCTTGAATCGCTTTTGTAGGGTTTGGTTTGGAATTCAGTTCATATTTGAATATATAATCAAAATCACTACAACCTTATTTGTATATGTTTATGCATGTGAATGTGTGTATATGCATGTTGTTTTTGTTCTTTAGAGAGTGTATGCAAGCCCTCTAAACATTTAAATCAATGCGTGAGGTCCGGGCTCGTTTGAAAATCGATTGCATATCATTATCTAGGCAAAATGTAATATTTGGCCCAGTTCAGACGTCTGTTGCATCTGCTCAGACGTCTGACCGACGCAACAGACGTTTATAGAACTCTCTGGAATGAACATAATTATTGGCTTCAGCTCAGATGTCTGACCGACGCAATAGACGTCTGTAGAACTCTCTCTAACTACAGTCACTTTTTGCATCTGCTCAGACGTCTGACCCGATGCAACATATGTCTGTTAAGGGGCAAAATAGTTGAATTCTTAAAACGGTCATAACTTTTTCATACGTTGTCGGAATTCAACAAAATCAGGTGCGTAGGAACCGTCTCGACGAGAGCTTTCCAATGAAGCTAATATTAGAGTAATTTACACTATCTGAGATCAGCTGTAGCCTTTTTATGATTTCATAAACCTTTTTCACGACTCTAAAACGTGAATTATCAATTCGATATCCTTCGAGTCTATTCCGATGTAGTTTAAACCTTCGGGTGCTAGTTTGGGATTTCGATTCATTCATTGATTGAAATTACAACTATTATCCCTTGATTTCCTGTATGTTGTTGTAATGTGAGTTTATGTTTCACGATGTTTATGTTCTATTTGCCACGACGACGGTTTTCATGAATAATTGAATCACAATGGATAATGGGGTTTTATATTGTTAATGGGCATCGAAACAACGTTTAATCAGTTTTTAAATTCAAATCCTTTTAAAATAAATTTGGTTTCTAAACCCTGTTCTGACTCTATTGATTTATATAGATTCCTTATCTTATCGATCTGACGAGAAAGTTAGTTTATTTACCTTAGTAAAACTGAGGACTATGACCCCTTATACTTTTACTTCAGCGAATAACTCTTGGACTCATGCGTTCGAACATGTATGGTGATTTTCTCTGTTTTGAATAGAAATCAATTACGAGTTCATAAGTATTCGAGAATAGTATGTGGTTATGTGACATGTTGCTATTTCCTTATATTAACTAGCTCGGAGTAATTTCTATGCACCCGGATCGATGTGAACCTTTATGATTTATGTTTTTGTGGTCCTCAATCGCCTGAGAGGGATTTATGATTCTTGGATTTCACTTCTGAGACTTCGGTCCAACCGTTATGATTTATGTTTTTGTCGTCCTCGATCGCCCGAAAGGGATTTACGATTCTTGGATTTCACTTCTGGGACTTCGGTCCAACCTTTATGATTTATGTTTTTGTGGTCCTCGATCGCCCGAGAGGGATTTACGATTCTTGGATTTCACTTCTAGGACTTCGGTCCAACCTTTATATTTATGTTTTTGTGGTCCTCGATCTCCCGAGAGGGATATACAATTCTTGGATTTCATTCTGGGACTTCGGTCCAACCTTTATGATTTATGTTTTTGTGATCCTCGATCGCCCGAGAGGGATTTACGATTCTTGGATTTCACTTCTGGGACTTCGGTCCAACCTTTATGATTTATGTTTTTGTGGTCCTCGATCGCCCGAGACGGATTTACGATTCTTGGATTTCACTTTTGGGACTTCGGTCCAACCTTTATGATTTATGTTTTTGTGGTCCTCAATCGCCCGAGCGGGATTTACGATTCTTGGATTTCACTTCTGGGGCTTCGGTCCAACCTTTATGATTTATGTTTTTGTGGTCCTCGATCGCCCGAGAGGGATTTACGATTCTTGGATTTCACTTTTGGGGCTTCGGTCCAACCTTTATGATTTATGTTTTTGTGGTCCTCGATCGTCCGAGAGGGATTTATGATTCTTGGATTTCACTTCTGGGACTTCGGTCCAACCTTTATGATTTATGTTTTTGTGGTCCTCGATCGCCCTAGTGGGATTTACGATTCTTGGATTTCACTCTTCGGGGTCATGACCCAGCTTCGTGGGGAGCTTCGGCTCAAATAATGGGTTCGCTACCTAGAGATCGTTTCTCACCTTTGTATGATGTTTTCTGGATTTCTAAATGGTTTTTGATTTATGTTTACTTTGATGCGATGCGCGTTAATTTGATTTATATTTGGCATTTCCTCTGTCATTTCCTGTTGTGTGCTATTATTTGAATGTTGCATTCTACATTAGCTAAGAGATTATTTAGAGATGGTTGTGTTGACATGCCATGTTTCATATTTAAGTTTATTTGATAAGTACAGCTAGACTGATCCTTTTATTGTTTATTCTTATAAATAATACTCGGGTCAAACCACCGAGTCATTTTAGGTATCCTCTGGGACTCCTTGCAGGATTGATCTTCCGCCTTCAGCTTGCTACTCTGTTTTCGCAGCTTTATGTACTTTTGTACATATGACATTATCTATCGTAGTGTACATATTCTTTTGTTTAGGTTATGGTACATGTATTGGTGGATCTTTGTTAACCACTATCTCGTTGTGCACATTCTTGGTTAATCATATCTATTTTGCCTTTGTGATATGATTATTCTATGTCTGGCTATGAGATATACCATATTTATATTATTGTTGTTGTCTATTTTGTACTACTTTCCGGATTGCATATAGCCATTGTGTAGTTGCCCTATGTGCCGAATGGTCATGTCGAAATTTTAACTGGTATTAGAATTCGATGTGCATTCCTTACATGGAGTAATCATACAATCGGTCGCTCTTCACAAACCCCATTCTCCGTTATGGTATACGATATTTCTCTGAAATGATCTGGACGATAGTGGGTATAGAAGCGGGGCGCTACAGTTGGTATCAAAGCCACTTTCTGGAACAGTGTAAGATAGTATGACGATGGTATTGTCGTTAGCTTCTCTCGGGAATCGTGCTTTAGGATTTTAGTTAGAGTCTTAAGATCCATCATAACTTATCTTCCTATACGATTCCATTTTTGATTCGCATCGTTTGAATTCAATGTGAGACTAACTTTTTCTTCCTTCTTTTTCCTTAAAGAAGAGAAATAGTTGGTCGTAGCCGTGCAAGTGCCGGTTCACCCAGCGTACCTCCTACGGGAGGGTGATTATATCTCAAGTGACCTATTTTTAGTCTTTTAGAATAGTTATTGACTCTTTCTCCTTCGGGTTGATTTTTATAGTCCATCTAGGGCCCGTGTGCTCTAGTGGTGCTTTTGTTTCATTCTTTGACTCGAGCTGCTAATCGATGTCTGTTTGGCCTATTGTGTATTACACTTATCTTGTTGATCAGTTATGATCCTTGAAGTTGATTGACCATTGGATATCTTGCCCTGCGTCGTTACGCACATTATAAGCGCCTTTGATCATGATGTTTCTTGATTTTTAGTTAAGATTGTTTCGTACGTCGTTACGTACCTAGCATGGTCTTTTGATCACTTGTCAGCTGGTATGGAGATACCACGTCTTTGTGACTAAATCTACACCCTTGTTGTCAACTATATAGTTCAAGTTCGGTGTTAGATCACCAAGCCTTTGGGCTAAAACAACTCATTTGTCACCTCGTTGTGCCGGTGTGAGTCACCAAGCATTTGTGCTAAATTAACTCGACAAATGTATCGCTGCGTTCCAAAATCAAGATCAAGAACGCAGGAAAGCATGCTGCTCCTTGTGATCCCTCTTCTTGAGTCAAGGTACGTGTCATTAATTCCTTAATGGCATTTACCTTGTTCAGAGATTATTTTATTTATGTTCTTTTGATATACGTCGACTGTGTTCTTCGTTATCAAAAGATATCAATTGTGTTTTATTCGTAAGTTGATAAAGGAATTTTATTTCCTTTATGCCATCCCGAATGATTTATCAAACTTTTATATTTTCGCGAGATCTGCGTGAATTTAGAGATTATGAGGACTTTCTTGTGTTAACTTGTCCATTGGGTGCGTTAAGGATCTTGAACGAGATATGGGACGCCATGTTGTAGTTCAGAATTCCTAAACACCATTATGCGACAATCTGACATTCGAAATGATTCCTAAAATTAAAATTCTCCTATAAGTTAGTCAAAATAATAATATTTTGGATTTTTGTGATTTTTCGTAATCGTTTTTTATTTTTCTAGATAATTTATTTCTAGATATCCTTGGAGCAATTCCAAGAATTTGAGTGGTTCAAGATTTTCAATTAGAAATTATCTTGAATCTTTTCTTTGAGTAAATTTAATAACTCCAGGAACAACCCAAAAAGTTATTTATTTATGTCTCTTGTTTCTGGATTTCAGATCTTTGATTTTCGAGAATTTTTAGTGATTGAGAATCTCGCCTAATTCTTAATCCTTGTCTCGATTTGCTAAAGAGAATTTAGTATTCTTGTAACTCCATGGATCTTCTTATTTTCTCTAGTGAACGATCACTCGAGAGAATAGGAATCCCATGGGGAGGGGAGATTTTGGTTTTGCGATCCACGACAAACTCAATAATTCCTACTTTGAAAGTATGATCTAGTCGATCATCCAGAAGTGCTATAGTCAATTCACTTATGGACATAGACTTGTGTTTTTCTTAGAAATGAATATCGAAAGGATGAGCTCTTTTGATATCCCTCCTTTGCTTGTTTGAACCATTTGGATTGACAATTGTCTCCGCACGTTTGTTAACACTTGTCAATCAAATCTTTAGGGATTATGACCTCTTTGTTTTAATCTCATCTTGTTAGAAAAATTGTCTATAGCTTCTTTGATTAATTGCTGATGTTTTTGCGATTTGGGATTTTTGGCAGAAAATTATCTTAAATCCTGTTGTTCCGAAGTGGTAAGTTGTGCACTACTTATCCATCATCTTCTCAATGTTTCCGATTTTCTAAGATTGATACTCGAGTTTCTGAATATTGGGAATTTCATATAGTTCCTAATGATTCGTCCTTATGGTTACTAAATGAGATTTAGTACCCGGTTAGAAATCGATTTCCTCAAATAGTTCATTGGTATTCTGCTACCAACCTTGAATCATTGATGTTAAAATTGATTATTCCTTCAAGAATTGCTCTCTTTAGCTAACTTTGTTGGAATCTCTATGTTGTGTTTTGTTGGTATCAGCCACCTTGTCGCAAGACTAAAGTGCTGAAGATCGGTGTTCGCTACGTCGTCGTGATTGAGTTTTAGGAATGGAGTAGTCAACCACCATAATTTCCCATCTCATATCCTAAGAGAAATATCTACTATGATATCTCGCGTCTGTAGAACGCAGTCCCGTTGCTTCTTGAAATTCCAAATTAGATTCGTATGGTTTTCGTGCATTCTATCGATTCTCATTCTCTTGAGAATCATACTAAGAAAGCTGAGTCTATTTTAATTCATACCGCTTATGAATTTTTCTAGAATTATTTTACCCGTTTGGGATGACTAATTTCATGAGTAATGGAATTCGAGATTGAACACTAGTTTTTATGATCTTGTGACATGAAATTGGGATCGCACCTAGCCGTTGGTGTGATCTTTTCATTTCGTGTCGGTTCTTGTGGTACCATTCCAAGGTATTGTTTTTGGTTGTTACTTATTATTTCATTCTTAAGGAATTGCGGGGATGCAATTCTTTTAAGAGGGGAAGTCTGTAATAACCCGCTCATTCGACGATTTTAGATTTAAACATTTTATCTAAATATATCGTCGTACCTTATGTGTCACTCAAAATGTCATTTTTCACAAATGATAAAATTAGGATTCGGGACCACTTCCTTGGGTCCGGATCATCGTTTGCAACCTTTTTGACTATAACCATTGATATCTTTTGAGTTGGACGAATTTGGTCATTTTCATTTGATGTATGACCAAAATATCACTTTTTGTACATGGACGAATTTTGACTCGAAACCAATTCGATTGAGTTCAAAATGTCGTTTAGGAGTTTGAAAAGTATAAACTTCGATATATTCCGAGCTTCGGAAATTTGACACTTTGGGTTGGGTATTGGTTGAGCTAGCCTAGCTCACTATATAACCCCAAATCCTCCTCCTCCTCTTCATTCATACTCACTTTAGCAAAGAAATAGAAAAATGGAGAGTGGAAAGGGAAATAGAAATTCCTAAGCTAGGTTTTGCAATTAGAAGCTCAAATCAAAGGGGAAATCAAGGACACAACTTGAGTAAGCTTCTCCATCTCCTTCTCCATCTTCTCCTACATGTTTTCTCTTCGATTTCTATGATTTCCTATGACCCAAGTCTTAGGAATTCTATTTATGTTATCTTAGATTGGAGATTCTAGTGTATTGATTGAAGAGAGATTGATCTAACCTAGGGTTGGAGCTTGTTCTTCATTCCTACAATCAAAGGTGAGTTCTTTGATAAACTCACATCTATGCCTCAAGCCTAGGTGTTTGAACAAGTGTAATTTAGTGTTCATATGTGTTTGCATGTGCTAGTGAATTGGTTATGTTAGTGTAACTTAGCCGATTTCATATGTTTATGTTCCATTGAGTTGAAATTATAAGTAGGATTGTTTACACGATCTTATACATATGTTTTGAGTTGATTTGGTGATGTGGTGAAGCTCCGTTGTCCCCCGACAAAGTTCTAAGTCTTCACAAGTCGCTTGAATCGCTTTTGTAGGCTTTGGTTTGGATTTCAGTTCATATGTGAATATATAACCTGTAACACCCCATATTTTTCGGGAAATACGTTAAGTAACAAATCAGAGAATAATTAAATTGTAACAAAATAATTAAGGGAAATGGGTTACACCATTGCGTTCATCTCGAAATTCTTCTTGGAAAGAGTCCAAGTTTGCGTAAATCAGACTTTGTATGAAGAAGATATGGCCTTCGGAAGTTTCAATAAAAACTAGCCCGAAATTCAAAAATTCATATTTCGAAATTCAAAACAAACACCCGGGCTGGGCGGAAAAATTCCCGTCCAGGACAAGGTCGACACTAGGGTCGACCTGGGTAAACAGGTCAACACAAGGGTCGACCTTAGGGTCGACCTCCCTCCCTTTTTCTAGATCTGGAGACAGATCCATTTTTCTTCACCTGGATGCCTTTCTGACCGGATTCGTGAGCTCTAACCTATTTAAACACCCCCAAACTTAGCTTTCTCTCCACACAATTTCATTCTACCTATACTCTATTTCTATTCTAATTAAAAATAAGAATGGCGTCGCTACTCTGCTGAAATCTAAGCTAGAACTAGTGCATCTTCTTCCAATCTGAATAGAATTAAAAGAACGACTAATCTACATCAAAGGAAAGCTATTCAGCTTCAGAAAACAGATTCCACAAAAAAAGACTTGCCTATATTTTGTAAGTACAGTTATATTTCCAATTTAAACATTAATTGGAAGTCATGGCTTGTAAGAAACTGATATTAGAACGGTGCCTATTAGTTTATCTATGTGGATTCATGTTTATTCATGCGATTTTCCTATGTTATATTCTTGTGATGAAACTATTGCCTATGACTATGACTATGAGACGTTTGCCTAAGACTATGACCATGAAACTGTTGCCTATGACTATGATTCGTGACTATGAGACTGCTGCCCACGACTATGATTCATAACTATGAGACTATTGCCTATGACATTGATTAAGAAATTAATGTGATTAGTCGCCCATGACTATTGTGGTTAATTGCCTATAACTATTGTAGTTAGTTGCTTATGCCTATTCCCATTGTTACAATTAACCAATCATGTTGTACCTTGAACTGGCATTATGTTGGACCAAATCACCTATGCATATTCCCTTGATTATGTTGGATCTCATATTTAGTGTGTTACTCGGCTAGTTTATTCCTGTTCACTATTATGTACATCGAACCTGTTGGAGCCATTATTTTTGCATGCCTATCCTTTTATATCAATTCTTGTGCTTATCCCCTATTCCTTTTGTTAGTGCCATTTCATGAGTACTTAGAAAACTTGTGAAATCATGTTATACGTACGATTATGATGCGGGGATTGGGCGTAGCTTAAATTAAGCTAATTTGGCATAATAAATATGTTGGCATAATCTAAATTGGCTATAATAGTGAATGATTTACATGCATATTAGACTTGGGCATAAATTGATAAATTTTAATTGGCCGCAAAGTATGTAATTGGCATGTAAACCAAGTTTTGGACATAACGGTAAACTAGAATATTAAATCTAGTTTTGACATGAACTGTAAATTGGAATATTGATCTAGATTGGGCATTGAACTGAAAAAGGGGAATATTAAATCTAAATTGGTATAAACTGCAAGTTGGGCTAATTGATAGGTAAATCAAGTTTTGGGCATAGAATATAAGTATGTTAATTGGCATGACAAATGAATATGATCCAGGCTAAATTGATTTACGGAAAATTTACATAAATAGTAAATATGTAAATTAGAGATGAGGAAAATGCCTAACCCGAGGTTAGATTGAGTCGTGGTGTAAAACTGCCCGGAACCGCCTGGCACATCCAGTAACCACAACAATACCTGTCTAATGTGAGAGGTTAGTGCATCAAGCCCAGAAAGACCTGAGGTTAGACTGAGTTGTGTTGTAAAACTGCCCGGAACCAACCGGCATATCCAGTAACCACAACAATACCTGTCTAATGTGAGTGGTTGGTGCTTTAATTAATTAATTAAAGCTCATGAACAATCAAGCTAGAAATGGTTTGGTTAAGTAATTAAGAAAACACTTAACCAACTTAACATGTTAACAAGACAAGAAGGGTGGGGTTAAGTAATTGAGAAAACACGCAGCCAATTCAACATAGAAAAGATTGATAGGGGTTAAGTTAATTTGGACACTTAACCAACTTAACATGTTAACAAGGCAAGATTTGTGGGGGTTAAGTAACTAAGGAAACACTTAACCATTATATATAACATGTAAACTAGACATGTGGGTAAGGTTAAGTAAATGTTTAACCGTTATAACATGCTAACTAGAATAGATGGTGGGGTTAAGTAAACTTAGAACACTTAGCCGTTATAGCATGATAAATAAACAGGTTTAAGTTAATGAGAGACACTTAACCAGTATAACCAGACAAACGAGTAAGGTTAAGGAACACTTGACCAATTTGACATGATGTAGGGGTGGGTTAAGTCAACATGAACCGCTAGATAACACTTAACCAATTTGACATGATGTATGGGTAGGTTAAGTCAACGTAAACTACTGGATAACACTTAACCAATCCAACATGACGAGGAAGAGAACTAAGTAGTAAACCTTAGTTAAGAGGACTAAGTTGTAAACCTTAGTTAAGAAAACGAACGATTCAGGAAACTAAGTAGTAAACCTTAGTTAAGAGAACTAAGTAGTAAAGCTTAGTCAAGAAAACCAAGTAGAATACAAGGAGGAGCGAACGCACATCTGATCATGAAGAAGGCTCCAATTAACCGGGTTACGAAGTACGCGGCTTCGAGGGGACGTGAGGGTACTCTTGGTACCCCTCTGTGAGGCTGTAGATGATCCTCCTGGGCTCACAGAGGTTAAGGTCTGCGTTAGAAGAGCCAAGGGTATGTCTTGGTTGCAATAATAAGGTAACCTAAAGACTAGGATGGACCAACGTGATTCAGCGAGACCAGTTTTTGCCCTGTGATAGCGACTCATCGTCTACCTACCAACTTGAGTCAGTCAAGATATGTGAAGTAGAAAGGCGGAGAACTCCAACAGACCATATATTTGCTATCTAGTTGTGGGTGAGGTTGGCCCATAGGTTTGTGGGGGCATAGAGGGGCATGTGTACAGTTCTCATTCTTGACCTTCTTGGGTGCCTTTCATTTGTTAGTTGAGGGAGGGGTCTAGTGGGACCATAGCCACTGTAAAAGCAGACCTTAGCATCTGCAATCGGTAGATATCTGAAATCTCCTGACCGAGTTCCGTGTTTCTTGATTAGCCCTGCAACGGGACTTGGGTCGCACATATAGAGGACATGTGCATCTAGACATCGATAACGATTCACGACACATACGTGGGGAAAGTCTAGGAACATATACCGCTCTGGGTAGTGTGTCCTAGACTAGGGGGCATCGTTCGATAGGTAGCATAATCCCTAGTTGGACCTAGGTCGTGTAAACCCTGAATCCGAGAAGCGTTCAATAGGTAGCATAAACCCCAATGGCCTTGGGTAGCGTAAACCCTGGTTGAATCTAGGAAGCATTCGATAAGTAAACCCTAGTTGGATCTAGGTAACACTCGAGGGATAAGGGACTGCATACACAATAAAAAGGGGATCATTTTATCATGAACACATGATAATAGTTGAAACAGTCCTTAGTGGGTGCAGAGAAATAGAAGTGGATGCGATAGCCAATTCCGTTAATCTTACCTTGTCTTGTTTTAGGATTATCTTATCACTATGGTATGGTTCTAAGTTCAGTTTGTTCATGTCATAGTCCTTTTCTTGTTTACAAGCTGAAGTATAACTGGACTTACCAGACTTATGTCTGACCTAGTTTGTTTTTGCCTCTTTTCTTCCGTTCCCCCCGGTAGCCAGGGAGGGAAAAGCTCAGCTCATTTTGGACCGTTACTCTTCCCGAGCTTAAAGATTCTTTGACGCATTGCTTTGAACTCCATTTTCTACTGCTATGGCTGGCTCATGCTTTATTGGGGAATATCATTGTCAGTTTATGCTTCTTTATTTTAAACAAGATAGATGCTTTGTTGTAATAAGTATTGGTGTTGTAAAACAATCTTTGTACATGCTGTATTTTAATCAATAAAGGTTATTTATTTTCCGTTGCTTTATTTGTTTGTCTTGTTATTTTTCTGCAACTTGTACCAAAAATGCTCCACCGAAGTTAAGGCATTCCCTTTGCGAGTGACCTTAATGGAGGTTGGGTGTTACACTTGGTATTAGAGCTGAAGGTTACCGGATCAGATAAAAAGATTTGAAAAATTATTTTCAACGATTTTAAAAGAAGAATTTTCTAAAGAAAAGTTTTGTTTTAAAGGCATATTCCCCAAAGCCATATGCACTATCTTTTGATCCTCTGTTTGAATCCTTGTTTCTTTCCTATGTCTCTGGGGCTCCTGGCTTTCTGGGAGGTAACCTCATCGTGACATGGTTCCGTAGGCTTGATGAGACTACGACACTTGTCAAAGGGAAAATAAGCGCCTAACTTCCATCTGTAGCCGTAATTTTCTTTCGAGCTTTGTAGGATTCTCCGTGCGATGGAGGCAGCTTTCGAGATACATGTCAACAAATTACACAAGGATGAAGAACCCATGGATATGGACTTGGAGGGGAGGAAAGAATAGTAAAACCTAAAACAAGAGGAAGTATCTTTATTTTGGTATATCGGGTCACATAATTAAGGGCAAGGGCAAGAACAAAGGACAGGATTTTCCGGAAGACAAGCGCATGCTCTCACCGCCAGCATACCTGAGAGAGAGGTAGTAAAGTTTCTATTGAAAAAGACTAGTTTTTATTTTTGATCATCCTGTTCGTACACTATTTGATTCTGGCACGTCGCACTCATTTGTATCTGCTGCTTTAGTTAAGTCTCTACACACTAGATATTGTATAGTAGAGGATCCTATTATAGTCTCAAATCTAATTGCTGGTTCGGCTCATTTATCTTTGACTTGTGAGGATTTGAGAATAGCTATATTAATGCTTATGTTTTTGGTTTTATCGGCTATGGGTTGATTCTAGGCATGGATTGGTTAGCTAGTAATTGTGAAACGAGGGTAGTTAGACTTTCGACTTGCCTCGGGAATACCCTCGAGATTTCGTGCGATCCTAAGGGATCAGTTTGTCTTAGCTACCTAGAATCACTTTATTTATCTATCGACGATTTCCAATCCATTGGAGTAGTCCATGAGTACGCAAGATGTTTTGATTAGGGTAGGGGTTTCCCCCCTAAAACTCGAGACAAACTTCCGCATATATTTAGTTGACAATGCAAAGCCAGTTATGCGATCAACGATAATTTTGGTTCAAATGGACAGAGTCGGTAAAGTGCTCAATTGTTTGGTTGTTTTGCTAGTATCATCTCACATAGATCATCCAAATTCGGAGGAGGTATCCCTTGGGTGCTTGTCTGATATTGGTTTAGGCCATTGGGGCTTGTACTTGAGGGATGTCAGTTTGACTAGGATGGTTTGCGTGAGAAATAAATGGTTGGGGCTGGCACCCTAAGTAAGACTGACCTTAAGAGAGGTTAAAAGCACATAGCAACCATTAGCTTTAGACCCTCAGATTTGTAACATGACGGGTAAGATAATTAGAGGAGAGACCTCTAATCATCTTAGGATATACACTTGGTATCATGGTTAACATCTGTTTATCTTGGAAGGGTAGTTTGACTACATTGGATACCCTCTAGCACAGTAAGTGACCAAGGTCCTATCTTTACTAGTGAGTTGTGGAAATGGAGGTCAAGAAGCTTCGCAACCGTAAAGTTAAGTTACAGTGGAGAGAAGCTCACAAAGATGCAACTTAAAAGACTATAGACTAGATACACGCATCATACCCTTTTTGAGGGTATATCCTTGATCTCTCTTTTTCTGTAGAGTTTGTTTGCCTGACTAGTCTCTATCTTTTAAGTATATCCTCTCGGTCCTATCCTCAATTCTTAAGTAGAAGCCAATGGATGTAAACATGTGTTTGAAACATGTTATGTTTGATGGTTGCAAGTAGTTACTAGTGGTTGCTCTTGAGTGCATACACACACATTAGGCACTAGATTGGCTCAGTCACTTCCTTATTACATATACATATATGTATTTGTGAACCTTGATGTGTTATCATATGGACGATGCATTTGTATGAATGATTGTGCACTCATGTAGAAGTTATAAAATGCGATTAGGAGTAGTTGCATACATGATGGACTCATGGCACTGACATGATTTGCATTAAGGAGGTCAACTGAATCAGTAGACCGCCTGGTTTTGCATTAGATAAGGACATATACACACACTATGCATATGATCATGAAAGCATTAGAAACCTTCTAAGGACAATGGATGCCTGGGATTGGATGGTTGAGTAGATAGATGTTGGATGGTAGGATAAACATTCTTCCTAACTTAGAGATTTCGGGGACGAAATCCTTTAAAGGAGGGGAGAATGTAATACCCCCGTATTTTTTGGGAAATATGTTAAGTAACAAATCAGAGAATAATTAAATTGTAACAAAATAATTAAGGGGAAAGGGTTACTCCATTGCATTCGTCTCAAAATTCTGCTTGGAATAGAGTCCAAGTTTGCGTAAATTGGACTATGTATGATGAAGATATGGCCTTCGGAAGTTTCAATAAAAACCAGCCCAAAATTCAAAAATTCAGATTTCGAAATTCAAAACAGACACCCGGGCTGGGCGGGAAAATTCCTGCCCAGGACCCAGGTCGACACTAGGGTCGACCTGAGGGTCGACTTGGGTAAACAGGTCGACACTAGGGTCGACCTTAGGGTCGACCTCCCCCCTTTTTCCAGATCTGGAGACAAATCCATTTTTCTGCACCTGGACGTCTTTCTGACCGGATTTGTGAGCTCTAACCTATTTAAACACCCCCAAACCTAGCTTTCTCTCCACACAATTTCATTCTGCCTATACTCTGCCTCTATTCTAACTAAAAAAAAGAATTGCGTCGCTACTTTGCTGAAATCTAAGCTAGAACTAGTGCATCTTCTTCCAATCTGAATAGAATTAAAAGAACGACTAATCTACATTAAAGGAAAGCTATTCAGCTTCAGAAAATAGATTTCAGAAAAACAAGACTTGCCTATATTTTGTAAGTATAGTTATATTTCCGATTTAAACATTAATTGGAAGTCATGGATTGTAAGAAACTGATATTAGAACGGTGCCTATTAGTTTATCTATGTGGATTCATGTTTATTCATGCGATTTTCCTATGTTATATTCTTGTGATGAAATTACTGCATATTACTATGACTATGACTATGAGACCTTTGCCTATGACTATGACCATGAAACTGTTGCCTATGAGATTATTACCTATGACTATGATTCATGACTATGAGACTGCTGCCCACGACTATGATTCATAACTATGAGACTATTGCCTATGACATTGATTAAGAAATTATTGTGATTAGTCGCCTATGACTATTGTGGTTAGTTGCCTATAAATATTGTAGTTAGTTGCTTATGCCTATTCCTATTGTTACAATTAACCAATCATGTTGTACCTTGAACTGGCATTATGTTGGACCAAATCACCTATGCCTATTCCCTTGATTATGTTGGATCTCATATTTAGTGTGTAACTCGGCTAGTTTATTCCTATTCACTGTTATGTACATCGAACTTATTGGAGCCATTATTTTTGCATGCCTATTCTTTTATATCAATTCTTGTGCTTATCCCCTATTCCTTTTGTTAGTGCCATTTCATGAGTACTTAAAAAACTTGTGAAATCATGTTATACGTACGATTATAATGCGGGGATTGGGCGTAGCTTAAATTAAGCTAATTTGGCATAATAAATATGTTGGCATAATCTAAATTGGCTATAATAGTGAATAATTTACATGCATATTAGACTTGGGCATAAACTGATAAATTTTAATTGGCCGCAAAGTATGTAATTGGCATGTAAACCAAGTTTTGGACATAAACGATAAACTAGAATATTAAATCTTGTTTTGACATGAACTGTAAATTGGAATATTAAGGTAGATTGGGCATGAACTGAAAAAGGGGAATATTAAATCTAAATTGGTATAAATGCAAGTTGGGCTAATTGATAGGTAAATCAAGTTTTGGGCATAGAATATAAGTATGTTAATTGGCATGACAAATGAATATGATCTAGGCTAAATTGATTTACGGAAAATTTACATAAATAGTAAATATATAAATTAGAGAAGTGGAAAATGCCTAACCCGAGGTTAGATTGAGTTGTGGTGTAAAGCTGCCCGGAACCGCCCGACACATCCAGTAACCACAACAATACCTGTCTAATGTGAAAGATTAGTGCATCAAGCCCAGAAAGACCCGAGGTTAGACTAAGTTGTGGTGTAAAACTGCCCGGAACCGACCGGCATATCCAGTAACCACAACAATACCTGTCTAATGTGAGTGGTTGGTGCTTTAATTAATTAATTAAAGCTCATGAACAATCAAGCTAGAAATGGTGAGGTTAAGTAATTGAGAAAACACTTAACCAACTTAACATTTTAACAAGACAAGAAGGGTGGGGTTAAGTAATTGAGAAAACACTTAGACAATTCAACATAGACAAGATTGATAGGGGTTAAGTTAATTTGGACACTTAACCAACTTAACATGTTAACAAGGCAAGATTTGTGGGGGTTAAGTAACTAAGGAAACATTTAACCATTATATATAACATGTAAACTAGACAAGTGGGTAAGGTTAAGTAAATGTTTAACCATTATAACATGCTAACTAGACTAGATGGTGGGATTAAGTAAACTTATAACACTTAGCCATTATAGCATGATAAATAAACAGGGTTAAGTTAATGAGAGACACTTAACCAGTATAACCTGACAAACGAGTAAGGTTAAGGTACACTTAACCAATTTGACATGATGTAGGGGTGGGTTAAGTCAACATGAACCGCTTGATAACACTTAACCAATTTGACATGATGTATGGGTAGGTTAAGTCAACGTAAACTGCTGGATAACACTTAACCAATCCAACATGATGAGGAAGAGAACTAAGTAGTAAACCTTAGTTAAGAGGACTAAGTTGTAAACCTTAGTTAAGAAAATGAACGATTCAGGAAACTAAGTAGTAAACCTTAGTTAAGAGAACTAAGTAGTAAACCTTAGTCAAGAAAACCAAGTAGAATACGAGGAGGAGCGAACGTCCATCTGATCATGAAGAAGGCTCCAATGAACCGGGTTACGAAGCACGCGGCTTCGAGGGGACGTGAGGATACTCTTGGTACCCCTCTGTGAGGCTGCATATGATCCTCCTGGGCTCACCGAGGTTAAGGACTGCGTTAGGAGAGCCAAGGGTATGCCTTGGTTGCAATAATAAGGCAACCTAAAGACTAGGACGAACCAACGTGATCCGGCAAGACTAGTTTTTTCCTTGTGATAGCAACTCATCGTCTACCTACCATCTTGAGTCAATCGAGATACATGAAGCAGAAAGGCGGAGAACTCCAACAGACCATATACTTGCGATCTAGTTATGGGTGAGGTTGGCCCATATGTTTGTGGGGCATAGAGGGGCATGCGTACAGTTCTCATTCTTGATTTTCTTGGGTGCCTTTCATTTGTTAGTTGAGGGAGGGGTCTAGTGGGACCATAGCCACTGTAAAAGCAGACCTTAGCATCTGCAATCGGCAGATATCTGAAAGCTCCCGACCGAGTTCCGTGTTTCTTGATTAGCCCTGCCACGGGACTCAGGTCACACATATAGAGGACATGTGCATCCAGACATCGATAACGATTCATGACACATACATGGGGAAAGTCTAGGAGCATATACCGCTCTGGGTAGTGTGTCCTAGACTAGGGGGCATCGTTCGATAGGTAGCATAATCCCTAGTTGGACCTAGGTCGGGTAAACCCTGAATCCGAAAAGCGTTCAATAGGTAGCATAAACCCCAATGGCCTTGGGTAGCGTAAACCCTGGTTGAATCTAGGAAGCATTCGATAAGTAAACCCTAGTTGGTCTAGGTAACACTCGAGGGATAAGGGACTGCATACACAATAAAAAGGGGATCATTTTATCATGAACACACGATGATAGTTGAAACAGTCCTTAGTGGGTGCAGAGAAATAGAAGTGGATGCGATAGCCAATTCCGTTAATCTTACCTTGTCTTGTTTTAGGATTATCTTATCACTATGGTATGGTTCTAAGTTTTGTTTGTTCATGTCATAGTCCTTTTCTTGTTTATATGCTGAAGTATAACTGGACTTACCAGACTTATGTCTGATCTAGTTTGTTTTCGCCTCTTTTCTTCCGTTCTCCCTTCCCCCTCAGGTAGCCAGGGAGGGAATTGCTCAGCTCATTTTGGACCGTTACTCTTCCCGAGCTTGAAGATTCTTTGACGCATTGCTTTGAACTCCATTTTCTACTGCTATGGCTGGCTCATGCTTTATTGGGGAATATCATTGTCAGTTTATGCTTCTTTATTTTAAACAAGACAGATGCTTTGTTGTAATAAGTATTTGTGTTGTAAAACAATCTTTGTACAAGATGTATTTTAATCAACAAAGGTTATTTATTTTCCGCTGCTTTATTTGTCTGTCTTGTAATTTTTCTGCAACTTGTACCAAAAATGCTCCACCGAAGTTAAGGCATTCCCTTTGCGAGTGACCTTAACGGAGGTGGGGTGTTACATAATCAAAATCACTGCAACCTTATTTGTATATGTTTATGCATGTGAATGTGTGTATATGCATGTTGTTTTTGTGCTTTCGATAGTGCATGCAAGCCCACTAAACGTTTAGAATCAATGCGGGAGGTCCGGGCTTGTTCGAAAATCGACTGCATATCATTACCTAGGCTAAATGTAATATTTGGCCTAGTTCAGACGTATGTTGCATCTGCTCAGACGTCTGACCGACGCAACAGACGTCGATAGAACTCTCTGAAATGAACATAATTATTGGCTTCAGCTCAGACTTCTGTTGCACCACTTCAGACGTCTGACCGATGCAACAGACGTCTGTAGAACTCTCTGTAACTACGTTAACTTTTTGCATCTGCTCAGACGTCTGACCCGACGCAACAAACGTCTGTTAAGAGGCAAAATAGTTGAATTATTAAAACGATCATAACTTTTTCATACTTTGTCGAAATTCAACGAAATTAGGTGCGTTGGAACCGTCACGACGAGAGATTTCCAATGAAACTAATATTAGAGTAATTTACACTATTTGAGATCAATTGTAGCCTTTTTATGATTTCATAAACCTTTTTCATGACTCTAAAACGTGAATTATCGAATCGATATCCTTCGAATCTATTCCGATGTAGTTTAAACCTTCGGGTGCTAGTTTGGGATTTCGATTCGTTCATTGATCGAAATTACAACTGTTATCCCTTAATTTCCTATATGTTGTTGTAATGTGAGTTTATTTTTCACGATGTTGTGTTCTATCCACTACGACGACGGTTTTCATGAATAATTGAACCACAATGGATAATGGGGTTTTATATTGTCAATGGGCATTGAACCAACGTTTAATCAGTTTTTAAATTCAAATCCTTTTAAATTAAGTTTGGTTTCTAAACCCGGTTCTGGTTCTATTGATTTATATGTGATTCCTTATCCTATCGATCAGACGAGAAATTTAGTTTATTTACCTTAGTAAAACTGAGGACTATGACCCCTTATACGTTTACTTCGGCGAATAACTCTTGGACTCGTGCGTTCGAACATGTGTGATGATTTTCTCTGTTTGAATAGAAACCAATTACGGGTTCGTAAATATTCGAGAATAGCATGTAGTTATGGGACATGTTGCTATTTCCTTATATAAACAAGCTCGGAGTAATTTCTATTCACCCGGATTGATGTGAATCTTTATGATTTATGTTTTTGTGGTCCTCGATCGCCCGAGAGGGATTTACAATTCTTGGATTTCACTTCTGGAACTTCAATCCAACCTTTATGATTTATGCTTTTGTAGTCCTCGATCGCCCGAAAGGGATTTACGATTCTTGGATTTCACTTCTAGGACTTCGGTCCAACCTTTATGATTTATGTTTTTGTGGTCCTCGATCGCTCGAGAGGGATTTACGATTCTTGGATTTCACTTCTGCTACTTCAGTTCTACCTTTATGATTTATGTTTTTGCGGTCCTCGATCGCCCGAGAGGGATTTACGATTCTTGGATTTCACTTCTGGGACTTTGGTCCAACCTTTATGATTTATGTTTTTGTGATCCTCGATCGCCCGAGAGGGATTTACGATTTTTGGATTTCACTTCTGGGACTTCGGTCCAACCTTTATGATTTATGTTTTTGTGGTCCTCGATCGCCCGAGCGGGATTTACGATTCTTGGAGTTCACTTCTGGGACTTCGGTCCAACCTTTATGATTTATGTTTTTGTGGTCCTCGATCGCCCGAGAGGGATTTACGATTCTTCAATTTCACTTCTGGGACTTCGGTCCAACCTTTATGATTTATGTTTTTGTGGTCCTCGATCGCCCGAGAGGGATTTACGATTCTTGGATTTCACTTCTGGGACTTCGGTCCGACCTTTATGATTTATGTTTTTGTGGTCCTCGATCGCCCGAGTGGGATTTATGATTCTTGGATTTCACTTCTGGGACTTCGGTCCAACCTTTATGATTTATGTTTTTGTGGTCCTCGATCGCCCTAATGGGATTTACGATTCTTGGATTTCACTCTCCGGGGTCACGACCCGGCTTCGTGGGGAGCTTCCGCTCAAACAATGGGTTCGCTACCTAGAGATTGTTTCTCACCTTTGTATGATGTTTTCTGGATTTCTAAATGGTTTTTGATTTATATTTACTTTGATGCGATGCACGTTAATTTGATTTATATTTGGCATTTCCTCTGTCATTTCCTGTTGTGTGCTATTATTTGAATGTTGCATTCTACATTAGCTAAGAGATTATTTAGAGAAGGTTGTGTTGACATGTCATGTTTCATATTTAGTTTTGATTAGATATTATTTTTAGAATCATGTCATCTTGCGTTATATCTCTTATTATCCAGTTTATTTGATAAGTACAGCTAGACTGATCCATTTATTGCTTATTCTTATAAATAATACTCGGGCCAGACCGCCGAGTCATTTTAGGTACTACTCTGGGACTCCTTGCAGGATTGATCTTCCGCCTTCAGCTTGCTACTCTGTTTCTGCAGCTTTATGTACTTTTGTACGCATGACATTATCTATCGTAGTGTACATATTCTTTTGTTTAGGTTATGGTACATGTATTAGTGGATCTTCGTTGACCACTATCTTGTTGTACACGTTCTTGGTTAATCATATCTATTTTGCCTTTGTGATATGATTATTCTGTGTCTGGCTATGAGATATACCATATTCATATTATTGTTGTTGTCTAGTTTATACTGCTTTCCGGATTGCATATAGCCGTTGTGTAGTTGCCTTATGTGCCGAATAGTCATGTCGAAATTTTAATCGGTATCAGAATTCGATGTGCATTCCTCACATGGAGTAACCATACAATCGGTCGCTCTTTACAAACCTCATTCTCCGGTATGGTCTACGACATTTCTCTGAAATGAGCTGGACGATAGTGGGTATAGAGGCGGGGTGCTATAGAAATTATACTACTGTTTTCATTAAGCAAATGGCCAAAACACCAACAACTGTCGAGAACTTTATCAAAGTATCAACTACCTTTTGGGACAAAGAAAGTTCAATGAATCCATCAAAGGAAAATAATTCATGTCAACAATTATGCTTAATAAAGAAAAATCTTCATAAGAGATTCACAAATGGAATAATTGATTCTTGATCGGTTAACCTTTGAGAAGTACTTGATGTTGGTTGTTTTACCTTGACAAGGGTTGAGATCTTGACGACATAGCTTGATAAGTTAGCCATGGTCAGTTTCAATTCTTGCCAGTTTTCCTTGAGCATGATTCAATTTTGGTTAGTTTGCCTTGACAAAGTCCAGTTAAAGTTAAATTAGAATGACTAATTTTTGGTTGATTAACTTTTGGACAGGATTTAATCTTAACCAGTTTACCTTGATAAAGATTGACTTCTTGCCAGTTTAACTTGATAAGTTAGCCATGAGCAGATTCAATTTAACCATTTTCCTTCAGCAGGTTTCGATATTCTTTTCGTTTTTTTGACAAAGTTCAATTAAAAGGGTTTACCTTGACAAAATCTAGTCCACCTTGCCTTTGAGTGAGTTTGGTCAACTTAGTATAATAATTTTTCCTTAAGAAAATATAAACAACCTTGCCACGAGGAGATTCAATCGGATTGCCTAATGACTTTGCCTTGAGTAAATCTGGCCAGCTTTATCTTTGAGTGGATTTAGTTGTTTAGTCTAAACAACTTCCAAAAAGACTTTAATTGACCGAAAGTCTTAGTGGATTTGGTTGAGTCAGATAAGTTGGGAAGATTTTACCTTGATTGACCGAAAGGTTATGTTTAATTTATGATTGGGTTAATTTTGCCAACTGCACTATCAAATGACATGCAAGATTTCAAAAGAAGTCAACAAAATGGGAATAAGTGTGTCAAGTCTAAACCTAAAGTCCAGAAAGTCTTCAATACCTTGAGATACATAACATTTATAAAAGAAATCCCTTAATTTGTGGTAGGCACCTCCAAGCATGAGGAAACACTTAACTCCATCTCAAGATAATGAGATTTTAGTGCCACTATACGCCTCACCGGAGAACTGCCTAGTAGACAGGCGAAAAGCCCTTAACTAGTGTCAAGACGAAGCCCCAGCCCGTCCAGGCACCTATTAGAGGAAGAAAACACTTAATTCAGTCATAAAGTAATGATTTTTTTTTGAAAATGGGTATACTTTTATTACAGGCTTTTCCAGCCTAAAAATCGTGATGCTACAAAACAGCAGCCTAATAATGTACAATTATAACTGATATATACACAAACCCACTCACACGTTCTCCCACGCAAATTAGACTCATCGTCTTCTACAAACATGGAGAGTGGTGCCTTCTTCGATGCAGCGTTCATGGCGGTTGTAGGCTTTCAGCTCCTCGCCATGATTCCGGCCAATCCTCTAGACCCCTTCCTTTAGTAGAGACAGTGGTGCTACTGGTGCTAATGTAAGCTTCCTTCCTCTTGTTTGCAAAATCAATTTGATTTCCACTTAAATAAGCTTCTTAACTCTCTAACCGATCTCTTTTTGTTGTTAAATACTTGGCTATTTCTCTCCTTCCAAATCCACCAACATGCAGTAGCTATGCAAATGCAGTATACTTTAATTTTAATATTTACATTCGACCAGTTCACAGCCAGGTAAGTAATTTCTTCTTGTAGATTGTCACTGTGAGTACTTTGCATGTAAAAATTGAATCTTGTTCGAACGTCAGAGAGAATTTCATTATAAATGTTGCATTGGAAAAATAGATGACGATGATTTTCTTCTTGAATTTCACACATAGGCATTGATTTAAGAGAATTATTCCCCAATTTTGCAGTCTATCCTTGGTTGGTAGCCGATTAAGCATCGCTTTGTACATTATAATCGCTATTTTTGGGGTTAAAACTTTAAACCATACAACACGATGCCATGCAATTGTGTCTTCTTTAGTTCGACAGGCTTCCCACGCTTATTTTAACTTGAATTCACTACTTGGTGTCCATTTCCATATGTCATTTTCTCTGTCTACGTATCAAGGCATATATTGTATGTTTCTTTTCAGTTCATCCGAACAAGGCAAAGTTTCACGTCTCCAGTTGCCATTATATATAATATGACTTATAGTTTGATTGGGGCACCCAAAAGCAGAGTATGTATCCCAACCCAGTGTGTCTATTATCGATTTGCCTTTAATCCATGGGTCTTTCCATAGATCAGTTTCCATTCCACTTGCAAATTCACGTTCACAGTTTGCTGTCAAAATACTTCTCATTTTAAGAATTGCTTTCCAGGTAGCAGATGCATTATTGTCCATAGCCATCGTCCAAAAATTATCTTTAATCTATCTTTTGCTCATCCATTTAACCCAAAGACCTTGAGCATTTATGATTTTCCAAGCCTGTTTTAGAGTAAAAGCCTCTTTCATATCCTTTAGCCTTCTCAATCCTACACCCCCTTCTTCTTTAGGTCTACACAGATCTGCATATTTGATTTTATGTAGTCCTCCTTTCCAAATGAAATCTACACAAACACTTTCACTTTTAGCAATAGAAGCTTCTAGGATGTAGAATGTTTGCAACCAAAAGTTGACTTTAGCTTGTATCACAGTATGAACTTATTCAATCCTCCCTACAAAAGATAATAATCTTGAATTCCAACCTTGCAATTTTCCTCTTATTTTGGTGACAAGCTCCGCACATTCTCTGTTAGTAATTTTATTTGAGGATAAGGGGACACCAAGATACTTTACTGGTAGTTCACCTTCCTGCTCCCCTAAAACATCTAGCACATTACTCTTGTTCACACAGAAGTTATTGAAGTAGCATTTAGATTTTTGCACATTCATCTTAAGGCCAACATATTTCCCTAAGTTATCAAATAACTTAGTAATTAAAATCGAAGCTTTAACATTTGATTTGACACAAATTATCAGGTCATCTGCGTATAACAAGTGGCTAATGGACGGTTGGAAATTATGAATTGGCTGAATCATTTACTCATACTTTGCTAATTCCATCTGAAGAGTAAAATACTCCATTGTTATTTCAAACAAGTAAGGGGATAGAGAGTCCCCTTGTCTAATACCTTGGTTGCTGGTAATGAAACCTTTTGTGTAAGACCCCGTGTTTTTTGTTAACATTAAACTAACGAATTTAGGAATAATTAATTTTAAATGCTAGAATCAAGGGAAATGGGTTATGCCATTGTGTTTGTCTCGGAATTTTGGTTGGGGTAGAGTCCGAGTTTGCGTAAACTGGACTTCGTGTGAAGGAATTATGGTTGTCGGAAGTTTCAAGAAATTCAAATTTAAATTCAAAAACAAATTCAGACTCAAAACCGGGCAGGGGGGGAAATTTCCCGCCCCATGTCAGGTCGACCAGGGGGTCGACCTTAGTGTCAACCTACCCTATAGGTCGACCCGGGGATCGACCTAGGGGTCGACCTACCCACTCGGGCAGATTTGAATTAAGCCCAATTCTGTGTTGCTGCTGAGTCATTAGGGCTGAGTTGTCATTTTGGATGGTTCAGGTTGCTTCTAGGTTGATCGGGTGACCTAAATTAATCCTAATCTCTATATAAACACATGTAGACTCAAACCCTAAAACTAATAAAAATTAGAACCATGGCCGTCATGCTATCACCCCGCAACCTAGAGTAGCCGCCACCAATTAGGGGCAAAGAAAAGCTAATCGACTCAATTCAACTCAAGTATATAACAATAACAACAACGAATTTGTCTACTTCAAAGGCGAGCTAAATCAATTTCAGAACATAGATCCCAGAACTCAAGACCTTCTTTGAGTTGTGAGTTCGATTTTTTTAATAAGATAATTAACAAGTTAATTAAGTTGAGTTATAATTTGGGTTTTACGGCTATGTTTGTAAAACATTGGAAAAATGTGATATTTTGTGAATATATGCTAGTTGTTCATAATGATAGTTTTTGTTGTGGATCCCTTTTTATATGCCCAATCACATATGTTCAATTTGATTCATGTTTAACATCATTTTATATGCAAGTTTGGGTGTAGATTATATGCTAGTTTCTATGTGAATTACACACAAGTTTACATGTGCACCAAGTGAAATGACTATATGCAAGTTTAGGTAGAAATTGGATTCACATATATGAAAGTTTACACCTTTAGGTTTAGATCTATGACGTACATAATTTTATGCAAGTTTGTGACTATGGCCTATGCAAGTTTTGGGTGAAAAACTATATTCATATATGCAAGTTTTGTGTGAAAACTATATTCATATATGCAAGTTTGGGTGAAAACTATATTCATATATGCAAGTTCACACCTTTAGGTCTATGCTTAGATTCATGATAATACAAAGTTTATGCAAGTAACGTTGTAATCCTTATTTGCAAGTTAGATCCATTTAGTGTGTTATGCAAATTTGCGATGTTTCTTCCCTTTTATGTGTTAGACTAATTGCTAGTTTAATATATATATATATATATATATATACGTTTCATGATAAGCGGACGAACAACGTGGGGACGATGGGGGTAATATTGAATATACACATATTGAGAATTGGCATGTAATGGCCTTAAATGGCATACAATTAATTTGAGGCAAAAATTTGTAAAATTTATACCTGAAGTAAATGGACATAATTTAGGTGACAATTATGGACATAAGTATATTTGGAATGTATTTACATATTTGAATAGGGATATTAATCCACTTTGGGGTTAAATAAACATGTGTAATAATAAACCGCCTAAGGCACGAGGTTAGACTCTTTTGTGGTGTAGGACTGCCCGGACCCGCCCGACAAATCCAGCAGCCACAAATGCCAGTCTAATGTGAGAGGACAAAGGCATGAATTAAATGCGTAACAGTTGTAAAGACACGAGGTTAGGCTCGTTTGCGGTATAAGACTGCCCGGACCCGCCCGACAAATCCAGCAACCGCAAATGCCAGTCTAATGTGGGAGGTTTTTACAAGGTTACGGTTCTAATGAATTAAGTAACACTTAACCAGATAAACATGTGGTGGGACATGGGGGAGGGGTTAAGTGGGTGCCTTGGGTGGCATGTGAAATTAAGTGGGTGCCTTGGGTGGCATGTGAAATACGATTAGATGCACTTAACCAAGATTGAAACATGTAAGAAGACATGAATAAGAATGGGGTTAAGTGGGGAAACCTTAGTGGGGACCAAGCATTGGTGGAGGCTTGTGTCAGTCATGGGGGCCCTTATCAGACCAGTAACCCTTTAAGTATCTTTGTGGGCTCGACCCAAGTCGAGGACGGGACACGCGTACTGGGTTCGATTGTAAGAGGTCAAAACGGGTTAGCGTTGGCAACACAAGTCTAACGGGGTCATGTGCGTGTGTGGGCCCGGGCTGGTAGGTAAGACGTTGTTGCATCGTGTAGGCATAAGCCGTGCATCTTTGGTGGTATCGGGTTGCCACTTTGGGGAGTGATACACCCCACCGTGGGACCAGCACGGGTACTATGAGTTAGGGAGCCGATCGCATGGGGGTAGTGGGTACACCTAGCGGAGATAGAGACAGGCAACACCTATGTAGACAATTAGGGGTACACGAAACTACCTTTATCATTATTAACTTCTGTAGGCAGGATGTGACGGCCCGTCTCGCACCAGCCTGCATTTCCTCCAAGAGTGCGCTGTACACATGCCCGACTAGCACAAGACGGTCGTCAGAAGAAAGAAAAGAAGGGAATGAACTAATCAGAGAACCTGTAGAATGTCTCACAGCGCATGGGATAAAATATAATAATAACATACTTGACATAAAACAGGCGAGACAGTGCATAAGCTGATAACTAATAATCAATGTCAACATCAAAGCAGCGGAAATCCAAATACAGCTTATTACAACTTTCCAAATTTACTGTCTCTAAACAAAAGAAAGCTAAAATAGAAGATACACCAACAATGCCCAAGCAGTGATCTTCAACAACACAGGGAGAATATTATGTATATAGTACGTGGAAGCCTCCTGCTCGTCTCCGGATCATCTACCCGTGCATCACCATCTGACCTGTCTCTAGTCTGCTCGTGTGAGCACCCAGAGTAATAAGAAGAGACATAAAACTCTGGGTCAGACATAAAGCCTGGTATGAGCGATAAGCATCTAAACAGGGAAATAACAGGTATACTAAACCATACCTGAACCTGGACCTGCAACCAAAGAGTTAGTACCACATACCGTACAATACTCCAAGGTGCCATAATAATTAGTGTAAGAATACGGGGGTGGGGTGTGCATGTCAAAATGATAGCAACAAATCATCCATAGCAACCATCCTCACACCTCTCACTCAGTGCCTAAAGCGTACGACATCTACCACTTTGGAACACTAGACAAACTGAGGCAACGACGAATCCCGACTTGTAGAAACCCTGCTGTGACCAAGCCAAACACTTGGAGTCATGACCAAACATTTCAATGACCCACTTCATTGGTCATAGCCCTTGGTTCTACCAATGCCATAATGGCCCTGAATCCGCCTTCGTACCTCCTACCATAGTGGTCCAAAGCTATAGGTGTCGATAACTCCTTAGCACGCGTCCCGCAGCAAAGCCCAATCATGAAGTGAACTCGTTGATTCCCATCTGAATCTTAAGCTCTAACTTCTCATTTGGACTTCCTTTGCATCTCGGGTTTGGTTGAATTGGAGTGGGTCTTCAGAAAAGTTGTCGTGCAGTAGCAGCTCTAAAATTCGGTTCGGTTCAGTCACCCATGCTCGGTTCGGTTCGGAGTGCCACCTTCCTCTGGGTTCGGGTCCTTCTCCTTGTCTTCTTTCATTCGATTCGGGTCGGGCACTTCGCTCCGGGTCGGGTCGGGGTCCTCCTCCAGGTCGGGTCGGGTGTCCTTCCCTCCAGCGCTCCAATCCCTAGCTTATTTCTTCACGTATTCCGATCTGATCCCTCCTTGCCATCTGATTTCCCTCCTGCTAGTTCTCCCGAGTGTCTGCTTCCGATCCGAGCCCTGCATCTCCAAGTCGATCCGATCTGGCCTCCAATCGCTCTTCCGATCCGATCCGCTCCGCTCCCTAGCTTACTCCGATCCGATCCCCTTGTCCACCCCAACTCTAAGTGAACAGCCTTCCTTTTTGCCAAGCTTTCTCCAGCGACAAGTTCCAATCCAGTTCGAATCCCCTTGGTCAGTTCACAAATCCGATCCGACCCCCTTTCTCCGATCCGAACCGGTTCGGAACCTACACACTTCTGCAATTTTCCAGCAAGCTTTCTACGCCATTCGACGACGTTTTCGAGCAATTTAACTATTCTAATCAATCATGAAACATACCACAGAGTCATAGCAACATGTAATAGCAACCACAAACAACAACCAACAATTCAAATGAATCAAAATGGATCAAAAGTAGCTAAAACTTCATATTTTCCCTTAAGCACTCTTAATCATGTTTAGGCATACAATTAACAAAACACATCGAAATTATCTCAAATTTCTAACAGAGCCTTAAAACATTATTTTAGAATTTTAAGAATTTTTCCAGAATTTATTTACGTATAAATTCGCTAATCTTCACTAATTACCCTTAATCAACCGTAATTAGTGTCAAAATGATGCTATCACTCACCTTGGCCACAAATGAAATTCTCAGAACTGAAACTCCTCTGATTTGGGGCGAATACTGATGTCTAACAGCGGCTCTAACCTTGCTTTGGTGCTTTTTCTCCTTAATTTGGTGTTGCTAAGCCTAATCTTCAATTAGAGAGTGATTTGGGGTGTTTTAGATGTAGGAAGCCATTACTAAGGTCTCAAGGAGGTTTGTGGCGGCTCAAAACTGAAATGAAAGTGATAACCTAACCCTAATCAGACCTCCTATACCTCTAAACCCGAAATTCCCTTGTGGGCCTAGCTGCTAATCACCCGGTTAAGCCCAATTAAGCTGTTTTTCACCATCTGAAACTTGTTTCAGCCATACCTCCCAAACGGTGAGTCCGTTTGGCTAATGTGACCACTCTATGGAAAGAGAAACCATCATCCGGAGCCAATGGAAGTGGTTTCGGGTCAAAATTCCTTTCCAGTCAAAAGTTATGGCCAAAACAGTACCAACTAGGGGTAAAATGGTCATTTAAAAATCGGGAAAAATCATGAACATAGGAAATGACCACAATAGTCGTCTCCCAAAGTTACAAGACCATACGACTTCGTATGTGAAAGAAATAAATATTCTACGATCCTATGATGCGTAGAATGCGGGTCGTTACACTCTTCCCCCCTTAAGAAATTTCGCCCCCGAAATTCCTTAACCCAAAACATACAAAGGATCCCGCATGCCTAACAACCACATACAACAATCAAACATGCAAAACAAGCAAACAAGCCTATCCTAGCATGCGGAAAACTAAATCGAAGTCAAAATCTTACCAGGCAAAGAGTTCTGGGTGTGTCTTCCTAATGTCCTCCTCTGTCTCCCAAGTACAATCACTCTCGTCCTCGCTCCACTGTACCTTGACTAGCTTCACCGCCTTCCTTCGAAGTTGCTTCATGTCGTGCTCGACAATACGGGCCGGCTTGCGGTTCCCAACCGCCTCGGGTTCTACTTCGAAGTCCTCCAACTGATCAGGCGAAATAGTCATATCTGAGTCGTGAACGAACTTCCTTAGTTGGGAAACATGAAATACGTTGTGAACTCCTGCCATCTTCTCTGGTAAGTCAATTCTATATGCCAAATTCCCGACTAGTTCGAGAACAGGGAATGGGCCAACGAATCTTGGTGCCAACTTGCCTCTCCTGCCAAATCGTATTACGCTCTTCAACGGAGAAATCTTGACAAACACCAAGTCGCCAACGGAGAATTTTAAGTCTCTTCTCCTCTTATCAGCATAACTCTTCTGCCTATCTTGGGCAGCCTTCATTCGTTGTTGAATGATCTTAATCTTATCTGAAGTTTCCCTCACCACATCTGGTCCAAGCATAAACTTCTCGCCAGTCTCTATCCAACATGATGGTGAGTTGCACGGTCTTCCGTACAAAGCTTCAAACGGAGCCATACCGATACTGGATTGGTAGCTATTATTATATGCAAACTCTACTAGATGCAAATGGTCATCCCATGATCCACCAAAATCCAATATACACGCTCTCAAGAGATCTTCCAAAATACGATTCACCCTCTCTGTCTGACCGTCGGTCTGAGGATGATATGCGGTACTGAGATGTAACTCTGACCCTAGAGCCTCTTGTAAGCTCTTCCAAAACCCACTAGTGAACAACGGGTCTCGGTCGCTCACAATGCTTTTGGGTACTCCATGAAATCTCACTACCCACTTCATATACAATTCTGCTAACTTAGCTGCCGTTCTGGTCGATTTGACTGGTATAAACCTTGCACTTTTAGTCAGTCGATCTACAATTACCCAAATGCTGTCGTATCCCGATCTAGTTCTTGGTAAACCATCGATGAAATCCATCGAGACTTGTTCCCATTTCCATTCGGGAATTTCTAAGGGCTGTAACAACCCACTAGGCTTCTTTTGCTCGGCTTTAACTAGTTGGCAATTCATGCACTTGGATATAAACTTCCCAACGTCTCTTTTCATCCCTTCCCAGTAGTAAGTCTGCTTCATATCTCGATACATCTTGTTACCACCGGGGTGTATAGTCAGCTTTGAGTGATGACATTCTCTAAGCACTACATCCCTCAATCCATTGACATTGGGTACAACAAGCTTTCCATTCTTCCTAAGCCATCCATCTCGATCAAGCCCATACTTGTTCACCTCCTCATCGATACCCATCTCTAACTTGGAGATGATTTCCAATAGGTTAGGATCGTCCCTCTGACTAGAGCCGATCCGCTCAATCAAAGTGGGTCTGATCGTCAAACTTGCCAACATTTCTGGATCCAATTCGCACTTTGGTCTGAAATCAAACTCCGCGATAAACTCCAGTTGCTTCCATTCAAGGAACATAGCCCCTAAGCTGGCATGTCTTCTGCTCAATGCATCAGCCACCGCATTGCCCTTTCCTGGTGTATATGCGATGTCAAAATCATAGGAAGCTAAGAACTCTAACCATCTCTGCTGGCGGAGATTTAAATCCTTCTGGGAGAATAGATACTTTAACGACTTATGATCCGTAAATAGCTCAAACCTTTCTCCCAAGAGATAGTGTCTCCACATCTTTAACGCGAACACGATCGCTGCCAATTCTAAATCATGGGTAGGGTATCTTCTCTCGTGCAGTTTCAATTGCCGACTTGCATAAGCTACAACCCTACCGCCTTGCATCAATACAGCACCCAGTCCGGTACCACAGGCATCCGTGTATACCGTCATCTCTTCATCCCCCTTAGGAATGACTAACACTGGTGCGCTTGTCAACTTGTCCTTTAGATTTTTAAATGCATTCTCGCACCTTTCATCCCAGACAAAAGCTTGATTCTTCTTGGTCAACTGGGTCAATGGTGCCGCTATCTTGGAGAAACTTTGGATAAACTTACGATAATACCCAGCTAATCCCAAGAAACTTCTTACCTCTGTTGCATTCTTGGGTGTAGGCCAATCCTGTACCGTAGCCACCTTCGCCGGGTCTACGGCAATACCATTCTCTGATACAACATGGCCCAAGAACCTCACTTCCCTCTTCCAGAAGTGACACTTAGAAAACTTTGCTTTCAATTGGTGTTTTCTCAACACCTCCATCACTACTCTTAAATGTTCCTTGTGTTCTTCCTCTGTCCTCGAATAGACCAAAATATCATCAACGAACACAAGGACAAACTTATTCAACTGATCTCTGAATACCCTATTCATAAGATCCACAAAATATGCTGGGGCATTGGTCAGCCCGAATGGCATGACCAACCACTCATAAAACCCAGACGGCGTCCGAAATGCCGTTTTAGCTATACTCTCAGCTTCCACTCTAAGCTGATGAAAACCTGTCGCGAGATCCAACTGAGAAAATACTCTCGCGCCACTCAACTGATCAAACAAATCATCTATCCGCGGTAGAGGATACTTGTTCTTCCTCGTCACTTTATTCAACTCGCGGTAGTCTACACACAAACGAAGGGAACCATCCGCCTTGGTAGCAAACACAACTGGTGCTCCCCATTCAGAAACACTCCTTCTGATAAATCCCTTCTTCAAAAGATCGCTGACTTGCACCTCGAGCTCTCGCTGCTCTCTTGGTGCCATACGACGAAGTGGCATCACTATAGGTCTGGCATCCTTTACCAAATCAATACGAAACTCAATCTCTCGGTGTGGTGGAAGTCCGGTCACTTCTTCGAAAACATCCGGATACTGGCCAACCACGGGCAAACCTGACAACTCACTATGCGGAATGTCGAGGGAGTTTAGAAAACTAGCCAATACCCCCTTACTGGGTAGACCACCAAACACTATCCTCCGCCCATCATCCGCTCTAGCTGTCACCAACAAGCCCTCACAGTCCACCACCACCCCGTATCTTTGGAGCCAATCTACTCCCAAAATAATGCCAAACCCAGTAAAGCCCAAAACAAAACAATCACAAACAAACATGCATCCATGACTCGATAAGACCACATTGCGACAAATCATGCTAAGACTAGTCGAACCACCAATCGGGTTCGTCACTACTAAAGGTCTATCGACAATCTCGGGCTCCAATCCCAACCTATCTACCAGGTCACTAGATATGAAAGAACTGGAAGCTCCGGTATCAAACAAAACTCTAACGGGAACATCATAAACAGAAAGCATACCTTGAATGACGACATTCTTTCCCTTCTCCACCGCTGTTGGGGCATTCGACGAAGAAGGAATAGCATTAAGAGCATATGCTTTCACCATTTGCTTTTCTTTAGGGGGTTGTGGGCACTTGTCCTTGTGGTGTCCCATTTGGCCACAGTTGAAGCACTTCCTATCCGCTGGCTTGGCCCGACAATTACTAGCATAATGGCCCTTCTTACCACAGCTGAAGCACTCCACATCTTGCTTATTCTTTTTCTTCTGGCCATCCTTAGCCTGATTCTGCTTTCTCTTATTCTGGGAACCACCTTTGCCTCCACCACTAGCTTGTGGCTTTGGCTCATCTGCGGATGCAACCTCAGTCTTCGACTTAGGGTAGAGGCTTTCTGATCTTAATGCTTTCCCCACAATCGATTCAAACGTCTCATCGATGTGGTTAATAAGCTTTTCCCCCAAGTACTGATCCAAACCAGTTATGAATTTCTCATTCTTTTTCTCGGCAGTATCAATAAGAGATAACCCGTACTTCGACAAAGTGTCAAATTCAGCAATATACTCCGAGACAGCTCTGCCATTCTGCTTGAGCTCCAAGAATTTCTTAAACAACATTGACTTCTGAGCAGCTGGAATGAACTTCTCACTAAAGCGAGCCTTAAACTGCTCCCAAGTAATCTGATCTTCGGGAGTAGCTGCCTTTATAGCATTCCACCAATTCATTGCCCGCCCTTGCAGCTGACGGGACGCTAGCTTTCTCTTCATCGCATCCTCGATACCCAAATCCTCGAAGATACGTTCGCAACTATCCAACCAATCTTGAACATCCGTAGCCGACTCCGTTCCGTGGAACGGCTTCCCACCAAGACTAGTATAGTCCTTATTCAGCTTGGCGAAGTCGACTCTTGGCGCCTGCACTATTGGACCACCACCATTTCCACCATTGGGAGCTGCCCTCTGAACATCTCTAAGCATCTCTCTCATGAGGTCAGTAAACATCGTCCTCATGTCAGCAGCATTCCCATTATTGGTTCCCCTACCAGCACCTCTAGTATCTCGGCTCATCGTCAATCTGAAAAAGGAAATGATTAACGACTCCATAGTGGTGCTAGTGCAGTACGACTTCATCCTTATACTACTAATAGTATATATATATAGCTTTTTTTTAAAACCAAAGTAATCACAAATACGCTCTCTCGTATACGTATAATATCTCTCCCTGATAACTTCCCTAGGTTAACTACGCAACCTAGAGCTCTGATACCAAGTGTGACAGCCCGTCTCGCACCAGCCTGCATTTCCTCCAAGAGTGCGCTGTACACATGCCCGACTAGCACAAGACGGTCGTCAGAAGAAAGAAAAGAAGGGAATGAACTAATCAGAGAACCTGTAGAATGTCTCACAGTGCATGGGATAAAATATAATAATAACATACTTGACATAAAACAGGCGAGACAGTGCATAAGCTGATAACTAATAATCAATGTCAACATCAAAGCAGCGGAAATCCAAATACAGCTTATTACAACTTTCCAAATTTACTGTCTCTAAACAAAAGAAAGCTAAAATAGAAGATACACCAACAATGCCCAAGCAGTGATCTTCAACAACACAGGGAGAATATTATGTATATAGTACGTGGAAGCCTCCTGCTCGTCTCCGGATCATCTACCCGTGCATCACCATCTGACCTGTCTCTAGTCTTCTCGTGTGAGCACCCAGAGTAATAAGAAGAGACATAAAACTCTGGGTCAGACATAAAGCCTGGTATGAGCGATAAGCATCTAAACAGGGAAATAACAGGTATACTAAACCATACCTGAACCTGGACCTGCAACCAAAGAGTTAGTACCACATACCATACAATACTCCAAGGTGCCATAATAATTAGTGTAAGAATACGGGGGTGGGGTGTGCATGTCAAAATGATAGCAACAAATCATCCATAGCAACCATCCTCACACCTCTCACTCAGTGCCTAAAGCGTACGACATCTACCACTTTGGAACACTAGACAAACTGAGGCAACGACGAATCCCGACTTGTAGAAACCCTGCTGTGACCAAGCCAAACACTTGGAGTCATGACCAAACATTTCAATGACCCACTTCATTGGTCATAGCCCTTGGTTCTACCAATGCCATAATGGCCCTGAATCCGCCTTCGTACCTCCTACCATAGTGGTCCAAAGCTATAGGTGTCGATAACTCCTTAGCACGCGTCCCGCAGCAAAGCCCAATCATGAAGTGAACTCGTTGATTCCCATCTGAATCTTAAGCTCTAACTTCTCATTTGGACTTCCTTTGCATCTCGGGTTTGGTTGAATTGGAGTGGGTCTTCAGAAAAGTTGTCGTGCAGTAGCAGCTCTAAAATTCGGTTCGGTTCAGTCACCCATGCTCGGTTCGGTTCGGAGTGCCACCTTCCTCTGGGTTCGGGTCCTTCTCCTTGTCTTCTTTCATTCGATTCGGGTCGGGCACTTCGCTCCGGGTCGGGTCGGGGTCCTCCTCCAGGTCGGGTCGGGTGTCCTTCCCTCCAGCGCTCCAATCCCTAGCTTATTTCTTCACGTATTCCGATCCGATCCCTCCTTGCCATCTGATTTCCCTCCTGCTAGTTCTCCCGAGTGTCTGCTTCCGATCCGAGCCCTGCATCTCTAAGTCGATCCGATCTGGCCTCCAATCGCTCTTCCGATCCGATCCGCTCCGCTCCCTAGCTTACTCCGATCCGATCCCCTTGTCCACCCCAACTCTAAGTGAACAGCCTTCCTTTTTGCCAAGCTTTCTCCAGCGACAAGTTCCAATCCAGTTCGAATCCCCTTGGTCAGTTCACAAATCCGATCCGACCCCCTTTCTCCGATCCGAACCGGTTCGGAACCTGCACACTTCTGCAATTTTCCAGCAAGCTTTCTACGCCATTCGACGACGTTTTCGAGCAATTTAACTATTCTAATCAATCATGAAACATACCACAGAGTCATAGCAACATGTAATAGCAACCACAAACAACAACCAACAATTCAAATGAATCAAAATGGATCAAAAGTAGCTAAAACTTCATATTTTCCCTTAAGCACTCTTAATCATGTTTAGGCATACAATTAACAAAACACATCGAAATTATCTCAAATTTCTAACAGAGCCTTAAAACATTATTTTAGAATTTAGGAATTTTTCCAGAATTTATTTACGTATAAATTCGCTAATCTTCACTAATTACCCTTAATCAACCGTAATTAGTGTCAAAATGATGCTATCACTCACCTTGGCCACAAATGAAATTCTCAGAACTGAAACTCCTCTGATTTGGGGCGAATACTGATGTCTAACAGCGGCTCTAACCTTGCTTTGGTGCTTTTTCTCCTTAATTTGGTGTTGCTAAGCCTAATCTTCAATTAGAGAGTGATTTGGGGTGTTTTAGATGTAGGAAGCCATTACTAAGGTCTCAAGGAGGTTTGTGGCGGCTCAAAACTGAAATGAAAGTGATAACCTAACCCTAATCAGACCTCCTATACCTCTAAACCCGAAATTCCCTTGTGGGCCTAGCTGCTAATCACCCGGTTAAGCCCAATTAAGCTGTTTTTCACCATCTGAAACTTGTTTCAGCCATACCTCCCAAACGGTGAGTCCGTTTGGCTAATGTGACCACTCTATGGAAAGAGAAACCATCATCCGGAGCCAATGGAAGTGGTTTCGGGTCAAAATTCCTTTCCAGTCAAAAGTTATGGCCAAAACAGTACCAACTAGGGGTAAAATGGTCATTTAAAAATCGGGAAAAATCATGAACATAGGAAATGACCACAATAGTCGTCTCCCAAAGTTACATGACCATACGACTTCGTATGTGAAAGAAATAAATATTCTACGATCCTATGATGCGCAGAATGCGGGTCGTTACACAGGATCAACTTTTAGGGTGGTTGGTGTGGTGCAGTGTAGTAATTATCTTATAGTGATTAGGTGCGCCTTTAACGTTATCTTTGTTCATCTTATTTCCTTTGTTTGCTCTGTCATGCCCATTGATTCACAGTCATTTCCTTATTTACCAGCTTATTCCTTATCCTAGTTACTTTAATGATTATATTGTTAAAGTTATTGCACTCACCAGACTTTATGTCTGACCCCCTTTGTTTCCACCTCTTTTCTTCCTTTCCCCCCCAAGGTGCTCAGGGTTGGACTAGTACCAGTGGAGCTTGATTTGGACAGCTTTATCTCTTTCTTTTGGAAGTTGCTTGGATTGCTGAAGTAAAGTTCAGCCTATCTTATTTATGGCTATTTTATGTTGGGGTTATGTCTTTTATTTTATGTACTCAGAACTTATTTGTCAAGACGGATAATAAGTGTATTTGGTTTTGTAGTTGGTTTTTGATATGATGTAACCAAACTATTTCTCCGCTGCAATAAAAGTAGTTTTTATTTTCCAAGTACTAATATATTTATATGTCTTGTTTACTTTTCTATTCTATACATAATAAACGCTCCACCAAAATTAAGGCATTCCCTTTGTGAGTGACCTTAATGGAGGTGGGGTGTCACACGTGGTATCAGAGCTGAAGGTTACTAGAATAGATAAGATATTTTGAAAAACTATTTTTCCAAAAAGTATTTTCATAAAGGATACTTTCAAAAATACGTTTTAATGAGAGTATTTTCAAGAGGAAAGTTTATTTTAAAAATATAACCTCCAAGATCCATATATCTTTCTAATTCTCCGTTTGAATCTCTTCATTTTCTTTTTAGCATGTCTGGAATTCCCGAGATACCCGAGGGGATACCGATGCCAGGATGGTTCAGAGGGTATCTGGAAGCTAGGGCCAATGTCGCAGGCTAGCAAATGCTCCTCCTCCTCCTCCTCCCCGTGTTGATACTTTCGCAAAGATATGCAAGGACTTTCGGGCAATGGGCGGAAAACCTTTTCACAGGTCGGAGACATTTGTTGAAGCTTAAAATTGGCTAAAGGAGGTGGAAGAATTGTTTGCAATCTTTGAGGTAGAAGATGGAAGAAAGGTTCAATTAGCTGCCTGGTTAATGAAGGATGAGGCCTCGTTTTGGTGGGAGGTCACTAATGGAGAGCGTCCAGTTGATACATGGCCGAATTTCAGGCGTAGGTTTGAGGCAAAGTTTCTCTCATGGGCCGAAGAATATCTACACATGGAAAGGCTTTTGGCATTGAGGCAAGGAAATTTATCAGTGAAAGAGTACGTCAACAAGTTCAATCAGTTGGCGAGATTTGGCTTGGACTTGGTGAATTCACCCAAAAAGAAGGCCCTGAGATTTGTTAAGGGTTTGAACGAGCCGCTACATGGGTTAGCTATGACCCACATACCTATGGGGGCCACCTTTGAAGGACTGGTTGACATGGCGCTTATGCATGAAGAGGAGAAAGGCACCAATGCTAATAAGGCACCTGAGAAGAAAGGGGATCAAAAGAAACCACAACAGCAACAGCTGAACAAGAAGGGTGGTGAAGATAACAATGGCAAGAGAAAGAAAAGATGCTTTAACTGTGGGACACTAGGCCATCCGAGCAAAGACTGTAGGAAGAAGAAGAAGACTGGTCTTTTCCACTGTGGCGAGGCATGACATTTGATTAAGGACTGCCAAAAGAAAGGGCAGAGGGCAGGGCCTACCTCTGGAGGGCAGATTCAGGCTCTCATGGCACCAGGGAAGGCAAGGGGGCAGGTCCAGGCTCTCGTGGCTCCACCACTGCAAGAACGAGGTAGAACGATTTCCGTTGAAAGTTTAGTTTATCTTTTTGATCATCCTGTTCGCACACTCTTTGATTCTGGTGCATCGCAGTCTTTTATATCTACTGCTTTAGTTGAGTCACTACACCTAAACACCAGTATGGTAGAGGATCCCTTAGTTGTTTCAAATCCAATTGGGGGCTCAACCTATTTGTCAATGATTTGTTTGGATTTGGAAATTTCTATACTTAGCATTGGGTTTAGATGTGATGCTTGTGTTTTAGGCTTCATGGGCTATGGGTTAATTCTGGGCATGGATTGGTTATCCAGTAATGGAGCCGTCCTAGATTGTGAAAAGAGAGAGGTTAGGCTTATGACTCACTTGGGCAACACTCTCGAAATCTCTTGTAATCCCATGAATTCTGTTATGCTAAGTTATCTAGAATCGCTTGACGCGTCTGTTGAGAATTTTCAGTGTGTTTGAGTGGTCCGTGAATACTCGGATGTCTTCGAGGAAATAGAGGGCTTGCCTCCAAAGCGGGAGATAGACTTCCGCATATACCTAGTTGATAACGCAAAACCCGTTCCTTTACCCGTTAGACACATGGCTCCAAGGGAGAGAAAGGAGCTGCTAGAAAAGGGTTTATAAGGTGGAGTATTTCTGAATGGGGTGCTCCAGTGGTGTTCATAACCAAAGCGGATGGTTCACTTCGCCTATGCGTTGATTATAAGAAGATAAACAAGCTGACCAAGAAGAATAGGCACCTACTGCCAAGAATAGATGATTTGTTCGATCAGCTTGTAGGTGCAACAGTTTTCTCCCAATTAGATCCGGCTACCGGATTTCATCAGCTAAGAGTGGCTGAAGATAACATTGATAAGACCGCGTTCAGAACCCCAGACGGTTTCTTCGAATTGCTCATCATGCCTTTCGGCTTGACAAACGCACCTGCTTATTTCGTCGATTTGATGAATAGAGTGTTTCGGGAATTTCTCAATAAATTTGTGGTGGTCTTCGTAGATGATATTCTGATTTTCTCGAAGAATGAGGAAGAGCATGCTTTGCATTTAAGGGAAGTCATGGATACTCTCCGTGCACATTAGTTGAAAGAAAAATTCTCCAAGTGCCATTCTGGAGGGAAGAAGTAAGATTTCTTGGGCATGTGGTGTCCAAAGAAGGGTTAGCTGTGGACCCCGCAAAAGTATTTGCGGTCCAGGATTGGAAGGTTCCAAAGAATGCAACCGAAGTCTGAAGCTTTCTTGGACTAGCATGCTTTTATCGCAAGTTTATTAAAGACTTTGCGAAAATCTCAGCTCCACTTACAAGGTTAACGAAGAAGAATCTGACTTTCACTTGGGAATTGGATTGCGAAGTCACTTTCCAACGGTTGAAGAGGGCCCTGACAACAGCCCCAGTTTTGACATTACCAGATGGGAGCAAGATGTTTACTGTATACACAGATGCATGCGGTATGGGACTAGGCGCTGTTTTGATGCAATAAGGGAAGGTAGTAGCTTATGGTGGAAGGCAGTTGAAAGTGCATGGGAAAAACTACCCAACCCACGATCTAGAGTTAGCAACCATCGTTTTTGCACTTAAGTCTTGGTGCCACTATTTCTTAGGTGAGAAATTTGAATTGTATACTGACCATAAATCGTTGAAGTACCTTTTCTCGCAGAAAGACCTCAATTTAAGGCAACAAATTATGGATGGAGTTTCTCGCCTCATACGACTTTGAGATCTCCTATACTCCTGGCAAGGGCAATGTAGTAGCAGACGCCCTAAGTAGAAAGAAGCTGACCTTAAGTCCTCTCTTTGTAGAAAGGCAAAGTTTGGAGTACATAGCAAATTTTGATTTTAGACCTTCCGTTGATTATGTGACTGGCTTGATGGAAATGCTAGAGGTGCGGCCTGCTTTGTTGGACTCAACAGGAACCACGCAACGTGAGGACCCTCAGCAAGATGATGTGATATATAAGCTGATTAGGGGAGAGACTTCTAGTCACCTCAATAGATACTCCATCGATGATAAGGGTTGGTTGAGACGGGATGGAAGACTATGCGTCCCACAAGCAAGAGATTTGGTGAAGATTGTTATGGAAGAAGCACACCATTCCAAGATGACCATACACCCCGGTGGAGACAAGATGTATAAATATATCAAAAGAGTTTTCTTTTGGAATGGCATGAAGAGGGATGTAGCTAAATTTGTTTCGAAATGCATGATATGCCAGCAAGTCAAGGCGGAGCAGAAGAAGCCTGGTGGTTTGCTTCATCCTCTAGAAGTTCCGCAATGGAAATGGGAAAGCATCTCGATGGACTTTGTTGATAGGTTGCCTAGATCAAGAAGGGGCAATACCAGTATTTGGGTAATAGTGGACAGGCTCACGAAAAGCGCTCATTTTATACCTGTCAAGAGTAGGAGGACCGCCTCGTCTTTAGCCTCCATTTATCTTAAGGAGATAGTTCGACTCCATGGGATACCTTCCAGCATAGTGAGTGATCAAGACCCTATCTTTACAAGAAAATTTTGGAGGAGTTTGTAAGAGGCCGTAGGCACACAACTATGTTTAAGCACAACCTATCACCCTCAAACCGATGGTCAGACGGAAAGGGTGAACAGAGTATTGGAAGATCTTTTGAGACTGTGCATTCTTGACTTTGGAGGATCTTGGGAGGATCATCTCCCTTTGGTGGAATTCGCTTATAACAATAGCTAACAAGACAATATAGGCATGGCACCCTTCGAAGCTTTATATGGAGGGCCATGTCGATCACCAACTTGTTGGTGGGAGTCCACAGATAAACTTATACTCGGGCCGGACATGAATAGAGAGACTTCAGAGAAAGTGGACTTGATACGAAGGAGAATGAAGACTGCCCAAGATAGACAGAAATCCTACGCAGGCAAGAAAAGGAACAACCTTGAGTTTAAGGTTGGGGATAAGGTGTTCCTTAAAGTATCTCCTTTGAGGAATGTCATCCGCTTTGGGTCCGTAGGAAAGTTGGCACCACGATTTGTAGGACCATTTCCTATCATCGAAAGGATTGGGACGATGGTCTACATAGTAGAGCTACCTGAATGACTGGCTGGAGTTCATAATGTTTTTCATGTCTCTCAGCTACGATAGTGCTTACATGAGTCAGCAGAAGTTGTGGAGCCAAGCATATTAGAGGAAGTCGAAGTAGAACGAGAAGCGACTGTGAGGAGAGTTCCAACTCGTATCTTGGGGATGGAAGTCAAAAAGCTAAGCAATTGTGAAGTTAAGCTTGTCAAAGTTCAATGGAGTGACGCCGAGGAAGACGCGACTTGGGAGACTGAGGCCAAAATACATGCAGCCTACCCTTTTCTTTTTGAGGGTACATCTTTGATCTCTTTTTCCTTAAGTTTATTCAAGCTTGTATCTACCTTTTTAGTGTATCTCCTCGGTCATATTCTTTATCCTTAGGTAGAGACCAATGGATGTAAACATGTATTTGAAACATGTTATGATTGATGAATGCTAGTGGATGCAAGTGTTTGCTAGTGGTTGCTCGTGGATGCATATACACACACATTAGGCACTAGATCGGCTCAATCACTTTCATACTGCATATAAATGTGTGCTTATTTAGGTTAATGGATGTATAATGGTTGTGTTATCATATGGATGCTACATTCAGATGAATGGTTGTGCACGCATGTAGAAATAATATGTATCATTAGGGATCTTTTGCATACATAATGGACACATGGCACTACCATAGTTTGCATTAAGGAGGTCAACTGAATCAGTAGACCGCCTGATTTTGAATTAGATACAGACATGTACACACACTGTGCATATAAAAATGAAAGCATTAGAAGTCTTTTAAGCATAATGGATGCCTGTGTTTGATGATTGAGTAGATGGACGATTGGATGGTAGGATATGTATTCTTCGTAACTTGAAGATTTCGGGGTCGAAATCCTTTAAGGAGGGGGGAATGCAACACCCGGTGTTTTCTGTTAACATTAAACTAATGGATTTAGGAATAATTAATTTTAAATGCAAGAATCAAGGGAAACAGGTTATGCTATTGTGTCCATCTCGGAATTCTGGTTGGGATAGAGTCCGAGTTTGCATAAATTGGACTTCGTATGAAGGAGTTATGGTTGTCGGAAGTTTCCAGAAATTCAAATTTAAATTCAAAAACGAATTCAGACTCAGAACCGGGCAGGGCGGGAAATTTCCCTCCCCAGGCTATGTCGACCAGGGGGTCGACCTTAGTGTCGACCTACCCTATAGGTCGACCTGGGGGTCGACCTACCCCATCGGGCAGATTTGAATTAAGCCCAATTCTGAGCTGCTGCTGAGTCATTAGTGCTGAGTTATCTTTTTGGATGGTTCAGGTTGCTTCTAGGTTGATCGGATGGCCTAAATTAATCCTAATCTCTATATAAACACATGTAGACTCAAACCCTAAAACTTAATAAAAATTGGAACCATGGTCTTCATGCTATCACCCCGCAATCTAGAGTACCCGCCACCAACTAGGAGCAAAGAAAAGCTAATCAACTCAATTCAACTCAAGTCTATAACAACAACAACAATGAATTTGTCTACTTCAAAGGCAAGCTAAATCAATTTCAGAACACAGATCCCAGAACTCAAGACCTTCTTTGAGTTATGAGTTCGATTTCTTTAATAAGATAATTAACAAATTAATTAGGTTGAGTTATAATTTGGGTTATATGGCTATGTTTGTGAAACATCGGAAAAATGTGATATCTTGTGAATATATGCTAGTTGTTCATAATGATAGTTTTTGTTGTGGATCCCTTTGTATATGCCCAATCACCTATGTTCAACTTGATTCATGTTTGACATCATTTTATATGCAAGTTTGGATGTAGATTATATGCTAGTTTCTATGTGAATTGCACACAAGTTTACATGTGAACCAAGTAAAATGACTATATGCAAGTTTAGGTAGAAATTGGATTCACATATATGCAAGTTTACACTTTTAGGTTTAGATATATGACGTACATAGTTTTATGCAAGTTTGTGACTATGGCCTATGCAAGTTTTGGGTGAAAAACTATATTCATATATGCAAGTTTTGGGTGAAAACCATATTCATATATGTAAGTTTGGGTGAAAACTATATTCATATATGCAAGTTCACACCTTTAGGTCTATGCTTAGATTCATTACAATACAATTTTTATGCAAGTTATGTTGTAATCCTTATTTGCAAGTTAGATCCATTTAGCGTGTTATGTAAATTTGCGATGTTTCTTCCCTTTTATGTGTTAGACTAATTGCTAGTCTAATATATATATATATATATATATATATATATATATATACATACATATGTCATGATAAGCGAACGAACAACGTGGGGACGATGGGGGTAATATTGAATATACACATATTGAGAATTGGCATGTAATGGCCTTAAAAGGCATACAATTAATTTGAGGCAAAAATTTGTAAAATTTATACCTGAAATAAATGGACATAATTTAGGTGACAATTATGGACATAAGTATATTTGGAATGTATTTGCAGATTGAATAGGGATATTAATCCACTTTGGGGTTAAATAAAGATGTGTAATAATAAACCGCCTTAGACACGAGGTTAGACTCTTTTGTGGTGTAAGACTGCCCGGACCCGCCCGGCAAATCCAGCAGCCACAAATTCCATTCTAATGTGAGAGAGTAAAGGCATGAATTAAATGCGTAACTATTGTAAAGACATGAGTTAGGCTCGTTTGCGGTATAAGACTGCCCGGACCCGCCTGACAAATCCAGCAACCGCAAATGCCAGTCTAATGTGGGAGGTCTTTACAAGGTTACAGTTCTAATGAATTAAGTAACACTTAACCAGATAAACATGTGGTGGGACATGTAGGGGGGAGGGGGGTTAAGTGGGTGCCCTGGGTGGCATGTGAAATTAAGTGGGTACCTTGGGTGGCATGTGAAATATGATTAGATGCACTTAACCAAGATTGAAACATGTAAGAAGACATGAATAAGAATGGGGTTAAGTGGGGAAACCTTAGTGGGGACCAAGCATAAGTGGAAGGCTTGTGTCAGGCATGAGGGCCCTTATCAGACCAGTAACCTATTAAGTATCTTTGTAGGCTCGACCCAAGTCGAGGACCTGACACGCGTACTAGGTTTGATTGTAAGAGGTCAAAATGGGTTAGCGGTGGCAATGCAAGTCCAATGGGGTCATGTGTGTGTGGGCCCAGGCTGGTAGGTAAGACATTGTTGCATCGTGTTGGTATAAGTCGTGCATCTTTGGTGGTATCGGGTTGCCACTTTGGGGAGTGATACACCCCACTATGGGACCAACACGGGTATCTACGAGTTAGGGAGCCGATCGCATGGGGGTAAGTACACCTAGTGGAGATAGGGGCAGGCGGCACCTATGTAGACAGCTAGGGGTACACGAAACTACCATTATCATTATTAAGTTCTGTAGGCGGGATCAACTTTCAGGGTGTTTGGTGTGGTGCAATGTAGTAATTATCTTATATTTATTAGGTGCACCTTTAACGTTATCTTTGTTCATCTTATTTCCTTTGTTTGCTCTGTCATGCCCATTGATTCACAATCATTTTCTTATTTACTAGCTTATGCCTTATCCTAGTTACTTTAATGATTATATTGTTAAAGTTATTGCACTCGCCAGACTTTATGTCTGACCACCTTTGTTTCCACCTCTTTTCTTCCTTCCCCCTCCCCCGGTGCTCAGGGTGGGATTAGTACTAGTTTATCTTGATTTGGACAGCTTTATCTCTTTCTTTTGGAAGTTGCTTGGATTGCTGAAGTAAAGTTCAACCTATCTTATTTATGGCTATTTTATGTTGGGATTATGTCTTTTATTTTATGTACTCAGAACTTATTTGTCAAGATGGATAATTAGTGTACTTGGTTTTGTAGTTGGTTTTTGATGTGATGTAACCAAACTATTTCTCCGTTGCAATAAAAGTGGTTTTAATTTTCCAAGTACCAATATATTTATCTGTCTTGTTTACTTTTTTTTCTATACACAATAAACACTCCACCAAAATTAAGGCATTCCCTTTGTGAGTGACCAAAATGGAGATGGGGTGTCACATTTTGGCACACCATTAATCAAAATAGAAAAGTAGGAGACTGAATACATTCAGAAATCAATCTAACAATCTTGTAAGGAAAATTTATCTCCTTTAACATGTGCACAATAAAATGCCTATTGATTTTGTCATATGCCTTCTGCAGGTCCACTTTCAAACAAAATTTATCAGTACCTTTTTTGTTAGAACTTCTAACAAGTTCATGTGCCAACAAGGAATTTTCAGAAATACTCCTTCCTTTAATAAACGCACTTTGGCACTCCGCTATTAGATATGGTAAAACCAATTTTATCCTATTACAAATGATTTTACTCAAGATTTTGTAAAGGTCGTCACAACATGCGATAGGTCTATAATCAGCAATTCTGGTTGGTTTCTCGTTCTTTGGAATCAAACAGAGAAAAGTGTGATTTATCTCTTTGATAATTTTACCTGACCTGAACGCTTCTTGCATTGTTGACAGCAAATTATTTTTCAGGTCACACCAGTGGGTTTGGTAGAAACTGGACCCGAAACCGTCGGGCCCAGGGGCAGAGTCAATGCTGATTGACCAGACAGCTTCCTTCAGCTCCTCCTTAGAGATTCGCCTACACATCATCCTCCTACCCCTAGCATTGACCAGCTTGTGGGGAGCAACAACAGGTAAGTCCGACACTTGTTCACCATTATAAAGATCACTGAAATATTGTACAGCTTCTTCTTCAAAATTTTGCAAGTCCAGTATTGAATTCCCATCCTGGTCAAGAAGTTGAAAATTATGATTAGTATTACGTCTAATTGACATTTTAGCATTGAAAATTGTGCATTTGTTTCCATCAGAGATCCACTTCTCCTTAGCTTTTTGTTTCAGTTCAGTGGCTTAAATTTTCAGTGCTTCCTTCATTTTAGATTTGCATTGTTGATATTGCCTCCATACTTCATCACTTGCATCACCGTTATCAATTAGTTGCACAAGTTCATTGTTTCTTTTTTCAAGCTTTATGATGTTGTCATCTTCTTTGTCCCTTGTCCTATTCCACTCCTTTATTCTTTGTTTAGTAGTTTTGTGGAATTGAAGGAAGTTGTACATATGATCATAGGTGGTTGGTGCAAAATTCTGACGGTCTTCCACTTCATTATAACCATTTCAAGATTCCCAATGATTAGCATATCTAAATGGCTTGCCTTTAGCATTACTATCTCGCTTAACTAGTTTTATATAAATGGGGCAATGATCACTCATTGAAGGTGGTAAAACATTTACTTTTAGATCCGCAAATTTATTCAAACATTCAGAATTAATCAGGACCCTATCAAGTTTGCATGATATTTTCCTGCTCTCACCACTTCTCCATGTAAAATGCAGACCGCAGTGGACAGGTTCAACTTACCCAGATGTAACAATGCAGTTACTGAATTCTGATAGTTGGGACACCCTTATGGTAGTGCCTCCCTGTTTTTTATTAGGTTTGAGAATGGCATTAAAATCCCCCATTACAATCCATGATACATGAATACTTTGTGATAATAGTTTGATTTTGTCCCATAATTTTGTTCTCTCTTCCATATTGTTACTTGCATAAACTACAGTTACACAAATTTGCAATCCCCCAGTATTAATAATAGTAACAGTTATTTGTTGTTCATCCCTATCAACCGGTTCACATTTCCATATAGACTTGCACCATATGATATGAATTCTACCATTATCTGTGTATTCATTTGATCCCAGTCATTGCCCATTTGATCATACAAGAACCTTAAGTTATTTTCAATTAATTTGTTCTCTAAAAAACCCATGAACGAAGGTGAATAACTGCTTTGAAGATTATGGAATTCTAAAATACGGGTATCATTGTTTAGACCTCTCACGTTCCAACTAATCAGCGACACTTAGAATTGTGGGATTTACTCCTCAAATCCCAAGGAGGTAACCCACGCCCGTTATTAGCGTCCTCATTTTGCCTCTGTTGCATATTAAACAGTTCAGAGTAAACTGGATTAGATCTTGTGAATCTATTCTGTAAGTTAGAACTCATGCCTTCTTTGTCATTGTCATTACTCTCTAAATTTATGTTTAAATCTTTTAGTTCATCCACTGTTGCAGGCATTTGCTCCTCCTCCTGCTGATCCTGCACCGGAGATTGATGAAATGATTCTGCTTGTGCAATAGCTGATCCAGACTCCACCACGTGATCATATAAATCAACCACCACCTGAGTAGAACCACTTGCTATAGCTTGCCTTGTACAGTTAGAATTAGTGCTGTCATCTGCCATTTTGTCACTATCCACTTCAGTGTTTTTGGGTTGCTGCTCTTCCTCACCTTGCTTTTTGCCAAGATTCTTAGCTATCCACACCTGTTTAACTGGTTTAGCAACAACTTCACACTGATCAGATGCATGACCAAAGCATTTGAAACTGGAACAAATAGGGGGCATGTACTCATATTCAATTTCCTGAATGTATATATTGCCGTTCTTGTCTTTACCTCTTATATGTGTTTTCTTTTCAAGATTTGCTTTTAGATCCACTAACACTCTTGCATAATTTAGTCGTTTAACGTTTTTAGTGAGATCATCCATGGCCAAAGGGGTACCCACCAAGCTAGAAAGTTTACTAATACCTCTAGCATTCCACAAAGATAGATCTAAGTTCAATAATCGAATCCACACAGGATGAGATTCCATCATATCTCTTTCTAACCGTAAATTAGGTTCCCATCACTTAGTAAAAATCAGTTTACTGTCCATAAATCATGGACCTTCATTCATCACTCTGTTACAATCCTCTTCTAGTTTAAATTTTATCAAATAGAAGCCATTCATTGGAGCAGCCTCTAACAAACAAGCAGGAATCCCTTAAATAGTGTTAAAGCAAAGCCCTGGCCCATGCAGGCGCTTCCTAGAGGGAGGCAGTCATACGATACAAAGCATTTTTTGGAATTTAGATTATTTCTCCAAACAAAGGGTTTTTGGAAGTCAAGTCATCTCTATAGACATTTTTTTTGTTAGACAAAGTTATTTCCTTAGATAAAAGTTTTCTGAAAGTCAAATTATTTCTCCAGGGAAGAGGTGGTTCCTGGAAGTCAGAACATTTCTCCCGATACAGGGTTCCCATATGTTAAATCATTTCATTAGATAAAGGAAATAGGTTTATCAATCTACCAGACAAAGTGTTCTGGTTCGCCAATTTAGTAATCCAGATAATGGCTTTTAGGTCACCAAATCTATTCTAGATGAAGTTTTATGGATTATCAGTTTGTAAAACTAGACAAAACTATCAAGCATCAAACAGAGATATAGATTTATAAGTTGACAAGTATGAGACATATCAAGCGAGAATATCTAAATCACAAGTCTACTCAACTCGGGAAATTGCAATGCAAATAATATGTAAGGCCTAATTATGGCAAATAAAAAATTCATAAGTGAAGCAACAGCTATGGCTCAACTAACAACAATATCAAGGGAAACATGGAAGATATAAAAGGAAATTTATTACAAACCCAAAAATATGAAGCAACATTATGCTACATGCAATGAGTGTGTATCTATATTGTATATATGTAAAATTAATCATGGGTATTAGAAATTAACCAAGAAACTCCTTAGAGGAACTTTTAAGCTTTCAACACTCGAAGAAGAGTCCTTAGTGTGAAGAATGGATGTAGTGAGAATCAGCTTCAATTCTTTTCTTTCTTCCTAATATGATTTTCATCGTTAATGGAGGAAATTTGAATGTCTGTGGCAGCATTAAAGATCTTAATCGATGGTATGAAATCGTTTACTTTTCTCTAAGTCTTTCAATTTTTCGATTACGGGAAAGCCTTTACCGACAATTATCTTTATTAAACAAGCGTAAAATTTTTTGTGCTCTATGAAGGAGCTATCCCATTTCTTTTGGGTGTAATGGAGGTCAAACCATTTCGATCCTCGGGATTGTCAGGAAATTAAAGGCTCAAAGTCTTCCTCTACTCTGCATCTTGTGCAAATCTACTTACATATGTTTTTATCTGGTTTGTAATATCATACTAATATTGTCCGGTGTAGGAGTTTCCTCCTAATAAAATAAAACATGAATAACCTATTAGAATAAGGAAAAAAATTCTTATTCAATCAATTGTGCATTACATGTTTTAACAAGTACAAGCTTTTGAAGAGAATTGTTTAAAAACTAAACAAAATACAAGTTCATATTTCTTATTCACTAGAAAGACCAATGATGTTGCATAACAAGTTAGCACTAAAATTACTGGCAGCATCGAGCCATTCGTCTCTCTTCTTCCACAAAGTCGAACTTGAAACTAAGGAGCATATGATATACCTCTTGTAAATGTTTTAGAAAACTATTCTAAACTAAGCAAGGGTTTCAAAAAATGATCTTTTATCTTCAAATTCCCTTTTTAGGCTCACATGTATGCAAAGAATCTATCGAAATAGGGTTATCAAGAGAGAGTATTGTATGCATATATATATATATATATATATATATAGACTAAGAAAGACATGAAGATGCTATCTATTAAACTTTTAAAATACAAATGTGATATACGAAAATTATTCTTTACTGGGTTTGTACAAAACCAACTTCTTATAAAATTCCACAAAAAACATATTCGAGTTTTTCTGGCGGAAGAGATTGGCCTGAAAGTGAAGTGAATAACCCTGGGCATGTTAAAAGCTTATGAAGAAGAGGATATGTAGAATCATATCAGACCTATCCTTGCATCCAAAAAGTTAGCATATACAGAAATATATACTATTCTATTATCATCATGGGATACATTCTATAATGATACATATAAATATATCCATCAATAATATCAATATCATATGGCATCCCTAAATTAAGACTAATCTAACAAACATAAAATCCATCACCCATCCTCACATTCAATCACTCGATGCATCAAGAATATAATCCCCGTTACTTTGGTTATCCAATCCATTAAAACATGTGTAGGTTCCAATGTCGACAAGCTCTACTAAGCATCTACTACATCCTACGTCGATGGACCGTAGAGGACTACAATACCAAGTCCAAAATGTCAACATGCTCTGGAATTTAGATAAATCTGGTTAAAAAGGTCAACTAACTCTAATCCATCCTTCTGTTGCACCTTCAATGGTATACCAAAGTTCTGAATAGCAAAACCCCTTTGCACAAATTCTGCACAGCAAATTCCATCTCTAGTCTATCCATAAGACTACCGTCTGAAGTCATCACATTGTATGGACAATCCTCGACAGTCCTCATTTGTCGTAAGATACCATCATGTATCCTCTATCCTCCTCTAATTGTCACATCAATATGAACTAATGTCTTCCTCTCTATGTCGGGAGGAAAAGCCATCCAACACCAAAGCCATCGCTTCCCATCGTGGAATCATGAATATATAATGGTGAATCATTACGTAAAACACCATAACTTTGTGTTACACTAAAACCACTGGTCAAAGAGTTATCACGTCAAAATTTACATTGAAAAAGCTATCATATCGTGCTCCTTGAAGTTGCACCATTGTCTATGTCAAATTGTTGGCCAACTACAATAATAATTAACATTAGTCACTCTATAATGGTCGATAAGAACTACTCTGATCATGTATTTAAAAAAAACTGGTTAAACATACATCAATGAAAACACACGATGTTCATCTTGAAATACAAGCTCGTTACCATGTCCATCCTTCGTCTTCAGTTCCATCATAGTAGGCCGAGGGACATGCTTCACATTTAAAACCAAGCTCTAATGTTGTTCCATCTTTTAAACAGTCGCTACACTCCATTGATCCGCTGTCTTCAAATTAGCATGCACGCTCTGATGCTATTTTATGAATCTATCTCATATGTTCGATTTTACCATTTCTTGTGCACTCAATAAAAGTAAACCAATTTTTGCATATATTATTTACAAGCACCAATCTCTAACAAATGAGATTTTCCTTGTCCTAAGTTGTCCAACCAAAGTATGCAAATAAGCAATAATGCAACCAATAATCCTATGAATATCTAAAACAACATACAAGCAACCACAACACGTCAATGTAATGCATAAAATCTATCTAAAGCAGTTAAAGTGGGATAAATACCAAAATAGCCTAAATGTGACAGTGTTTTCAAAATAGCAAGTAAATGGGTAAGTGAAATATTTAGGTTAAAACTATTCAGATTATATTTTAGTTCTTTTATTTATTAGTGATTAGGTTTAACTATCCTATAAATCTTGTTTCAATGTTTGAAATCACTTAACTTAGCTAAATCCATCAAAATTTGGTACGAAACGCAAAACTTTTTGTTATGAGTCATACGCAAGAAACCACATTCAAAGAAGACCTTATATGCAAAATTAATGCAAGTTAGAAGCTTGAAATTTAAACAAAAATTAAAAAACAAACAACACACACTAACCAATAGAAACGTGACACGTTAGTCCTCCCTCATCTCCTGTCCACACAAATATAGCCTGTGTTTAATCCCATTAGGCTGATAAAGCTTCCCCATGCATGTACCCCAGTACTATTAGATGTGCTAACGATCAGACTGCATCATTAAAAACCCCAACTTCAACTCTCCCTTTTCCAAAAATGTCATGAGTTCCGTGACGACTGCCCCATACTTCATACATCATACTATAGGGAAAGTGCGCTGCATGACATGGATTGTATATAATAATTAAATATATAACAAGATGTAGTAGTGAAGCATGATAAAGAAGAATTCCTATCTCCGAAAAGTAGATGAAATTAGGTACAATGCATCTCAATATTTGAACATTTGAGTACAACATGCTTCACTGCACCCCTTATCAGATTACATAAGAGTCAATAACAAAAGTCATCCAAATAGCTATATAGTAGATAGAAATATGTAAGCCTCCATCTCATCATCGCACTGTTGCATCATCACCTAACCTACTTCCTACTACTCAGTCTGCTCAATAACATCGTTGATGAGCACCCCAGGGTAATAAAAGGGAACATAAAACTTAAGTCGGACAACAGTCTAGTACGATCAATAAAAAACTATCAATAGCTATACGAAAAATATGATACTAGATAGTCCAAGTCTCACTTGACTTGTCTGTGCAACCAAAGAGTTAGCATATAATAATCTCATAAAATATGGTACTCAAACAACATAGAAGTAGATACAAGTCAGAAAAGCATTCTCATTCCCCGTTTCTCTTCAGTATCCAAAGTTATAGTCTACCCATATAAATAAAAGAGAACATACAGGCAACCACAGAACAAATAACAAGCAATAACCTAGCTATCACCGATTGAAGCCTTGAATATATTGATATCGAATGACCGGATGTTTCCATTCATCAAGGGATAATAAAGAATCCAAGTTCTAGTTGAACTACCATATATTGCACGTCCAAGACAACTAAATCACTTCCTAAGCGATCCAAAGTACACGATCTCTCAGATATTGATTGGTATCCTTACGATACCCATGTTTTAATTTTGCTGGGATCCTTTGAAATATCAATTATTACTTGGCACTTCTAATCATATGAGATATCCAAAATTCCATCTCTTCGCTCGAGTCATACTCAAGACAGTCCATTATCTCCTAGCCTCAAGTTGTCTATCACATTCGCCTTCGACCACTCCTGCTTGAGTTTACAATGGAAGAATCAACACTATTTTGACGATAACTCCCAATTTGTAGACGATGTTGATGAACATAGATCACCAGAAACTTCCTGAAGATCCTGGATTTCTACCCTGGGACCCTGAGACCCAAACACTATCATTTGATGGATTGGTTCCTATCCATGGGTTATGGACCAGTGTGGGTCCATATACTTAACCAAAGATGACTACGTTTCTTCACTTCCTCGTTACAGACCTCAAGTACATCCCTCTTTTCCATTCGCATAGCCGAACACCTCCATGAAGCCTTCTATGATGTTTTATCCTCATGTACTCAAGTTACTGCACTTCGACCCATTCAATTTGATTCGAACTGTGAAATAACTTACCCAAGTCCATGAGATACCTCACACCAATTTTTATGTCGATCCACTTTGATTTGATGGACCGGTGTCAGTCCATAGTCTATGGACCGAAACCAGTCCATGTACTCAATGATTTTTCAAACGAAAATTCTTATGTCGCTTTCCAGCAACCTCCAAAGCTCCTCAGCCAAGTTTCATCTGAATTTAATCATCTAAACCTCCGATTTTCTATAATCTTCGATTCTATGTCTTAAAGCACACAATTCTAAACAAATAAATTAGTCATAACATACAATTCAATCTTACAAATAGTAATTCGTGCATTTTAAACATACACAATCATATGAAAACGCATATACATGAATCATATCAAAAATGTAACGACGCTCGAAACAAAACCTCCTTCCTTCTGCATAGGGAGCATACATATGAGCTGGCATTAACAACCTTGTAAAAAAATAGATGTAGCATAATTTGACGCTAATAACATAGAATTTTCGTATTAAACATAATAGATCAAACAAATTAATTAACAATTATCCAAACTTGGTTATCCTAGGATGTCTAGATCTGAAAGTAACATGTATCATTCTATTTTAGAGATAAATTACCATATAAGGTGTGTAATTATCCCAGTTACCATATATGATCCATAATATCCATGTGAGAGATCTCTATCACCTACCACTACCTAGATCCAACGCAGTATGATGATGGTCCAATTCGAACAGCAAAGAAAATGCTTGAATATGATGAAAAGTGATAAGATACAATCTTTCATAATGCAGATCTTGCCTTTAGTCACTATACATGATGATTTAATATAATAAGAGATTAGGGATTTTAGATTAGGTTGAACCAGAGAATCACGACTTCCAACCTAACGTTTGAAATGAGGTGAAAACCTATAATTCTTTCTCACAATATCTATTTCTAGCTGCAGATCATTAACTTAATTGGTTGCTGATCAATCCCTTAGCTATTAATTAATTTGTATGTAGAAATGAAAAACTATAATAATGATTTCTCTTATATCGCTAAGCCAAATCTTTAATGTAACCACTCTACGGAATGACCAACCACCATCCCGATCAAATAAGACTAGTTAGAACATCTTATTCGATATCTAGAAAAAGTTATGGTTAAAAACAGCAAGTTACAATAGCAAAACGGTCACAAAAAGATTCGGTAAAAATCATGGACATGTATCACATCCCATGAAGCACATATTAAAATGTGAGGATTGTACAACCAATACGGAATTAAATAGAATTCTTTTATGATCCTCCAATATATGAAATACGAGTCATTATATTCTCCCCCTTTTAGGAATTTCACCTTCAAAATCCCAAGCATATAGGAGTAAACATAGTATCCCACAAGCCTACCAACCATAAGTAGTCAATCTATCATCCAATCTAGCATCCAATAATCCACGCAATCAAAATGCTACCCTAGCATGAAGAACTCTAATAGTACAAGACACAAAGGCACAAGTATGATTAGGGCTGTCAATGAGTACCTGAAAAATCTAATATCTGTCTGCATTCCTATCCGAAATACGAAATATACATGTTGTTTGAAATGCGAATATGAATATCCGATATCCGAAAATCATTCCGAATACGGATATGGTTATAGTGGCATTCATATCCCAAAAACATCCGTCCTATTTTCTGATATGTGTATGTATGTATATGTGTGTAAGTATATATTACACAATTTTTAATTTACATTTAAGATTAAATTAATATATGAATTTCCTTAAAATAACTAAATTTAACTCAACTATTGAATTATAAAGGAATGTTGTATTTGGTATTATGCAACATTTTAAATCATGTACTCATTTTATTTTGTGCTATGGTTATAATTAAAACATAATTGTGTATGTGCTTTTATGATTTATGTTTTGTTTTATTTTAGTCTTAGGGTTGTGTATTTCATATTTGAACACTTTATCTCTTAAGATATTTGTTGTAAGAAATTTATTTGATTGATGTCCTGCTTGTAATTTTTAAATACTTGTATTCACATTTTCAAAAAAATATTTTATGAGCCAAATTTGCATGTAAGTGATGTATTTGTAAACTTTTATTGTTTTATTTTTGGATAACTGCATCCAATGTACAGTTTTAAGTTTCGGATACAGATATTTTGGGATATCCGTATTCGCTAAGGCGGATACGGATATAGATATTTTCAACTGGTATCCACGGATATCGGATACGGATTCAGATACGAATTTTCATTTTCGGATACGGAGTCGGATACAACACTTTCTGTATCCGATTGCATCCGTTTACAACCCTAAGTAAAATATAATATATGGGACATAGCACTCAAAAAGTACTGGATAAGTCGATTTTGTCGTTTTATTTATTTCCTATGTGCAACCATCTTCATTCTCGCTCCATTGTACCTTCACTATCTTAAAAACCTTTCACCAAAGTTGTTTCGTGTCATTCCTAACAACCCGAAGCGGCTCATGAGGTCCAGAAATTTTTGGTTCTACATCTAAGTCTTCCATCTGATATGGAGATACTACCATACTCAAGTCATGCACAAATTTTTGTAGATATGACACATGAAAACATTGTACATACTCGACATCTTCTTAGGTAAATCCACTTTTTAAGCAAACTTCCTGATATGCTCCATCTTCTTAGTTAAATCCACTCTATAAGTAAGCTTCCCGATAAGCTTTGTAACCGAAAACGACCCAACATTCTCGAAGCTAGCATGTCTTTCCTTCCAAATTGAACGACATGCCTCAGAGGTGAAACCTTTACAAATACTAAATCTTCAACTAAAAATATTTAATCCTTTCTCCTTTAATCAGCATAACTCTTCTAGCGATCTTGGAATGCCTTCGTTCGTTGCCAAATGACATCAATTTTATCCATCATTTCCTTATCTTGGCCAAAGTACCAACATTTCTTTATACTTTAACTAACAAGAGGGTGAATTGGATGGTCTACCATACAATGGCTCGTAACGTACCATGCCAATGCTTGACTGATAGCTATTGTTGTAGGATAACTCAAAAAACTGAAATGGGTCTTTCCACGATCCCCCGTAATCCAATACACAAGCTATTAGCAGATCTTTCAACACTCTATTAACTCTCTCTATCAGACCATCAGTTTGGGAATGATAAACCATACTCATATATTGCTTGATTCTCAATGGCTCTTGCAAACTCTTATACAATCCATTGGTAAAAAAAGGATCTCGATCACTTGGTGTAATCTTAGAGTTTCCATGGAATCGAACTTTCCATTTAATATACAACTCAGCTAGCTCAAATGCCATCCGGGTAGATTTGATGGGGATTAACATTGTGCTTTTGGTCAAGATATCCACGATTACACGTATATTATCATAACTTGCCCTAGTCTTTGGCAATCTATAAATGAAATTAACTGATACTTGAACCCATTTCTGCCTAGGAACCTCCAAAGGCTGCAACAGTCTACTTAGTTTCTTTTATTTAGCTAACAAACTGATAATTTACACACTTCGAGATGAATCTTATGACATCCTCTTTCATACCTTCCCAATGGTAAACTCTTTTTCATATCTCAATACAACTTATTACCACCATGATGAATTGTTAATCTAGAGTGATGACATTCCCTCATAACCTCATCTTTTAATCCATTCACATCATGAATGACCAATTTCTAGATTCGACTCTCATTCCCTCAGATCAACTACATAGCTCTTTATTTCCTTAGATTCGGCTCTCATGTCCAATCTCTAGACGACCACTACAAGCTTAGCATCATCTATCTCACTTTCTCCAATTCTTCCGATCAGAGTAGGTCTAATAGATAAGCTTGAAAATATCCGAGGCTCCAACTCACGGTGAGGCCTTAAATCAAAACAATCCAAATACCCTAGGTGCTTCCACTTGGTAAACATAGCTCCTAAACTGCATATCTTAATCCTAATGCATTGACCACTGTGTTACCTTTCCCTGAAGTATAGATAATAGCAAAATCATATAAAGCTAAAAACTCTAACCACTGTTGCTACCGAGGATTCTAATCCTTTTAAGAGAAAAGACACTTCAATAACTTATGATTCGTAAACATCTCAAATCTAATTCCCTACAGAAAATGTCTCCACATCTTCAGAGCAAATACTGTCATCGCTAGCTCAAAATCACGAGTAAGGTAATTCCTTTCGCACAGCTTTAGTTGTCGACTTGCATGAGTCATAACTTTACCTTTTTACATTAGCACTGCTCCCTAATTAGTACCACATGCATCGATATATACAACCATCTGCTCTTTCCCACTTGGAATAACCAATACAGGAGAACTTGTTGACCTCTCTTTCAAGTCCATAAAAGCTTGCTTAAACTTTGCATCCCATGCAATGACTAGATTCCTCTTCATCAATCCAGTCAATGGTGCAGTTATTTTTGAAAATTCCTTGATAAACCGCCGATAATATCCAACTAAACTAAGGAAGCTTCTATCATCTATGGCATCCTTAGTGTTGGAAACTGGGGTGTCTACAACACAGTGTTGGATGGATCTTAAGGCTATTAAAACACTAGAAGTGATGAAATGTTTATTAACTACTTACATATTAGTATAAAATAGTATTTATTTAAATTACAATAAGAAACATGTAATCAAAGAATAAGAAATAAAGTAAAACGTTGAAAAGTAACTAACACCCACATTTTTATATTGGTTCAGATTAACCAATCATATATATAGTTATGCACTCCACTATGTGGAATTTCACTATAACTGCATGCTTTGCACGGGTGGCAGGAGCATATTTACAACCTTGATTTCATAGGCCAAAAATGCACCTTATTCTTTTCAACAACAACAAATTATGAAAAGCTGTCGTTTCTTCAGTACAGATTACTGTAGACTTAGTACAACGATCCTATAGACCTCCAATGGCAATATATCTTTGAATTCTTTGAGGAAATTGGATTAAATCAGAGAGATATTGACGTGAATTCAAATATAACTATTTGATATTTTGTGGTTTGCAAATTGTTGAAGAACTGGAGTAAAACAGAATGGATTTGCAAAGATAATTGGAAAATATTCAATGGATTTGTATTGCATATGTTTAGAGAAGGAATAGAAGAAAATGAGAAATCTTATTGTTAAAATTCATTTTCAGAGACCTTTATATAGTGGTTGAAGAGATGCATTTTTTGGTGAAAATCGAGTCAAATCACTCTTCATTTAGAATTAAAAAAACTGAAAAACGACAAGTGTGTCAACATGCCCTACCCCCCATGACGACATCGAGTGTTCCAAAAATGAACAACAACATTAATAAGTGTTGAATTTTTTTGGCTATTTAAATTTCCTTATATTTCTACATTTTGTTGATTTGGTTGAGGTTAATGGTTACTATGCTTCAAGTATAATTGCCATGAGATCTTTAACAAGATATTCTAAGGTTAAACCAACTCCTCATTACTTCAAACACTTCTGTCCTTTAGCATTATTCTCTAATAGATTTTGGTCTTCAATTGCTCTGATTATCGTTTCTATGTAATTCTTCCATTGCTTTGATTATCTTTCTTCTATAATTCTTCTTTTGTACTCTCGCTTATCTCTGTAAGTGTCACCATAATATATCTGAAGTAACTGGACAGCTCGAAGATATTTTAGCAGCAATGTTTATATGGTTGTTGTCATCGAAACTAATACCTACGGTATTAGCACTTAGGTCAATCCCAATCCTAGATTATTGAAACCTCAGTAGGATCCATGGTATTCCTTATCCCGATAGACATAACCTAAAAATTTCACTTCTTTTTTCCATAAGTGGCACGTCGAAAACTTAGCTCTCAGCTGATGCTTTTGCAAAATTTCCAAAACAATCCTCAAATGAATCTTGTTCCCTTTTCAGTCTTGAACTAAACTAGTATACCATCCATGAACACAAGCACAAACTTATTCAACTGAACTCTGAAAACCTAATTTATAAGATCCACAAATTATGCTGGTGGGTTAGTCAATCCATATGGCATCACCAGTACTCGCAAAATCCGAATGGTGTCCTAAAAACATTCTTCGGCACACTATCCATAGCCACTCTTAGGTTTTGAAATCCTATCCCCAAATCCATTGTGGAAAACATCTTGGCTTCAAGAAGCTGATCGAACAAGTCATCAATCCTTAGTAATAGATACTTGTTCTTCTAAGCCACCTCATTTTTCTCATGGTAATCTAAAGACAATCTCAAAAATCCATCAGCCTTGGTCACAAATTGTGATGACATGCCATACACTACTGGTGCCCATAACTAAAAATTTGCTCTGTACAAGCATCCGATCAATGTAAAGAGATCGTTAAGAGAAGGTAATAGTAGAAAAGAATAAAAAGGTAAAGAAAAGTAGGAAATGGAAGAGAAGAGAAAGGGGAAAACATAGTATAAACACAATCACATAACCTATCGTATATCTTACATTGCATCTAATAATATTTAATAATAACAATCTCAGATATAAAATAAGCGAGACAGTAATAACTATATAAGTCAGATAATCAAAATATACAAACTTATACAGTTATACAGAACATAAATAGAGCTTATATAAGAGATAAATAAACTCAACTGATATACAGTCTCTAACAAAACATATAACACTGCTAAGGCTCCACTGTCAAGGACGAAACAAAACAACCAAACACTCTTGACTAAGTGACAACACAAAATAAGTTACCACTTACTTCTCTCAACAAAAATCATTGAAGCAACTGTAACAAAGGAAATAAACTCGGAATTTGGCATGGAGTCAACATTCCCAGTCCTAAGTATAAACACAATCAAATTTGGGATTGATCCGGCCGACCCAAACCTAAGTCATACATTTATTTTCGAAACAAATAGATGATGCAAAATCAAAGTAACAACTTACTATTTGGAAGACAATTCAACATATCATTGCATATTGAATTTCTTTCCAAATATGACAAAATTCACTGAAAATTTCAACAGCACCTCACTTGTACGGCTTGATCCAGAAAACTCCAGAATCACCATGCAAGGCTCATCCCCACAAAGAAAACAAAAGCTCAAAAGTGGCTAACCATACATGGGAAAAAAATCACTAAAACGTACCAAACGGCAAAAATCACAACTCTACATCTATTATATACCTCTTTTAAAGCATGTTTAGCATTTAGATGCAAATAAAAGTGAATTTGCATCCAAACAAATCAAATATTGCTTCTATGTACCTGGTCATATACTCAACAAAGAGGATTAGAGATGATAGTAGAAATAATAATAAGGGAATAAACATGTCAAATAAATTGAATTTATCTAACAGCAACATGTCAAGTCATGTATGGATTTCATTTGGAATAAATAAGCAGTACAATAATATAATTTTCCCGCATGCCTAACAATCATATGGAATATAACTAGACATGCAAACATCATCAATCAACATACATAAGCAAAACAATGGAAATTATAGAAAATAACAACGTACATATCCAAGCACACTGGATAATAACCCAACTAATAGGACACATCAAATATTAAATTCAATCCATATATGACGTGATAACTTGGTTTTCATTTCAAAAAAATGGAATTGTAATCTAGCATCTCTCGTCAATAAATCGAGTATAACTCAAGCGCTGTCATACTCTTCCTACTTTCCATGGCAACCTATCGATGGAAACCATCAACAACTATTCCCGCATCCATTAGGAAATCTCGAATAGTTATAGAAAACTATTCGATCCATCCCATTCAGTTATCGCTAGCTGACATTGCATTCATTATGAAACGAATGTGTAATCAACCCATTCTCATGATGTCGGAAACTAATAACACCTTTTCAATACGGAACCAACCACCTCGATCAAGCCCGCACTACTTCACGTTGAGTTATGGAGATGTATCCGGTAATAAACACAAGCGATGTTCACTGATGAAATATTTCTTCTGAACTAGTACCTCTCTAACTCGACACAAACAATGACTGCATTTCCTATACATGCCCTTAGGAAATTCAGGCTCGTAAGAGGCAAAGAATTTCAACAATTGCCACTAGAGAAGGTTGAGATACTTCCCAAGGAAGAGAAATTTCAATGACGCGATATCACCAATGATTCTAATCCCCATGCTAACAATTAGTGCCTCCAACTCAACAAAACAAACTCTATCGCCATCGACTCCAAATCGAGAGTTGAATATTCCTTCTCGCATGGTTTTAATTATTGACTAAAGCACAATAAACCCCCGTTTGGAAATAAATCGCACTTAAACCACCCATACAAGCAAGTGAGTGCTATTGGCCTCTCCCTCCTACTCAAGACGAGAAATCAACACCCTCATGGGTCAACTCTAAGTTCCTAGCCATTCAAACTCTCGCAGGACTCATAGCAACATCCTGTTCGAGACGCCATGATCTAAGTACTCCACTTTTCATCAATGAAAAAGTGAAACCCCTACAAACGAAGCACAAGATATGTAGATTCACTGGTTGGCCTAAACGGCCCAACCAATTAACCAATTTCAAAGCAACGTATAATACATTGTAATCGGCGTACACCAACCCGCTATTCACAATAAATACAATCCACTCAAGATTCTAAACCAAAAGAACATCTATAACTAGATCGATATAGAACTTGACTCAAACATGGTGGCAATCTAGTCACCTCGTAGAATGTGTCCAGATACTCTCAAGCTACAAGCTTAAGAAACGACTCACTACTAGAGACTGTTTCATCCCGCTATCGTTTAATCATAAGCAACTCGCTATTGAAAATATAAGTCCCAACCATGTCACTAAACCAAAGACGAATTACTACTGATCTTAACCCAGCCCATTATCGTTACCAACAACCTCTCACTACCACTGATATTTCGTATCCTTCTAGTAATTGAACTGATAGACTAAAATATTAAGTTCAGCTAAGCTCATCAAACAAAAGCAACCATCACCAATTGACGCCTTGAATATATTGATATCGAATGACCGGATGCTTCCATCCATCAAGGGATAATAAAGAATCCAATTTCTAGTCGAACTACTATAAGTCGCACATATATTTGCCTTCCCAAGACAACTAAATCACTTCCTAAGCGATCCAAAGTACACGATCTCTCAGATATTGATTGGCATCCTTACGATACCCATGTTTTAATTTCGTTGGGATCCTTTGAAATATCAATTATTACTTGGCGCTTCTAATCATATCAGCTATCAAAATTCCATCTCTTCGCTCGAGTCATACTCAAGACAGTCCATTATCTCCTAGCCTCAAGTTGCCTATCACATTCGCCTTTGACCACTCCTGATTGAGTTTACAATGGAAGAATCAACACTATTTTGATGAAAACTCCCACCTTGGAGATGATGTTGACGAACATAGATCACCAGCAACATCCTGAAGATCCTTGCTTCCTACCCTAGGACCCTGGGACCCAAACACTATCATTTGATGGATTCGTTCCTATCCATGGGTTATGGACCAGTGTGGGTCCATATACTTAACCAAAGATGACCAAGTTTCTTCACTTTCTCGTTCTAGACCTCAAGTACATCCCTCTTGTCCATTCGCATAACCGAACTCCTCCATGAAGCCTTCTATGATGGTTTATCCTCGTGTACTCAAGTTACTGCACTTCGACCCATTCAATTCGATTCGAACTGTGAAATAACTTCCCCTAGTCCATGTGATGCCTCACACCAATTTTCATGTTGATCCACTTTGATTTGATGGACCAGTGTCGGTCCATAGTCTATGGACCGAAACCAGTCCATGTACTCAATGATTTTTCAAACAAAAATTCTTATGTCGCTGTCCAGCAACCTCCAAAGTTCCTCAGCCAAGTTTCATCTGAATTTGATCATCCAAACCTCCGATTTTCTATAATCTTCGATTCTAAGTCTTAAAGCACATGATTCTAAACAAATAAATTAGTCATAACATACAATTCAATCTTACAAACAATAATTCATGCAATATCAAACATACACACTCATAAGAAAATTCATATACATGAATCATATCAAAAATGTAATGACGCTCGGAACAAAGCCTCCTTCCTTCTGCATAGGGAGCATACATGTGAGTTGGCATTAACATCCTTGTAACAAAATAGATGTAGCATAATTTGATGCTAATCATATAGAATTTTCATATTAAACATAATAGATCAAACAAATTAATTAACAATTATCCAAACTTGGTTATCTTAGGATGTCTAGATCTGAAAGTAACATGTATGATTCTATTTTAGAGATAAATTACCATATAAGCTATGTAATTATCCTAGTTACCATATATGATCCATAATATCCGTGTGAGAGATCTCTATTACCCAGCACTACCTAGATCCAATGTAGTATGATGATGGTCTAATTCGAACAACAAAGAAAATGCTTGAATATGATGCAAAGCGACGAGATACAATCTTTCTTAATGTAGATCTTACCTCCAGACACTATGCATGATGATTTAATATAATAAGAGATTAGGGATTTTAGATTAGGTTGAACCAGAGAATCAAGGCGTCCAACCTAACGTTTGAAATGAGGAGAAAAACTATAATTCTTCCTTACACCATCTATTTCTAGCTGCAGATCATTAACTTAATTGGCTACTAATCAACCCATTAGCTATTAATTAATTTGTACGTAGAAATGAAAAACTGAAACAATGATTTCTCCTATATCGCTAAGCCCAATCTTTAATGTGACCACCCTACGGAATGACCAACCACCATCCCGATCAAATAAGACGAGTTAGAACATCTTATTCGATATCTATAAAAAGTTATGGTTAAAACAGTAAGTCACAATAACAAAATGGTCACAAAGAAATTCAGTAAAAATCATGGACATGTATCACATCCCCTGAACCACATATTAAAATATGAGGATTGTACCACCAATAAGGAATTAAATAGAATTCTTTTATGATCCTCCAATATATGAAATACGAGTCATTATATTCTCCCCCTTTTAGGAATTTCACCTTCAAATCCCAAGCATATAGGAGCAAACATAGTATCCCTCAAGCCTACCAACCATGAGTAGTCAATCTATCATCTAATCTAGCATCCAATAATCCACGCAATCAAAATGCTACCCTAGCATGAAGAACTCTAATACTACAAGACACAATGGCACAAGTAAGATTAGGGCTGTCATTGAGGACCCGAAAAATCCGATATTTGTCTGCATTCATATCCGAAAATATGAAATATATATGTTATCCGAGATGCGAATACGAATATCCGATATCCGAAAATCATTCCGAATACAGATATGGTTATAGTGGCATCCATATCCGAAAAACATCCGTCCTATTTTCTTATATGTGTATGTACGTGTGTAAGTATATATTATATAATTTTTAATTTATGTTTAAGATTAAATTAATATATAAATTTCCTTAAAATAACTAAATTTAACTCAACTATTGAATTATAAAGGAATGTTGTATTTGGTACTATGCAACATTTTAAATCATATACTAATTTTATTATGTGCTATGGTTATAAATAAAACATAATTGTGTATGTGCTTTTATGATTTAGGTTTTGTTTTATTTTAGTCTTAGGTTGTGTATTTCATATTTGAACTGTAACGATCGTGAATTTCGCTCGATCCGAATCGAGCACTAAACCGACTAAGACCGTTCGAAACCCCTGATTGTTTTGATAACACGACAAACCAGAAAGCAGACATAAGAACATTTCATTGTTAGTTACAACAATTCATCAGAATACAAGAATATACAGAGTATAAATAAATATTACACATTCGATAAATATTAGAGATTACAATACATTACACAACAGCAGAAAATAATACAAAGCACAACTGAAGGAGATATACAGATACAGAGCTTTCCGGATATCATTCCAGCTGTAAATCAGGATCCTGTGAATATAAATCTGCAAAACCAAAACTACTAGCTGCCCATGTCAAAATAAGGGCACCCAGAGTTTAGGTTAAAACAATAAACTCCAGGTCAGTCATGTGACTGGTGTGAGAACTAAAACAGTTATTAATCTTTATTTTAAAGTCAGGTAAATCGAGGGACCACGCCGTATAACACGGAACGGGTTTCCTCCCAAGAATACCAGTGCATAAAACAACAACGCAATGCTAAATAAAGAAAAATGAAGCTATTATAAGACCTAGGTCCCATCACACAATGAGGATAGGGTTTTTACCTTATAATATCCAAAGAATGCTTGATACGCTAAATTCTATCTTTTATTATTACTATAAGTGAAGAAAACAATTTCAATCATAAGTATCAATCATAGACGGCATAAGCGACCCATACCTCTATGTCGCCATAGATAGGTTATACAATCAAAACCGCAAAGACCCGTATTGGAAGTTGGATTTCCATCTGTGAACCGAGGCAAAAGATAGTCCTCACCGATTTGAGACTCTCTAGCCCGAGCCTCAGGATCAGAGCTCAAGTGACCCTTGGATCGTCAGGGCCGGTCCACCGATGTGGATTAAAATGCCTGAACACTGCGTTTCCCCACCCTTTGGGGCGTAAATGAGCCAAATGACTCCATCGGCTCCACACAGTCATCGATATATCCGAGGCGGCTCGCAACAGCAACAACCACATAAGTCAAACTCGTCAGGGCGTGTAAAACCACTGACGCCACTTCTAACTAGAAGGAAACGCATGCCCTCCTTGGGGTCCTCTCCCGTTTCTGGTTCACAACCGGCGTGTGAGGCTCGCGAATCAACGCTACACAAAGCTGTGCCACACAGGCTGTGCTTTGATCATCAACCACAAGACTCTGCTTTTCAAAAGAAGCCTTGATCATATTGCCACTTAGGAATGCCACACAGGCAATTCACTCCATGCGTTTGATATCCATTAATACATAACCTCTGAGCTCGTACATCTCAGAGAAGGGCCTTAAGAAAGAGAATAAATTCTCCGCCGCCAAATAGATATATACTTAATAGAAATCAACCATACAGAATAAAATCCAATGTCAGACACACAGTCCATTTACAAGTTCATTCTGGGTCTGAACGAAACCGGAGGCACCTTGTACCTCGCATATCCATCGATCACCAAGTACATCTGGACGACCACTAACTGATTCCCTCCTCTTGGGTGTACGACCTAATAAAGATCATCAGTAATCACCCAAACGACGTGAAGACCTCCGGTCTTCGACCACCGTCTTCACCCTCGACACCACGTCGAATTAGTTATTCAGAATGGGATAAACCCGGTCTTTCTGAATAACTCGCGTATATAATAAACAAGTACTACACAACCACAACATACGCCTCATTCCAATTCAGAATATTCTTTTATTCAAATATTCTTATACTTTGGGAAAAGTTCCCATTAATTTTATCAAAGATAAATTCTTTAAATTTATTCTTTAATCTCCTTTTGAATATCAATTCAAACTAGTCGGGTTTGGCGAACCACACCGAAGTAATCATTTATTTCATTTCCCAATACAAACCTATTTATCCCGTGAAGTAAAACCGGTCATACTTCATATCTAACACCACGGTGTTATCGGTAAATTCAATTACCATTTCACGTTCAAATCTAATCAAAGATTTAACTATCGCCAGGAGAAAAACTGGTGATACTCCATCCTCGATTAATTCAATCTAATTAAAGATTCATTAAAACTCCACTTAGTTTTAATCTTTAATTGGGTTAAAGAACCAATGTCATTTAAAACACGGTTCACGATAAACCCAAAATCACATTCCATTATTATCGGTTAAAGAACAAGTGTTATTTAAAACACCGTTCACGATAAACCCAAAAATCAATTCAAATTCAATTCCAATTAAATACCATTTAATTGGTACACTTCATTAAATCTAAACAAAAAGATTTAATCTTTTCTCAACTGGGTTTAAGAACAGTGTTAATGAAGACACCATTCACGGCAAACCCAAATCACATTTGATATTAAATACAAGGCTCTGAATAGAAAATATATCGGCTTATATTCAATATCAAATTCTACGACCGCAAACATCGTATTGGAAATAACGATATTAATATATCTTTCAAATTCCCATAACAATATCTGTATCATCACGAAATCCAACATCGAAATATTCCAAAGACAATTTTGATTCAAATCCATTCCGATTCAACTATTGGAAATTCTGGTTATTTTCAAAACCATTTCAAATCCAATTTATTTATTTTAAAAATAAATAAATTATTATTCTAGTTCAAAACTAGTTCATTTTGATAAAAATCTACCTTTATCTTTTCGAATATGGAAATTTTCATCCTAATTCTTCCCAAATCATTTCTTGTGATTTTACACAAATTATTACTATTTTTAATAATTTTATCAAGGCCTGTACAGTCGATTTCCATCAACGGCCATCGAACTGCACTTACAGCGACCTTTTCCAAATTTGATTTGGACATAATTCCAAATCCAACCATGAGATTTCAAATCTCTCATAGCCATTAGAAAGCTCTTTTCGATACGAATCCAACGGTTTCGGTTTTAGGAGAATCCGACGGTCGGATCTCCCGTATTATCCATTTGAAGTCAATGGTCGAAATTCGCGAACTGCCGCGGCGTGGCGCGTTTTATTCAGGCCATTATATTATATATATAATGTATATATTTCGTCGATTTCCTTTTAAAACGTATTTTATAAATCGTTTTAAATTCGTTTTCAAAACTATTCAACTTCATATTTAAGTTCGAATCAAAATTTAATATTCCACATCATCGATATACAAATGATAATATTTTCAAACGTTATATTTTGAAATCATTTTCTTTTCTATATTCATTATCAAAATGAATAAAATCGATATAAATATCGTTCACATCAAAATGTCGTCAATCTAATCAACATGGCTTTTATTCAACACATGAATGTTTTCAATTCAACACATGAATTTATTTTCTATTCAACACATGAATTTATTTTCTAAATTGGAATGAGGCCCAATCAATTACCATATAATGTTTATTATATGGATTCCCTACAACACATGTATATAACAGCAACGATAAATCATCAACCATTATCCAGAGTGCACCACACAACTGCATAAGCATTAAATATCAATAATTAACGCTTACACAGTCTGTCAACCAATTGGTCGACATACTACTAAACAATTGGAATTCGTGTACGTCAATATTATCCCAACACTCGTGTGGGGTTTCAAATCAACAAACACGTATTTTGTTTGTGCGGTTGGGCGATGTGTAAAATTTGTCGTCCCAATCAATATCAATCAAATCAGTGTATATAAACAAATCTCTGATTTGTTTATAAATATTTATTTTATATACACGTTAAAAATCATATTTTAACTATAAAATATTTTATTTCATTCCACTTCACACAATCAAATTTCACAACACAACAATCAAACAAACAAGTCATCCATGGTCTGTGGACGACGGGTGTCGGTGCTACCAAACACCGTATGCATCCTAGTATATATTTCCACTAGAAATTAAAATAAAAGTGAGGAGTTCTCACCGAGGGTTCCACTCCGCCATGCTTTACTTTTGAACTGCTGAACCGTCTGGATCTGTTTACAATTCTAATGTAGTCCTTGCCTCGCTGTTCACAATAAAAAATATATTTTTATTGCTTCATTCTAATAAATAAAAATCCTATTTTTTTTCTACTTCATATATTTTTACAACGCTTCTTTCTATATAAAAATTATATTTTTATATTTCTACTTCTTATATAAAGATCGAATTTTTATTATCTATATAATATAAAAATCATATTTTTAATCTTCTACTAATATAAAAATTATATTTTTAATTCTCTACTTATACAAAAATATTATTTTTAATTCTCTACTTATATAAAAATAATATTTTTATATAATGAAAAATCATATCTCTTCGTTATTAATATAAATTCTCTCTATATAAAAATATAAACTTTCTATTTCTAAAAATCTAATCTTTCTTCTTTAAAATATCACAACTTTGCGTCATTAAAGATCACATCTTTGCGGTGTTAAAAAGCTAATCTTTGTATGAATAAAAATATATACTTTATTCGAATAAAAATATATTCTTTATACAAATAAAGTTCTAAACTTTATCTACATAAAAATCATACCTTTATAATAGAAACCATATTTTTATACCGCCACTTCTATATGTAAAAATCCATTTTTTATCACAATATATATACATAAAAATCGTATTTTATTTTTACAATGCTAACCCATAAAAAAATACATTTTTAATGCCGTGTTATATATTTCAGATTTTTAAGACAATAAAATATGTATATAAAACTAAATTTAACCAAAATAAAAGGGAAAACACACTCACTGTGTTCGGTTTTACAAAGGAAGGGGACCCAGCGACGGAGGCGGCTCGTCGGAGGAACGTTGGCCGGGGGATGGTCGGCCATGCGACGGTGGCGTGGTGTAGGCGGAGGGGGTTCGGGTGCATGGAGTTTGGCGAAAATAGGGGGGCCGCGTTCAGAGATTGAGGGGGGGGGGGGGGAACGGCTGAAGGAGGAGGAAGAAGCGGCGGCGGATGTGGGGTGGGGGCGCGACGCGATCGATTTAGGATTTTTCTTTTTTTCTTTTTTTTCCTTTTCTCCGAAGTGAATCGGGAAGGGTAAGAGGGAGAGAGGGCCAAAAGTATATATAATTTATATATATTTTATTATTTTAAATTTCCTAAAAGCAACGTTTTATTTTCAACTCGAAATCGAACCCACCGACTGTCGTCCATAGCTAATTACCCCCATTCCGAACACAATGGGATATGTATCGTAAGCTGATTCGATCGTTTTGATCAGTTTTCATCAAAATCAAAATATAAATCTATATATTGAATTTGAACGTACATTTTATTTTACCGGGGCCACATACTAACTAGAAAAATTCCCGAAAAATATTTTCTAGCTTCGTATTGACGATACGGTCCTAACAAAACTAATTTCGTCGAATTCTGAGACTGTTTGAAAAATGGCCATTTTCTGGTCGATCGAAATTGAAAAAACACGTACTTCGCTACGCTCACATATTGATTTGAAAAATTATGAATTTTGGAATCTAACATCATGGACCCAACAAAGGTGGTTTCATCGAAAACCGAGGTCATTTGCAAAATTTCCATTTTTAAGGGCCAGAATTCCATAGCGACTATTTTGAATTTTCAACTGGGCATAACTTTTTATCCCCGCTATGAAAAATCAATTTTTCGGATTCGTTGGAAAGATATTCTCAATTAGATTCAAATATTTTTGGTTTCGCCAAAATCTGATTTATTTTGAATCCTGTACATTCATTTGAACTTTGAAATTGAATTTTCAAACTACCGCGCCATTTCCAATTCCTTTTATAATTTAAAATAAATATCTATATTCTAACGACGATTCAAATAAATATATACGTTCGAATTCTATTCAAAATAAATTTCTCATCGTTATTATTTAAAATAAATCTTTTTAAATAATCAAAATTCACTAAAATTTCCAAAATAAAAATTTTAAATTGGCTCAGATTTCCGGGTTATTACAATCTCCCCCACTTAAAACTTTTCGTCCCCGAAAAGGTACGAAGCCGAAAGTTGTTTAACTAATGAACTCAACTTTCTTTATTTCCTTCACAGCTTAAATTCTTCAACTTTTCAGTTTCTAAGAACTTTTCAAAATTTTCAAAAATTTGGCTAACACCCTAAATTTCCGAAAAATTTCGCCATAACCTCCCCTGCACCGGGGACTTCGGGATATTTCATATAGCCTCCCATGGCCTTCTTCAATCCAAAACGAAAAAGAAACAGCCAAGCGGCTAACCAATCGACTCATAAAATCGTCCAAACCCAATAAATTTGTAAACATGTACCTATTTGTCGGGCAAACAATTTCATTCTTTTGCTCTAGCCTCCTTGCTATGACCTGTTCAATGTAAGTACATGTATATGCAAGCAAATGCAACAAATTTTCAATACACTTCACTATTTTGTTCAATTTGGCTAAAGGTTCAACATTTAATTAATCAAACAATAATCAAACAACACAACCAGCAATCAATTACTGAATTAACGTTTCAAACTCATAATTTTGATACATAGTCAAAAATCACATTTTTGATGCCAAATCACAACAATAAGCCCTATCTAGCTTTGGTTCTCACACCAGTCAATTGGAATCATATAGAAATCCTACTTTCGAAACACGAAAATAAATTCTGATGATGCTCGAGTGACAATTAGAATCATCTTCGAGCGACTAGAGTGTGATTCTATATCTATCCAGTATATTAAAACTTCGAATACACGTTTGCAAGGCGTATATGCAAAATCTTTATATACCGGATTGTCCAAATTCAATACAAATAAATATTCAAATACGAATAATTGAATTAAATTTCAAAACAAAACTTGTTTTCATTTTAAAAATATACTCTTCACACTCGTTCTAGGATACTACTGATCCAATCTCTAACGAGTCATTCCCATTGGATATTACTAATCCAATCTATGATGAATTCTTTCATTTGGTTCTAACGTGTCTTGTTCTCCGAGCTCTGTAAACCAAAGCTCTGATACCACAATGTAACGATCGTGAATTTCGCTCGATCCGAATCGATCGCTAAATCGACTAAGACTGTTCGAACCCCTGATTGTTTTGAGAACACGACAAACAAGAACGCAGACAGAAGAACATTTCATTATTAATTACAACAATTCATCAGAATACAAGAATATACAGAGTATAAATAAATATTACACATTCGATAAATATCAGAGATTACAATACATTACATAATAGAGGAAAATAATACAAAGCACAACTGAAGGAGATATACGGATACAGAGCTTTCCGGATATCATTCCAGCTGTAAAATCAGGATCCTGTGAATATAAATCTGCAAAACCAAAACTACTAGCTGCCCGTGTCAAAATATGGGCACCCAGAGTTTAGGTTAAAAAAATAAACTCCAGGTCAGTCATGTGACTGGTGTGAGAAATAAAACAGTAGTTAATATTTATTTTAAAGTCAGGTAAATCGAGGGACCACGCCATATAACACGGAACGGGTTTCCTCCCAAAAATACCAGTGCATAAAACAACAACGCAATGCTAAATAAAGAAAAATGAAGTTATTATAAGACCCATGTCCCATCACACAATGAGGATAGGGTTTTTACCTTATAATAGCCAAAGAATGCTTGATATGCTAAATTTCATCTTTTATTATTAATATAAGTGAAGAAAACAATTTCAATCATAAGTATCAATCATTGACGGAATAAGCGCCCCATACCACTATGTCGCCATATATAGGTTATACATTCAAAACCACAAAGTCCCGTATTGGAAGTTGGATTTCCATCTGTGAACCGAAGCAAAAGATAGTCCTCACCGATTCGAGACTCTCTAGCCCGAGCCTCAGGATCAGAGCTCGAGTGACCCTTGGATCGTCAGGGCCGGTCCACCGATGTGGATTAAAATGCCTAAACACTGCGTTTCCCCACCCTTTGGGGCGTAAATGAGCCAAATGAATCCATCGGCTCCACACAGTCACCGATATATCCGAGGTGCCTCGCAACAACAACAACAACCACATAAGTCAAACTCGTCAGGGTGTGTAAAACCACTGACGCCACTTCTAACTAGAAGGAAACGCATGCCCTCCCTGAGGTCCTCTCCCATTTCTGGTTCACAACCGGGGTGTGAGACTCACGAATCAACGCTACACAAAGCTGTGCTACACAGGCTGTGCTTTGATCATCAACCACAAGACTCTGCTTTTCAACAGAAGCCTTGATCATATTGCCACTTAGGCATGCCACACAGGCAATTCACTCCATGCGTTTGATATCTATCAATATATAACCTCTGAGCTCGTACGTCTCAGAGAAGGTCCTTAAGTAAGAGAATAAATTCTCCTCCGCCAAACAGATATATATTTAATAGAAATCAACCACATAGAATAAAATCCAGTGTCATACGCACAGTCCAATTACAAGTTCGTTTTGGGTCTGAACGAAACCGGAGGCACCTTGTAACTCGCATATCCATTGATCTCCAAGTACGTCTGGACGACCACTAACTGATTCCCTCCTCTTGGGTGTACGGACCAATCAAGATCATCAGTAATCACCTAAACAACGTGAAGACCTCCGGTCTTCGACCACCGTCTTCACCCTCGACACCACGTTGAATCAGTTATTCTTAATGGGATAAACCCGGTCTTTCTGAATAACTCGCGTATATAATAAACAAGTGGTACACAACCACAACATACGCCTTATTCCAATTCAGAACATTCTTTTATTCAAATATTCTTATACTTCGGGAAAAGTTCCCATTAATTTTATCAAAGATAAATTCTTTAAATTTATTCTTTAATCTCCTTTTGAATATAAATTCAAACTAGTCGGGATTAGCGAACCACACCGAAGTAATCATTTATTTTATTTCCCAATCACAATCTATTCATCCCATGAAGTAAAACTGGTCATACTTCTTATCTAATATCACAGTGTTATCGGTAAATTCAATTACCATTTCACGTTCAAATCTAATTAAAGATTTAACTATCGCCTAGAGCAAAACTGGTGATACTCCATCCTCGATTATTTCAATCTAATTAAAGATTCATTAAAACTCCACTTAGTTTTAATCTTTAACTGGGTTAAAGAGCCAATGTCATTTAAAACACGGTTCAGATTAACCCAAAATCACATTCCATAATTATCGGGTTAAAGAACAAGTGTTATTTATAACACCGTTCACGATAAACCCAAAAATCAATTCAAATTCAATTCCAATTAAATACCATTTAATTGGTACACTTCATTAAATCTAAACAAAAAGATTTAATCTTTTTCTCAACTGGGTTTAAGAACAGTGTTAATGAAGACACCATTCACGGCAAACCCAAATCACATATGATATTAAATACAAGGCTCTGAATAGAAAATATATCGGTTTATATTCAATATCAAATTCTACGACCACAAACATCGTATTGGAAATAACGATATTAATTTATCTTTCAAATTCCCATAACAATATCTGTATCATCACGAAATCCAACATCGAAATATTCCAAAGACAATTTCGATCCAAATCCATTCCAATTTAACTATTGGAAATTCTGGTTATTTTCAAAACCATTTCAAATCCAATTTATTTATTTTAAAAATAAATAAATTATTATTCTAGTTCATTTCAAAAAAAATCTACCTTTATCTTTTCAAATATGGAGTTTTTCATCCGAGTTCTTCCCAAATCATTTCTTATGATTTTACTCAAATTATTACTATTTTTAATAATTTTATAAAGGCCCGTACAGTTGATTTCCATCAACGGCCATCGAACTGCACTTACAACGACCTTTTCCAAATTTGATTTGTACATAATTCCAAATCCAACCGTTAGATTTCAAATCTCTCATATCCTTAGAAAGCTCTTTTCGATACTAACCCAACGGTTCTGGTTTTAGGAGAATCCGATGGTCGGATCTCCCGTAATATCCATTCGAAGTCAATGGTCGAAATTCGTGAACTGCCGCGGCGCAGTGCGTTGTATTCAGGCCATTATATTATATATATATATATAATATAATATATATTTCGTCGATTTCAATTCAAAACGTATTTTATAAATCGTTTTAAATTTGTTTTCATAACGATTTCAACTTCATATTCAAGTTCGAATCAAAATTGAATATTCCACATCATCGATATACAAATGATAATATTTTCAAACGTTAAATTTTTAAATCACTTTCTTTTCTATATTCATTATAAAAAATGAATTAAATCGATATAAATATTGTTCACGTCAAAATGGCGTCAATTTAATCAACACAACTTTTATTCAACACATGAATGTTTTCAATTCAACACATGAATTTATTTTCTATTCAACACATGAATTTATTTTCTAATTTGGAATGAGGCCCAATCAATTACCATATAATGTTTATTATATGGATTCCCTACAACACATGTATATAACAGCAACAATAAATCATCAACCATCATCCAAAGTGCACCACACAACTGCATAAGCATTAAATATCAATAATTAACGCTTACACATTCTGTCAACCAATCGGTCGACATACTACTAAACAATTGGGATTCGTGTACGTCAATATTATCCCAACACCCGTGTGGGGTTTCAAATCAACAAACACGTATTTTGTTTGTGCGGTTGGGCGATGTGTAAAATTTGTCGTCCCAATCAATATTAATCAAATCAGTGTATATAAACAAATCTCTGATTTGTTTATAAATATTTATTTTATATACACGTTAAAAATCATATTTTTAACTATAAAATATTTCCCACTATAAAATATTTTATTTCATTCCACTTCACACAATCAAATTTCACAACACAACAATCAAACAAACAAGTCATCCATGGTCTGTGGACGATGGGTGTCGGGTGCTACTAAACACCGTCTGCATCCTAGTATATATTTCCAGTAGAAATTAAAATAAAAGTGAGGAGTTCTCACCGAGGGTTCCACTCCGCCATGCTTTACTTTGGAACTACTGAACCGTATGGATCTGTTTACAATTCTAATGTAGTCCTTGCCTCACTGTTCATAATAAAAATTATATTTTTATTGCTTCGTTCTAATAAATAAAAATACTATTTTTATTTCTACTTCATATATTTTTACAATGCTTCTTTCTATATAAAAATTATATTTTTATATTTCTACTTCTTATATAAAGATCGAATTTTTACTATCTATATAATATAAAAATCATATTTTTAATCTTCTACTAATATAAAAATTATATTTTTAATTCTCTACTTATACAAAAATAATATTTTTAATTCTCTACTTATATAAAAATAATATTTTTATATAATGAAAAATCATATCTCTTCGTTATTAATACAAATTCTCTCTATATAAAAATATAAACTTTCTATTTCTAAAAATCTAATCTTTCTTCTTTAAAATATCACAACTTTGCGTCATTAAAGGTCACATCTTTGTGGTGTTAAAAAGCTAATCTTTGTATGAATAAAAATATATACTTTATTCGAATAAAAATATATTCTTTATACAAATAAAGTTCTAAACTTTATCTACATAAAAATCATACTTTTATAATAGAAACCAAATTTTTATACCGCCACTTCTATATGTAAAAATTCATTTTTTTATCACAATATATATACATAATAATCGTATATTATTTTTACAATGCTAACCCATAAAAAAATACATTTTTAATGCCGTGTTATATATTTCAGATTTTTAAGACAATAAAATGTGTATATAAAACTAAATTTAACCAAAATAAAAGGGAAAACACACTCACTGTGTTCGTTTTTACAAAGGAAGGGGACCCAGCGTCGGAGGCGGCTCGTCGGAGGACCGTTGGTCCGGGGGATGGTCGGCCAAGCAGCGGTGGCGTGGTGCAGACGGAGGGGGGTTCGGGTGCATGGGGTTTGGAAAAAATAGGGGGGCCGCGGTCAGAGATTGAGGGGGGGGGGAGAGGAGAACGGCCGGAGGAAGAGGAAGAAGCGGCGGCGGTGGACGGATGTGTGTGTGTGTGGGGGGGGGGGCGACGTGATCGATTTATGTTTTTTTTCTCTGAAGTGAATCGGGGAGGGTAAGAGGGAGAGAGGGCCAACAATATATATAATTTATACATATTTTAATATTTTAAATTTTCTAAAAGCAACTTTTCATTTTCAACTCGAAATCAAACCCACCAACTGTCGTCCATAGCTAATTACCCCCATTCCGAACACAATGGGATATGTATCGTAAGCTGATTCGATCGTTTCGATCATTTTTCGTTAAAATCAAAATATAAATCTATATATTGAATTTGAACGCACATTTTATTTTACCGGGACCGCATACTAACTAGAAAAATTCCCAAAAAATATTTTCTAGCTTCATATTGACGATACGGTCCTAACAAAACTGATTTCATCGAATTCTGAGACCGTTTGAAAAATGGCCATTTTCTGGTCGAACGAAATTGACAAAACACGTTTTACTTCGCCACGCTCACATATTGACTCGGAAAATTACTAATTTTGGAATCTTGCAATAACTTGATATCACGGACCCAACAAAAGTGGTTTCGTCAAAAACCGAGGTCGTTTGCAAAATTTCTATTTTTAAGGGCCAGAATTCCGTAGCGACTATTCTGAATTTTCAACAGGGCAAAACTTTTTATCCCGCTATGAAAATTCAATTTTTCGGATTCGTTGGAAACATATTCTCAATTAGATTCAAATATTTTTGGTTTTGCCAAAATCCGGTTTATTTTGAATCATGTACATTCATTTGAACTTTGAAATCGAATTTTCAAACTACCGCGCTATTTCCAATTCCTTTTATAATTTAAAATAAATATTTATATTCTAATGACGATTCAAATAAATATATACGTTTGAATTCTATTCAAAATAAATTTCTCATCGTTATTATTTAAAATAAATCTTTTTAAATAATCAAAGTTCGCTAAAATTGGCAAAATAAATTTTTTAAATTGGGTCGGATTTCCGGTTATTACATGAACACTTTATCTCTTAAAATATTTGTTGTAAGAAATTTATTTGATTGATGTCCTGCTTGTAATTTTTAAATACTTGTATTCACATTTTCAAAATATATATTTTATGAGCCAAATTTGCATATGAATAATGTATTTGTAAACTTTTATTGTTTTATTTTCGGATAACCACATCCAATGTATAGTTTTATGTTTCGGATACATTTATTTTTGGACATCCGTATTCGCTAGGGCGGATACAGATATTTTCGGATATCCAAAAATATCCGTGGATACAGATATAGATATTTTCAACTGGTGTCGACGGATATCGGATACGGATTCAGATACGAATTTTCATTTTCGGATACGGAGTCGGATACAACACTTTCCGTATCCGACTGCATCCGTTTACAACCCTAAGTAAAATGCAATATATGGGACATACCACTCAAAGAGTATTGGATAAGTTGATTTTTTCCTTTTATTTATTTTCCATGTGTAGCCGTATTCATTCTTGCTCCATTGTACCTTGACTATCTTAAAACCGTTCTCCTTCGTGTCATTCCTAACAATCCGAAGCGGCTCATGAGGTCAAAAAACTTTCGGTTCTACATCTAATCTCCCATCTGATATGAAGATACTACCATACTCAAATCATGCACAAATTTTTGTAGACATGGCACATGAAAAACATTGTACATACTCGGCATCTTCTTAGGTAAACCCACTTTTTAAGCAAACTTCCTAATACGCTTCATTTTCTTAGTTAAATCTATTGGAACTAGATTAACCCTAGAGGGGGGGGGGGTGAATAGGGTTTATTGAAAATAAAGGAAGATATTAAAAATATTAGATCACAGAATGCAGCAAAAAATAAATGCAGAAAGGTAAATGGCACAAGATATACACAGCTTTGGCAAAATCTTGCCTACTACTACATTCCTAAGGTTTCTACTAGGTAATAGAACAGATCCCGCTTACAATGTAAACTTGCAAACCCCTCGCTCCTATTCTAATCCTACGCTCAAAACCGTAAACTGATATATATCCCCTAGATTAGATTTTCCCCTAGATTTACAAACGAAACTAGTAAACTTTTAGTTTTACAGACAAAACTAGAAAACCCTTAGTTTTTACAGACTCTAGAAAACTGTCTAGTTTTATAGATGAAACTAGAAAACCGATACAATGATTACAAAAGAAATAATACAATTAAAAACAAAACAAAGAAAACCCCACTTTAAAATATATGCTATGTTGAATTAAGGTCTGGTCCATTTATCCTCTCATTTTCCCAATTGTTCATTTCCTCTGGAAAAAAGAATGGCGGTTGATACTCGAATAAGGGCTTTCTGAAATCCCACAAACTCGATCGATTGAATTAAGGAAAAAGAATATTCTTGTCTCTGTTATTCTCGTGGCTTGCTCCTTGACCGATTTAGGATTTTTGGTGATCGAAAAATCAGTGAGTATGAAATGATTTCTATGTTTATGCTTTTGAATTGTTTGCTCTGATTTTTCAATAAAATAAGGCCGATGATGAAAAGGTGTTATTATATAGGATTATAACATCCTATAATTGCTCTCTGATTTCCTGTAATGGTTTGCTCTGATTTCGATTTCTTGCTTGGCTAATTTTGCTTGCGTGGTTGTTGTTGATGAACGTAGACACGTTCTTGGCATTCGAATGAATGATGAAGAATTTATTTGCCTCTTGATTGATTGATTGATTCCATAATTCAATTGTGATGAAAAATGCCAAATGTATCTTGTGAAATCTGGAGATATTTAATTTCTCTCCTTTTAAATGTTGCCAAGAAAGAAGGATTGATTTCTGGAAATACATTTCCTCTTGCCAAAAACTTTTGTCCAAAATTAAAGTTGATTTCATGATATTCATGTCGTGAATGTGTCCTTGAAATTGCACTGCCATTTATGTCATATATGTTTCAGGAAAAGATTTGAGCTTGTCATATATATATATATATATATATATATATATATATTGTTGAAATCTTGTATGCTTGCTTCTTGAATGGGTTTTAAAAGCTTTCCAAATTTGTATTGTGAGAACTTTGCAAACTTTACTTCTTTCCATATAACCATGTTGATTGGAATTTCACTTCACTGCTTTTTGATTGAATAATTTCTGGACAATTATCTTTGGCCATTTCCTTGTATAAACACCATGTTTCTACAGCATGTAAATTTCTGGAAAACTTAGCATTGAAAAACTTGCCAAAATTTGCTTGCACTGATTCCACTCGTAAAAACAGGAAAACCAATTTCTTGTCATTCATGTGCAAGCTGAATGCATTGATTTGTTTCTTGGTAAAAACTGGAATTGCAAAAACATGCCAAACATGATTCTTGAAAAATGGAACTGCCTTTAAACTTTCTATTGAAAAACTGGAAATAAATCTTTCGCAGAAGAAATGATTATTGAAAAGATAAAAAGAACTTTCCCTGTATTCTTGTATGCTTTTAGTACGTCTGGCATGTGTTTGAACTATTTCACCATTGTTTGCTCTTGTCCAAAAATAAATATTGTTTCCTTGTTTGAATTTCCAGATTTGGATTCCATGAATTTGTTAGTGACTTGATGCTTCATTTCATATAATATTTCCACTGTGAATTTGTTTCCAAATATACATGGACACATGTATTGTGTCTGCCATGCACACACTTGTTTGCTTCACATATATTTCTTGTTGCTCCATTGATTGTGCGAGCTCTACTGCTTTGAGCTTAGCCATGTTTCACCTCATGTACATGTTGGCATCACTTCTTCACTATTGCTGTGTCGAGTCTTGCATGTCCTCAAATTGTCCCATATTTGCATCTGACCATTTTGTAACATGTCATGAAAAAACTTTGCGCATGTACTCACTTGTGCCATTTTTTTTGCTGTGAGCATGTATTCACTTGCATTTGCACATGCTGCCTTGCATTCAAACTGCCCCGACCACTCTAAAAAAAACTGAAACTGCCTTGTACATTTTGGTTTATGCTCGACCATATTCACCTGTACATTTACACTTGGCTTTGTGCATGTCGACATGTTGTTGCAACTTTTGCACATATATGCTTGCATGTCGAGATGTTCTTTGATCATGCACTGAGTCGAGTTGGTCCACGTGGCTGCTCCTCAGTTTCTACACTGCATTTTGATTGGCGAGGCAGTGCACACACGTATATTTATGCACGTGTGTATATGCAGTCCATCAGGAAAAATTTCTTGGCCCTGAAAAAAAATTATATGTGTATATACATACACATATATGTTTATACATGTATCGTGCACGTGCTATATTTACATATCAGATCAAGTCATGAAAGATGATGAGAAACACACCAAATTTCTGGGGCAAATAAATTTTAAAAAATAAAATAATAATTGCTAGAATATGAAATTATTTCTATTCAAGATTATTGTGTGTGTGTTTCTGTTTGTGACAGGTATAAAAATTGGACTGACTGAAAGCTGTGAAGACAGAAGATTGAAGACAACGACAAGAACAGTATTTGAGTGTCTATATAAATATGAGTGAAAATGAATTGTATGTATATGTATTATATAGACAGAGTGTTGTAGTGAGGAGATGATGTATAAGAATGTGAGAATTGTACTAATATTTGTAATAAACAAATCTGATTGAAATAAAATATTATTTCATTGTGTTCAAACAAATTTGTCTATTGTATATAGTTTATTTACAAGTACAAATTCATGTGAAGTGTTTAAATAGTGGAGTTATAAATAGTTGTACTGTTTGAATGTTTGAATTATAATATTTATATTAAATAAATTACTGTATGAATATATGAATGTCTGTACAGTCATATTCCATTTATATATAAATATTATATTCCTGTCTGTAATGTATATATAGAACAGTACAATAACAAACACATTTAAAATAATATTTATTTGATTGTTATCATCAAACAAAAATCATATAATTGTGTATACAACTACGTTATATACAACAATCTCCCCCTTTTGATGATGATAAACAAATAAAAGATTTTGAGCACAATAAATGTGTTTGACACTGAATTTTGAACTCCCCCTATTTATTAGCTCCCCCTACAACAGAAAACTCCCCCTATAACTGTGCATAAGTGAACTGAACTGAATAATAATGAATTTTCAAAATTTAAAATATTTATAAAATATTCGCTCATAAATCAAATTCTCAACCCATTCTCCCAATTTGTTATCATCAAAAGGATACATAATTTTAAAATATAGATGAAAAGTGACTAAAAATATAATTTCAGCTTAAGAGGAAGAACAGTCATCATAAATCTCAATCAGTCAAACAAAAGTCATAATATTCTGAGAACAGGTGGCATACACATTGTAGAGAATGACGGATTTACGATGAATTTTATATAAAATGGAGAGACACAAAAATATGATTTCCAATTATTTTCAAAAGAATTTTGTAAAAATGAGCACAAAACAGTGATGGATTTGGACTATAATTATAATTTCAGCTTAAGTGACAAAATCAAATAATCTCAAACCGCAATAGCTATCAACCAACAAATCATAATATTTCATAAGGTTTCAACACATTTCACAGATTAAAAAGATGGATTGATAGGCTGGTTTTTAAACACCAAGGAGAATTTCATATTAATTTTAACTTATAGTGCATTATTTCCTTTTCTTTTTATTTTATTTAAGAGAAAAACTGACCACGCATAACCAAAGCTTGGATTTTTAAATGAGGTCAGTCACAGCTTAAATTATAAGTTATCTCTTAACCATGCATGACCAAAGCTTGGATTTTTAAATGAGGTTAGAGACACACTTATGTATTAATTATATATTTATCGTTTTCAGCTTCAAAATAAAAAAACTCCTCGGTATATAAAACCAATATATGGATGATAGAGGATGAGGTAGGTACAAAAATGGACTGTGAAATAAATTTCTAAATTAATTATATTATGAAATATGACCAACTGTACCGAGATCATTGAAAGTTTTCAATTGTCACTAATTCTGAAAAATAACATAGCCCCATTTCTATCACAAATATTTCCACCGTTTATTCAAAAAGATTATAAAACATATTAACTCTCCATATTATTATAAAATCATAATGGATGGCAGAAGGATGATAGATAATGAAGATGGTCGTGAAATAATTGCTAATTCAAAGATATTATAATAATTGTTTAACCATCATGAAAATCTAAATAAAATCTCCTCTTGTTGTGAAATATATTGCAGTCACAATTCATCACAATTTCAAAATCTAATAATAATTTTGATGAATTATAAATACAGTTCAATTTGGATATTGATTTCAATTTCTAAATGAATAATCAATAAATAATTTTAAAATTGAAAATCACTTACAAGAGGGATATAAAGATCTATATAGGACATGAGGGATTAAGAAATATATACATGATGAGAATAAACAAATCAGCACTTCTAAACTGATATCACTTGATGTCTCTATTAATGAGGATTGTAACAAGACACTAGAGACAAATATGGATATTCCAGACAGCAAAAACCATACATTAAGCCCAACCAGACAATTTATAAATCAGGCACAATAATTTCATATATCAGAGCATGGTATATATTTGATACCAAAACAAGCAGTCACCAAAAGATATTTTCAAGAATAATATCTGAGTAGCACAAAAATCATTTTCGAAGCAGGCTTATCAAGGAGCTGTTTCAAAGATATTTCAAACAGTTAAAGAATGGTTCATGATCCAAGATTAAATATATGGTTTATTTTAAATCATTTGAAGGGATATGAAAAGCTCGAGATTCAATGAATCAGTCACACCAGATTATAAATTTCAGTTCCAAGATCTGCATGAGATTCAATAAATCAATAATTTCAAATGATTTTAAATAAATAAAAATTTAAATCAAATAACCATGAAATGATAGTAAGTTTCATGACCTTTATTTCAAAAGAACTTTTCACAATTTTTTCTGACAAGCACAAGAGTAATTTACATCAAGATTGAGTAATAATTCATGATCCAAAAATAATGGTTTATTCGAAATCACTTGAATAAATGTAAGTTATGCGATACAATGAATCAATCATACAAAATTAATAATTTCATATCTGAGAGGTGTGTGAGATTCAAAATATCAAAAGTTTCAAATGATCTCAAACAAACAAATAATCTAAGCCAGATGATCATGAATGACAGTGAATTTCAAGATGTAAACAATGTGACTCAAGACATTCAAATTTCCAAGCCAATATGAAAATCAATGAAATTATCACAACAGATAAACAGCAGAGTGCAGTAATGACTATAATATTTTAAGCTATTCTAAAATGAATTAAAAGAAACTAAAAATAGCAGATTTATGTGAAATTTCAATTGTTTTCCAGATCTTCAAAAATTTAGAATTCAAATTAACAGTGTTCAACATATGACAAGAATACATCAACACTGTTATGAATTCAGAAATCAGAAAGATAAACTTCAAAACAATTGCAAACATTTACAAGATTAAATTTAAGATCTGGAAATAATTCAAACATCAGAGTTCTGTTCAAATAAAGAGTATTTCCACAAGATTATGAGAACTGCAATTGGAAGTTAAGAAAGCCCAAGAAGTTACAATGATATGACAGTGATAAACCAAAAACAGAAAAAAAACTGAAGGGGAAGAAGGAGGAATACACAAAAAGAAATAAATATTTACAAAGATGAGTTTAGAGATCATACCTGAAATCGACGTAAACCAGAATCTCTAACTCATCAAATCTTGGCCAAGGAACTGTAAAGAATACAGAAATATAGAACAACTTGAAATCAAACTCTTTTCAGCATAGCAGTTCCTCAACCTTCTTCGGTACCTAACAGTTGAGAGGATCGAGTGGTCTAACAAAATTTGTAAAACCACTCACAGTTTTGTTAACATCTTTCATATCCAAATTTGTTTGTATAACAATCCATTTGAATCTACCTTTGTGCCCTTAGGAACCCAAATCTTTTTAAATTTAGTCCAAGTTGTCTTATTCCTTTTTGGGATCCAAGAATGTTTAAATGGATTGATACAAAACAAATACTCATCTTGATTATGATCTAAAATTCCTTTGAAATTATCAAATTTAAATTTTCAAAATGTTTATTTTCAAAGTAGTTTGAAGGTTTTTTAAAATCACAAGAATTCATTTTTTCAGAAACACTAGTTTTTCCAAAACCAAGACCTCGTTTATGTCCAACCGAAAATTGGTCTTGTAACAGCATATTCAACGATTTTTCCTCATTAGAAAATTTATCCAAAGTAGATTATAATCGTTGAATTTTGGATTTAAGATCTGAATTTTCTTTTATCAGATTTGAACAACGATTAATGCTGATCTTTCTCCTTTTAGTATCATTTTGTTTCAAAAACGAAATTTCATTTTCAAGTAGTTTGATCTTGGTCTTGGACTCAAAGATTTCAGATTCAAATTTAATTTGTTTTTCAAATTCTAGTTTCTTGAAATTTTCAATCTCTTTTTCAAGCTCATTTAAAATCAAATCACTTTTCAACTAGCTTTCTTTTTCAGCAATTTCATGTTTGGAATTTTTGATGGCCTTAAAATTAATAAATTCTTTTTGCAAAGAATTGTTTGAATCTTTTAGCTCAATCTCGTTATCTTTTAAAATCAGAATTTCCTCTTTAAGCCTTTGAATATTTTCACTGAGATGAATGAGGCCAGTTTTCAATTTTAAACAACTTTCACAATCAGAATTTTTAATTTCATGAAATTTGTAAATTCTGATTCCAAACAATTAATTTTTCTATTCAACTTGTGTTTTTTGGATTTTAAAGATTTGTTTTTACGATATATCAATGATTTTTGTTAAATTAGTACACATATAAACCAACTCTTCATATGAGAAACTTTCAATCTCATTGTTTGTTGAGTTTACATCATCTGATCTATTTGAATTTTCATTTGTTTCTTCTCCTGAGCATAGATCTGAATCCGAGTTGACCATTTTGGATATTGAGCTGCTTTTGTCAATCTTTCCATACTTCGTATCGAGAGTATTCCATATTTTGTAACACCCCGTATTTTCTGTGAACTTAAGAATTACAAATCTAAGTGTAATTAAAATATAAAATAAGAATTAGGGAAAGCGGGTTGCGCCATTGCTTTCGTCTCGAAATTCTGCTTGAAAACGAGTCCGAGTTTGCGAGAATCAGGAGTCTGTATGACCAAGTTATGACCCTCCAAAGTTTCAGAAATTTTCAAAGTTCAAAACAGCTCGAATTCGAATTCAAATTTCTAATTCATAACCCAGAACAGACTGGGCGGGAAATTTCCCGCCCGGTACCCAGGTCGACTGGGGAGTCGACTGGGCAGTCGACCCCCCCGGCCAGGTCGACTGGGCAGTCGACCTGGGGGTCGACCTGGTCCCCGAACCTGGTTTTGGGCCTGGGTGCATTCTTATGTATCTGGTCTCGTTTTCTGCCTAGATTCGTCTGCCTAAACCTATTTAAACAACCCCAAACCTAGCCTTCTCTACACACAATTCTATTCTGCTTCTACTCTGCCTCTGTTCTAAATAAAAATAAAAATGGCATCGCTACTCTGTTGGAATCAAAACTAGAAGCTAATCAACATCAACCTAAGCAACTCAATTCAAGCTTGAAACTTCAACAACGGTTAAAGAAGATCAACTAACGTCGCTACAACTATCTTTCTTTTAGAAACCAATCAAGGCAAGTACAGTTATTTTCCGATATAAACTTTAATCATAATTGTGACATGATTGTAAATCTGAATTTGAGGTTGTGTATGTTCTGTTCTGATCTATTTTATGCTGTATCTCTTTCTTCCTTCTGTTCTATAGCCAGGCTACTCCGAGCCTACGCCAAATCTCATAAGAGATTAACGCACGAACGCTAAAATGTTTGGGACAAATAATGAATGTGGCATAGTTGGACATGGCTAATCGGTAACTAAAAGGACACATGTTGTAAACTGGACTTAGATCTATGCATATTCTGTGAATTGGAAGAAGAGGATCCATTGTTTTTTAACATGTGACTTGAGACTTTGGACATAACGCATATTTCTAAATTAAAGATCTGTTATAATTTCAAGTTCTAGATTGTTGGGCATATTGTTTATATAACAATTCATGATTTGGGATAAAAAGAGAATATGACTTAGGTGTGAAGGTCTATAATAAGATTTGAGGACTATTAAGTGTGAATACACCTAAATAGGGATTTTTGGATATATGGCATGCATTGTAATATTTGGTATAATTTATAGATGAATCTGCTGTACAATGCTAGTTTAACCAAAATGGGAACATATGTTATATGGTAAATTATGTCCATTTCTGTGTTATGTAAATTTATGCAAACATGGGGTATATGATCATATTGTGAATCATGATAATTATTTAGGCCTAATTTATGATTAAGCAAGGCATGTAAATAGAACCTTTAGAAATATTAAATCTGCTAAATCTGTCATCTGCTAAGTCTGTTGAAAATGCCAAATCTGCTAAACTAAACCTGTTGAGATGCCTAAACTGCTAAATATGTTGAGATGCCTAATCTGTTATCTGCTAAATCTGCTAGTTTGCTTAATCTGCTAAATCCGTTAAGTCGCCTAATCTGCAAAATCTGTTATCCGCTATATCTGTTGAGTTGATATAATTAGTCTGTTATTGACATAATCTGAATTGGCTATAGTTATGAATAATTGACATGTATATTAGGCGTGGGCATAAATGGTAAATTATTAATTAATTGGTCGCAAAGATGAACATGGCTAACTCGAGGTTAGAATGAGTTTGCGGCGTAATCCTGCCCGGAACCGCCCGGCACATCCAGTGGCCGCAAACAATAGGTTCTAATGTGATAAGTTAGTCATAATATGCTTAGACACGAGGTTAGGTCTGGCTTGTGGCAGAAGTCTGCCCGGAACCGCCCGGCCCATCCAGCGGCCACAAGCTAGCGACCTAATGTGAGATGTCTGTGCATTAATAATTAATTAATGCAAATCTGAGATAAATATGATGTCTAAAAACGTGTTGGGTAGATAGGGTTAAACCAACTAGATTGGTGAAATCTGTTCCGTAAATCTGTAGACCCAATTACAAAGTTAGACAAATATGTAAATCTGTTAAATCCGTATATCTGATCCGTTAGTCTGAAAACTTGTCTGATCTGTGAACTAGTTGATATGAATTCTGTATGTCTAAACTTGTAAACAAGTTAATCTGAAATCTGTTAGTCTGGGGACACAAGGTTAGAGGGGAATTACTTGTGTCATCTGTTGTTTGGGACCCATATTAGTCAGTAACCCTTTCTGGTATCAAAACTTTTGACCCAACAGTAGGTAGGGTCCGGGCACACTTACTGAACTAATTATAAGCGGTTCATTCTGATATTGGCGAGGGGTGTTGATGGTGCGTTCCAACCGGGTCATGTGCGTGCATGGATCCCGGTCTGCCTCTGAGGATGTAAGACGCCGTGGCATCTGTAAATAGGTCTGTGTCATTTAAAGGTTGCCACTTTGGGGAGTGATACACCCTTTTGTGGGGCTGGCACAGGGTATTTATGTATTAGGGAGCCGATCGCTTGGGGTAGGGTTTTAGGGTACACTTAGTTCTGTCTGTTTCTGTTGGTACCGTCTGTTTCTGTTGGGTGGTAACACCTGTCTGTTTCTGCGTGGTACCGTCTGTTCGGGTGGTAAAGGCCCATTACTAGTGTACACCTAATTCTACATTATGTTTCCGTAGGGATTAATCTCTTTCTGTCCGTTTCTGCAGGGGTGGTAAAGGCCCATTATTAGCATTCTGTTTCTGTCCGTTTCTGTTGGGGTGGTAAAGGCCCAATACTAGCATTCTCTTCTGTGGAAATTATTCTGTACCCGTTTCTGTTTCAGTTTAGACATTAGGGTGACACCTAATTCTGTTATACTAGTATTAGTGCAGAGAAGTGTAAAGAAATAACTTATGTCATTCTGTTCTTCTGTAATATCCGCTACACCTGTTACTATTATCTCTCATCCAGTTTTATTTTCATGTCATGTTATTATTATCTGTTCATAACTGAAAATCATTGGACTTGCCAGACTTTTTGTCTGACCCTTGTTTTTTCGCCTCCTTTCTTCCGTTCCCCCCAGGTTTTGTAGAAGGGAGTACTCTAGCTCAATCCACATTTCTTCCGCTTGAAGTGCTTAAAGTATGGCTTGTCTTCTTCTGTGGGGATTATGATTTTAAACTATGCATTCTAAAGGCTTTTGTACAAGACTGATATTTTGTACTTGAATTCTGATATTGTGATTTGAAAGGATGTAACCAAGCTTATTTCGGTTTCTGTTGTAATAAAGTTATAAATTTTTAAAGTACTGTTTTATCTGTCTTGTAAGTTTCTGTTCTGTTTACTAAAATGCTCCACCAAAGTTAAGGCATTCCCTTTGTGAGTGACCTTAACGGAGGTGGGGTGTTACATATTTCCTGCGCAGTCAAGCAATGAGAGATAAGGTTATATTGGACATCATCAATATAAGAATACAAAATGTGAATAGCACGAGAGTTATATCCAATATCATTCCTACTGACCATATCATAACCATTAATAATAGTATCCCAACATTTAATATCAGCAGATTTTAAATATAATTCCATTTCTAATTTCCAATTTGAAAAAATCTATACCATTAAAAATAGATGGAATACGACTGGACTGACTCTCAGAGGACTGACAACTAGGGATCACCATAACTCTAGAGTTAACATAATACCTGCTCGGATACCAAACTATAACGACCCGAACTTCTCCGCGAAGGGAAGCACGGATTGACTTGAGGAAAAGACGAATCAGAACACAAACAGAAGAACATTTCATTGTTATTACAACAATTCCATCAGAATATAAGAATATACAGAGTATAAATAAATATTATACATTATAAAAACATCAGAGATTTAAGTTACATTACATAGCAGCGGAAAATAATAGAAAACACAACTGAAGGAGATATACGGATACAGAGCTTTCCGAATATCATTCTAGCTATATACCAGGATCCTGTGAATATACTGCAAAACCAAAACTACTAGCTGCCAGTGGAAAATAGGGGCACCCAGAGTTTAGGTTAAAACAATAAACTCCAGGTCAGTCATGTGACTAGTGTGAGAACTAAAACAATTATTAATCTTTATTTTAAAGTTAGGTAAATCAAAATACTACGTCGTATAACACGGAACGGGTTTCCTCCCAGGAATACCAGTGCATAAAATAACAGCGCAATGCTAAATAAAGAACAATGAAGCTATTACCCAGGTCCCATCACATAATGCAACACAAGCCGGAGGATAGGGTTTTACCTTATAATAGCCAAAGAATGCTTGATACGCTAAATTTCATCTTTTATTATTACTATAAGTGTATAGATCATAAGTATCAATCATAGACGGCATAAGTGCTCCATACCACTATGTCGCCATATATAGGTTTACAATTAAAACCGCAAAATGTCGTATTGGAAGTTGGATTTCCATCTGTGAACCTAGGTAAGGGATCGTCCTAGCCCGCTTCGAGACAATCTAGCATACCATGTCTCAGGAATAGCCGCGACTGCACCTTGGATCGTCAGTGCCGGTCCACTCAATGTGGAATAAAATGCCTGAACACTGCGTCTCCCCACCCTATGGGGCGTAAATGAGCCAAATGACTCCATCGGTCCCGGATCGACTGATATAACCGAGGCGCCTCGCTATCCATCATCCACATAAGTAAAATGTCCAGGCGTGTAAAACCCAAAACACTACTCCTAGCTAGAAAGAAACGCATGCCCTCCTTGAGGTCCTCTCCCGTTTCTGGTTCACACCGGGGTGTGAGGCTCGCGAATTAACGCTACACAAAGCTACGCCACAAAGGCCGTGCTTTGATCATCAACCACAAGACTCTGCTTTTCAATAGAAGCCTTGATCATTTGTATCTCAGCATGCCACATAGGCAATTCACGTTATGCAACTGATGTATATCAATCACACAGAATGAAATCCGATGTCAGACACACATCCATTTACAAGTCCGTTTTGGGTCTGAACGAAACTGAAGGAACCTTATTCCTCCCATATCCATCGACCTCCAAGTACGTCTGGACGATCACCAACCGATTCCCTCCTCTTGGGTGTACAGCCCAATCTAGATCATCGGTAATTATCCAAACAATGTGAAGACCTCCAGTCTTCGACCACCGTCTTCATCGTCGACTTATCGTCCATTCAGTTATTCAGAATGGGTATAAACCCGACCTTTCCAAATAACTCGCGTATATAAATAACAAGTGTTACACAAACACAACATACGCCTCATTCCAATTCAGAATATACTTTTATTCAAATATTCACATCTTTAGGGAAAGGTTCCCATTAATTTTATCAAAGATAAATTCTTTTAAATTTATTCTTTAATCTTCCTTTGGATATCGTTCCAAACCAAATTAAGGTTTTCCAAACTAGTCGGGATTAGCGCACTTTACCAAAGTAATCATTTATTAAATTTCCAAATCCCAACCTATTCATCTCATGAAGCAAAACTGGTAATACTTCATATCTAACACCACAGTGTTGTCGGTAAAGTTGATTACCATTTCACGTTTAAATCTAATTAAAGATTTAATTATCTCTTGGAGCAAAACTGGTGATACTCCATCCTCGATCATTTCTTGAATTTGATAATTTTAGTTATCAAATTCACTCTTCAATCTAATTAAAGATTCATTAAAACTCTAATTCAGTTTTAATTTCCAAAAATCATTACTTAATGATTATTCAAATCCAGGAAATAAATCCCGTATTTAATTGTGTTAAAGAACTAATGTCACTCACGATAAACCCAAAATCACATTCCATTAACAATGGAATTTTCACGGAAAACCGATCCATATATATATAATCGATATAAACTTCCATATCCGACTAATAATATAAATGGAATAACGGAAACCCTTTTAAATTCCAGATATATTGGTTGTCTTCCTCCACAGAAATTCACTTCGATTATTACCAAATCGAATTCCATTCCATTCCAATTTATTTTATTAAATTGGAAAACTTTACTTTGGAAAATCTCTTTTAAATCTTAACAAAAGATTTATAAATTCCAAATCATATTTCACTGTAAATCGGGTTAAAGAACGAATGTCATTAAAACACAGTTCACAACAAACCCAATTCACATTCCATTAATTATCGGGTTAAAGAACAAATGTTATTTAAAACACTGTTCGCGATAAACCCAAAAATCAATTCCAATTCAATTCCAATTAAATACCATTTAATTGGTATACTTCATTAAATCTAAATAAAAAGATTTAATCTTTTCTCAACTGGGTTTAAGAACAATGTAAATGAAGACACCATCCACGACAAACCCAAGTCCCATTTGATATTAAATACAAGGCTCTGAATAGAAGATATATCGACTTATATTCAATATCAAATACCACAACCAACAAATATCGTATCGGAAATAACGATATAAATATATCTTTCAAATTTCCATAACAATATCTGTATAATCACGAAATCCAACATCGAAATATTCCAAAGACAATTTCGATTCAAATCCATTCCAATTCAACTATTGGAAATTCTGGTTATTTTCAAAACCCTTTCAACTCCAATTTATTTATTTCAAAAATAATTGGATTATAATTCTAGTTCAAAACTAGTTCATCTCAATAAAAATCTATTTTTATCTTTTCAAATATGGAATTTTTCATCCTAATTCTTTCCAAATCATTTCTTATGATTTTGTACAAATTATTGATATTTTTAATAATTTTATCAAGGCCCGTACAGTTGATTTCCATAAACGGCCATCGAACTGCACTTACAACGACCTTTTCCTAATTTGATTTGGACATTATTCCAAATCCAACTGTTAGATTTCTAATTTCTCATGTTCGTTAGAAAGATCTTTTCGATACGAACCCAACGGTTTCGTTTTTAGGAGAATCCGACGGTCGGATCTCCCATAATGTCCGTTTGAAGTCAATGGTCGAAATTCGTGAACTGCCGCAGCGCGGCGCGTTCTATTCAGGCCTATATATAATATATATTATATATATTTCATCGATTTCCTTTTGAAACTTATTTTATAAATCATTTTAAATTCGTTTTCAAAACGAATTCAGCTTCATATTCAATTTCAAATCAAAATTGAATATTCCATATCATCGATATATAAATGATAATATTTTCAAAACATTATATTTTGAAGTCAATTCTTTTTCGATATTCATCATAAAAATGAATAAAATCGATATAAATATCGTTCACGTCAAAATGACGTGAGTCTAATAGACACGACTTTATATATTTCTATTTTAAATATTTTTATTTCAAATATTTCATTTCAAATATTTCATTTCAAATATTTCTATTTCAAAACTAGAATGAGGCCCAATCAATTACCATAGATTTTATTTCTATGGATTTCCATACAACACATGTATATATCAATAGTGATAAACAATCATCCATCATCCAGAGTGCACTACTCAACTGCATAAGCATTGAATATAAATAATCAACGCTTACAACGGCCTGTCAACCAATCGATCGACATACGACTAAACAATTGGGATTAGTATACGTCAATGTCATCCCAAACCCGTGTGGGGTTTCAATCAATCAAACACATATTTTCTTTGTGCAGTTGGGCGATGTGTAAAATTTATCGTCCCAATCTATGTCAGTCAAATAGGTGTACATAAACAAATCGTTCTGATTTGTAAATGAATATTCATTTTCATTTCAGGAGAATTTCACGCCGTTCATTTACATGTTAAAAATTATATTTTTAACGTTAAAATATTTATTTCAACACTTTACTATTTTTAACAGTTCATACATTCAATAAAAATGTTATTTTTAACTAACACTTTTCAGAAAATTTCGACAGCATAACGGCGTGATATTGAAATCGGGTAATGTCTAGCATTACCCCTCTCCTTTACTGGCTTACGCCATACCCAATAATCAATTTAATTCACATTCCAAACCACATTCAAACAAATAAATCAATCAACCCCAAACAACCAATCAAACAATCAAACAAGTCGTCCATGGTCTGTGGACGACGGGGAACAGTTCATATATGCAGTTATAAAATAAATAACTGTATAAATAAATTCAGTGAGGAGTTCTCACCTTGGGGATCCACTCCTCCAGTTTTATTTCTGAATTTCTGAATAGCTTGGATTTTCCCGAAATTTAACGCAATCCTTTACACGCTGTTTATAGTAAAAATCACATTTTTATCATCACTACATGTACATAAAAATCATATTTTTATTTCTACTTCTTATATTTGACAACGCTTCTTTCTATATAAAAATTATATTTTTATATTTCTACTTCTTATATAAAGATCGAATTTTTGTTTCGACGCTATAAAAATCACATTTTTATCTCAACATATATATACTAAAAATCAGATTTTTATTTCGCTACATATATAAAAATTATATGTTTATATTCTCCATTATATAAAAATTCTATTTTCAATCCGCTACTCATATAAAAATCGAATTTTTATTTCGCTACAACATATATAAAAATCGTATTTTTATATTCTCTATCTTATAAAATCATATTTTTACTACCCTACATAAATAAAAACCATATTTTTATGTCTCCTATATAATAAAAATCAAAAATTTATATCTCCTATATAATAAAAATCAAAATTTTATATCTCTTACATAATAAAAATCAAAGTCTAATAAGGAATAAAATCATGTTTTTATTTAAATAAACCTCTTGACTTTGTTTACATGAAAATCTATACTTTCTACTAAAAAAAACTAATCTTTACATTTTAAAAATCTAATCTTTACGTTATAAAAATCGTATCTTTTCATGTTTAAAAATCTTATCTTTTTATATGTAAAAATACAATCTTTTTATATGTAAAAATATAATCTTTTGGTTAAAAATCATATTTTTATATAACTAAAAACCGAGAATAAATTCAGCGCTTCCTAAATATAAATCATATTTATTTAAAGATCATTTCCTAAGAAAACTGAAATAAAATAAATTAAATAAACAAAACAACAAAAAAGAAACTTACTGTTGGAAGAAGAGGGGGGTGTATGATGGCGCTCAGGTGGCTGGGGGTCCGGCAGAGGGTGGCGGCGGACTCTATTGGTCGGTGGGGGATTGTTTTGGGCGTTGGGGTTATGGGTTATCGAGGAAAGCGGGGGGAGGTGGGGGAAGAGGAGAGAGAAGCGCGAGGGGGGTGTGTCGATGGTGGAGGCGCAACCTCTAGCGGCGACGGCGATGAGACTCGGAGGGGGGGGGGGGGGGGTTGGCGCGATGGGCACGAGCTAGGGCTGGCGGGAGGAGCGGTTTTTTTCTTTTTTTGATTTTGACCGTGTTGACTGGGAAATAGAGGGAAGGGGCTGTAATGATAATATATATATATTATTATTTTTTATTTCAAAAAGGTAACTTTTTAATGCGAACTCAAAATCAAGCCCACTGACTATCGTCTCTAGCTAATCACCCCCATTCCGAACACAATGGGATATGTCCCGTAAGCTGATTTGATCATTTCGATTAGTTTTCGTTTAAATCAAAACATAAATCTTTATATTTGATTTTAAACGTACATTTCAATTTACCAGGGCCACATATTAACTCTAAAAATTCCAGAAAAATTATTTCTAGCTTCGTATTGACGATACGGTCCTAACAAAACAAATTTCGTTGAATTTGAAGACTGTTTGAAAAATGGCCATTTTCTAGACGATCGAAATTGACAGAAACTATCAAAACACGTTTTCCTTCCTCACGCTCACATATTGATTCGAAATTTTTTGAATTTTGGAATCTAGCAATAATTCGACATCCTGGATCCAACAAAAGTGGTTTCGTCGAAAACAAAGGTCGTTTGCAAAATTTCCATTTTAAGGGCTATTATTTCCATAGCTACTATTCTGAATTTTGCATCTGGGCATAACTTTTGATTCCCGCTATGAAATTTCAAATTTTCAGATTCGTTGGAAAGATATTCTCAAATAGATTCTAATATTTTTGGTTTTGCTAAAATCCGGTTTATTTTGAATCCTATACATTCATTTGAAATTTGAAATCGAATTTACAAACTACCGCGCCATTTTCAATTCCTTTTATAATTAAAAATAAATATTTATATTCTAACGTCGATTCAAATAAATATTTCCGTTCTAATTCAATTCAAAATAATTTTCTCGTCATTATTATTTAAAATAAATCATTTTTAATATTCAAAATTCATTAAAATTGCCAAAATAAAAATTTTAAATTGGTTCAAATTTTCCGGGTTATTACAATCTCCCCCACTTAAAACTTTTCATCCCCGAAAAGGAACGAAGCTGAAAGTTGTTTTACAAATCAACTTAACTTTCATTATTTTCATTATGGCTTAAGTTCTTCAACTTTTCAGTCTCTAAGAACTTTTCAAATTCTTCACAAATTTGGCTAACACCCTAAATTTTCAAAAAAATTCGCCATAACCTCCCCTGCACGGGAGCACCGGGAAAATCCCGAAATCACCATACAGGCCTCTCCAATCCAAAAAGAAAAAGAAACAGCCAAGCGGCTAGCCAATCAGCTCATAAAATCATCAAAAGCCCTAAGAAATACAATAGACATGTACCTATTTGTCGGGCAAACAATTTTATTCCTCTGCTCTAGCCTCTTTGTAACGACCTGTTCACACATATATATATGTACATGCATGCATTTCCAAATAAATTTCAATCTTATTCAACATTCGATACAATTTGGCTAAATTTACCGTTCATTCACATAATGGTTTAAAGGAATAATCATACAACACAACCATCAATCAGCACTCAATTAGTTGAATAACATTTCAACCACATAACTTTAATACATAGCCAAAAATCATATGTTTGATGCCAAATCACAACAATAAGCCCTATCTAGTTTCGGTTCTCACACCAGTCAATAGGAAATATATAAATATCCCACTTTCGAAACTCGAGCACAAATACTGATGATACTATGGTAATCATCAGGATCGTCTCCGGGCGATTACAATGTGATTCTATATCTATCCGGTATATTTGAGGCTTCAATACACGTGGATCAGATGTATATTAAAATCTTTATATATTGGATTGCCCAAATTCAATACAAATAAATATTCAAATACGTTGAATAAAGTTTAAATTTTCAAAACAAAATTCGTTTTCATTTTAAAAATATACTCTTCACACTTGTTCTAGGATACTACTGATCCTATCTCTAACGAGTCATTCTCATTGGATATTACTAATCCAATCTCTGATGAATTCTTTCGTATGGTTCTAATGTGTCTTGTTCTCGAGCTTTGTAAACCAAAGCTCTGATACCAAAATGTTACGACACGAAATCCCCCTTACGGGAAATCATGGATTGAACTGAGGACAAGACAAATCAGAACATAAACAGAAGAACATTTCATTGCTTGTTACAACAATTCATCAGAATACAAGAATATACAGAGTATGAATAAATATTATACATTAGAGAAATATCAGAGATTTAATTACATTACTGCAGCAGAAAAATAATACAATACACAACTGAAAGAAATACGCGGATACAGAGCTTCCCGAATATCACTTCAGCTATAAACCAGGATCCTGTGAATATAAAATATGCAAAACCCAACTACTAGCTGCCCATGTGGAAAATAGGGGCACCCACAGTTTAGGTTAAAAGAATAAACTCCAGGCCAGTCATGTGACTGGTATGAGAACTAAACTAGTTATTAATCTTTATTTTTAAAGTTGGGTAAATCAAGGGACCACGCCGTATAACACTGAACGGTTTTCCTCCCAAGAATACCAGTGCATAAAACAAAAAGAGCAATGCTAAATAAAGAACAATGAAGCTATTATAAGACCCAGGTCCCATCACACAATGCAACACAACCGGAGGATAGGGTTTTAACTTATAATAACCAAAGAATGCTTGATACGCTAAATTTCATCTTTTATTATTACTATAAGTGAAGAAAACAACTTCAAATATAAATGTATCAATCAAAGGCGGCATGGGTACCATATATCATGTCGCCATACTAGTTCTACAATTAAAACCGCAAAATCACGTATTTGGAAGTTGGATTTCCATCTATGAACCGAGGTAAAAGATAGTCCTCAACCGATTCGAGACGCTCTAGCCCGTGTCTCAGGAACAAAATGCATTGTCCCTTGGATCGTCAGGGCCGGTCCACCGATGCGGATTAAAATGCCTAAACACTGCGTTTCCCTGCCCTTTGGGGCGTCAATGAGCCAAATGACTCCATCGGCTCCACATATTCACCGATATATCCGAGGCGCCTCGTAACCCAACAACCACACAGGTGAAAATAATATAAATGTTAGGGCTGGTAGGTCACTGACACCACCCTAGCTAGAAGGAAACTCATGTCCTCACTGAGGTCCTCTCCTGTTTCTGGTTCATACCGGGGTGTAAGGCTCGCGAATTAATGTTATACACAAAGCTATGCCACACAGGCGGTGCTTTGATCATCAACCACAAGACTTTGCTTTTCAACAGAAGCCTTGATCATTTGCATCTTAGCATGCCACACAGTCAATTCACGCTATGCAACCGATATCAATCACACAGAATGAAATCCGATGTCAGACACACATCCATTTACAAGTCCGTTCTGGGTCTGAACGAAACCGGAGGAACCTTATTCCTCGCATATCCATCGATCTCCAAGTACGTCTGGACAATCACCAACTGATTCCCTCCTCTTGGGTGTACAACCCAATCAAGATCATCAGTAATTATCCAAACGATGTGAAGACCTCCGGTCTTCAACCACCGTCTTCATCGTCAACTTATCGTCGAATCAGTTATTCAGAATGGGTATAAACCCGGCCTTTCGGAATAACTCATGTAAATAATAAACAAGTGTTACAACACCTCATTCCAACTCAGAATATTCTTTTATCCAAATATTCTTATACTTTGGGAAAGGTTCCCATTAATTTTATCAAAGATAAATTCTTTAAATTTATTCTTTAATCTTCTTTTGAATATTAATTCAAACCAAATTATGGTTTATCCAAACTAGTCGGGATTAGCGAACCTTACCGAAGTAATCACTTGTTAAATTTCCCAACCCAACCTGTTCATCCCATGAAGTAAATTGGTCATACTTCATATCTAACACCACGGTGTTATTGGTAAATTCAATTACCATTTAACGTTCAAATCTAATTAAAGATTTAACTATCGCCTAGAGCAACACTGGTGATACTCCATTCTCGATCATTTCAATCTAATTAAAGATTCATTAAAACTCCACTTGGTTTTAATCTTCCCAAAAATCAATATTAATGATTGTTTAACTTGGGAAATCATATCCTGTCTTTAACTGGGTCAAAGAACCAATGTCATTTAAAACACGGTTCACGATAAACCCAAAATCACATTTCATTCCATCAGCCTTTAACCGTAAATTAGCAAGTGAACAATTCCCAAAGTAATAACCCCGAAGGCCGAAACCAACATCAAATCAATACCCAGGAAACCATTCAGCTTAACTAATCTTCAGTTAGTTTCTGATTTTCTTAACTCCGTTGGGTCTAAGAATAGTATTGTTAAAGATACCGTTCACGACAACCCAAAATCACATTCCATTTACAATGGAATCTTCATAGAAAACAAATCGATATATATATAATCAATATAAACTTCCATATCCGACTAATAATATAAATGGAATAACGGCAAACCCTTTTAAATTCTAGATATATTAGTTGTCTTCCTCCAAAGAAATTCACTTCGATTATTACCAAATCGAATTCCATTCCATTCCAATTTATTTTATTAAATTGGAAAACTTTACTTTGGAAAATCTCCTTTAAATCTTAATAGAAGATTTATAAATTCCAAATAACATTTCACTATAAATCGGTTAAAGAACGAATGTCGTTAAAACACAGTTCACGATAAACCCAATTCACGTTCCATTAATTATCGGTTAAAGAACAAGTGTTATTTAAAACACCGTTCACGATAAACCCAAAAATCAATTCAAATTCAATTTAAATACCATTTAATTGGTATACTTCATTAAATCTAAATAAAAATATTTAATCATTTTCTCAACTGGGTTTAAGAACAGTTTTAGCGAAGACACCGTTCACAACAAACCCAAATCCCATTTGATATTAAATACAAGGCTCTGAATAGAAAATATATCGGCTTATATTCAATATCAAATTCTACGACCAACAAATATTGTATTGGGAATAACGATATAAATATATCTTTCAAATTTCCATAACAATATCTATATAATCACAAAATCTAACATCGAAATATTACGAAGACAATTTCGATTCAAATCCATTCCAATTCAACTATTGGAAATTCGGGTTATTTTCAAAACCCTTTCAACTCCAATTTATTTATTTCAAAAATAAATGGATTATAATTCTAGTTCAAAACTAGTTCATCTCGATAAAAATCTATTTTTATCTTTTCAAATATGGAATTTTTTATCCTAATTCTTTCCAAATCATTTCATATGATTTTGCACAAATTATTGATATTTTTAATAATTTTATCAAGGCCCGTACAGTCGATTTCCATAAACGGCGATCGAACTGCACTTACAACGACCTTTTCCAAATTTGATTTGGACATAATTCCAAATCCAACCGTTAGATTTCTAATTTCTCATATTCGTTAGAAAGACCTTTCCGATACGAACCCAAAGGTTCCGGTTTTAGGAGAATCCGACGGTCGGATCTCCCGTAATGTCCATTTGAAGTCAATGGTAGAAATTCGCGAACTGCCGCAGCGCGGCGCGTTCTATTCAGGCCATTATATTTATATATAATATATATATATATATATTATATATTTCATCGATTTCCTTTTAAAATGTATTTTATAAATCGTTTTAAATTCGTTTTCAAAACGAATTCAACTTCATATTCAATTTCAAATCAAAATTGAATATTCCATATCATCGATATATAAATGATAATATTTTCAAAACATTATATTTTGAAATCAATTCCTTTTCGATATTCATCATAAAAATGAATAAAATAGATATAAATATCGTTCACGTCAAAATGACGTCAATCTAGTCGACACTGCTTTATATATTTTTATTTCAAACATTTCTATTTCAAATATTTCGTTTCAAATATTTCATTTCAAATATTTCATTTCAAATATTTCATTTCAAATATTTTTATTTCAAAACTGGAATGAGGCCCTATCAATTACCATAGATTTTATTTATGGATTTCTATACAACACATGTATATATCAATAGTGATAAACAATCATCCATTATCCAGAGTGCACTACTCAACTGCATAAGCATTGAATATAAATAATCAATGCTTACAACAGCCTGTCAACCAATCGATCGACATACAACTAAACAATTGGGACTAGTGTACGTCAATATCATCCCAAACCCGTGTGGGGTTTCAATCAATCAAACACATATTTTCTTTGTGCAGTTGGGCGATGTGTAAAATTTATCGTCACAATCTATGTCAGTCAAATAGGTGTACATAAACAAATCGTTCTGTTTTGTAAGTGAATATTCATTTTCATTTCAGGAGAATTTCACGCCGTTTATTTACATGTTAAAATTATATTTTTAACGTTAAAATATTTATTTCAACACTTTACTATTTTTAACAGTTCATACATTCAATAAAAATGTTATTTTTAACTAACACTTTATATTTCAAAAAAATTCGACAGCATAACGGCGTGATATTAAAATCGGGTAATGTCTAGCATTACCCCTCTCCTTTACTGGCTTGAGAAATACCCAATAATTAATTTAATTCACATTCCAAACCACATTCAAACAAATAAATCAATCAACCTCAAACAACCAATCAAACAATCAAACAAGTCGTCCATGGTCTGTGGACGACGGGGAACAGTTCATATATGCAGTTATAAAATAAATAACTGTATAAATAAATTCAGTGAGGAGTTCTCACCTTGGGGATCCACTCCCCCAGTTTTATTTCTGAATAGCTTGGATTTGCCCGAAATTCAACGCAATCATTTACATGCTATTTATTGTAAAAAATCACATTTTTATCATCACTACATGTACATAAAAATCATATTTTTATTTCCACTTCTTATATTTCACAACGCTTCTATCTATATAAAAAATATATTTTTATATTTCTACTTCTTATATAAAGATCGAATTTTTATTTCGACGCTATAAAAAAATCACATTTTTATCTCAACACATATATACTAAAAATCAGATTTTTATTTCGCTACATATATAAAAATTATATTTTTATATTCTCTATTATATAAAAATCCTATTTTCAATCCGCTACTCATATAAAAATCGAATTTTTATTTCGCTACAACATATATAAAAATCGTATTTTTATATTCTCTATCTTATAAAAATCATATTTTTACTACCCTACATAAATAAAAACCATATTTTTATATCTCCTATATAATAAAAATCAATTTTTATATCTCCTATATCATAAAAATTAAATTTTTATATCTCCTATATAATAAAAATCAAATTCTTATTAGGAATAAAATCATATTTTTATTTAAATAAACCTCTTGACTTTGTTTACATGAAAATCTATACTTTCTACTAAAAAAAAAACTAATCTTTACATTTTAAAAATCTAATCTTTACGTTATAAAAATCGTATCTTTTCATGTTTAAAAATACAATTTTTTTATATGTAAAAATACAATCTTTTTATATGTAAAAATATAATCTTTTGGTTAAAAAATCATATTTTTATATAAGTAAAAACCGAGAATAAATTCAACGCTTCCTAAATTTAAATCAGATTTCTTTAAAGATCATTTCCTAAGAAAACTGAAATAAAATAAATTAAATAAACAAAACAACAAAAAAGAAACTTACTGTTGGAAGAAGAGGGGGGTGTATGACGGCGCTCAGGTGGCTGGGGGTCCGGCAGAGGGTGGCGGCGGACTCTACTGGTCGGTGGGGGATTGTTTTAGGCATCGGGGGTATGGGTTATCGAGGAAAGCGTGGGGGGGAAGAGGAGAGAGAAGAGCGAGCGGGGTGTCGATGGTGGAGGCGCAGTCTCTAGCGGCGACGGCGGCGATGAGACGCGGGGGAGTGGCGCGGTGGGCATGAGCTAGGGCTGGAGGTCGGAGCGGTTTTTTCTTTTTTTGATTTTGACTGTGTTGACTGAGAAATAGAGGGAAGGGGGTGTAATGATAATATATATATATAAATATTTTATTATTTTTAATCTCAAAAAGGTAACTTTTTAATACGAACTCGAAATCAAGCCCACCGACTGTCGTCTCTAGCTAATCACCCCCATTCCGAACACAATGAGATATGTCCTGCAAGTTGATTCGATCAGCTTTGTTTAAATCAAAACATAAATCTTTATATTTTATTTTAAACGTACATTTCAATTTACAAGGGCCACATATTGACTCTAAAAATTCCAGAAAAATTATTTCTAGCTTCGTATTGACGATACGGTCCTAAAAAACTAATTTCGTTGAATTTGAAGACCGTTTGAAAAATGGCTATTTTCTAGTCGATCGAAATTGACAGAAACTATCAAAACATGTTTTCCTTTGCCAAGCTCACATATTAATTCGAAAATTATGAATTTTGGAATCTAGCAGTAATTCGACATCTCGGATCCAACAAAAGTGGTTTCGTCGAAAACAGAGGTTGTTTGCAAAAATTTCCATTTTTAAGTGCTATAATTTCCATAGCGACTATTCTGAATTTTCATTTGGGCATAACTTTTGATTCCCGCTATGAAATTTCAATTTTTCGGATTCATTGGAAAGATATTCTCAAATAGATTCTAATATTTTTGGTTTCGCTAAAATCCAGTTTATTTTGAATCGTGTACATTCATTTGAAATTTGAAATCGAATTTTCAAACTACCGCGCCATTTTCAATTCCTTTTATAATTAAAAATAGATATTTATATTCTAAGTCGATTCAAATAAATATTTCCGTTCTAATTCAATTCAAAATAAATTTATCATCGTTATTATTTAAAATAAATCATTTTATATATTGAAAATTCATCAAAATTGCCAAAATAAAAATTTTAAATTGGTTCAGATTTTTCGGGTTATTACACTCTGATACCACTTATTGGATCTAGATTAACCCGAGAGGGGGGTGAATAGGGTTTATTGAAAATTAAGCAAGATATTAAAAATATCAAATCATAGAATGCAACAAAAAAATAAATGCAGAAAGGTAAATGACACAAGATATACCCAGCTTCGGCAAAATCCTGCCTACTGCTGCATTCCTAAGGTTTCTACTAGGTAATAGAACAGATCCCGCTTACAACGTAAACTTGCGAACCCCTCGCTCCTATTCTAATCCTACGCTCAAAACCCTAGACTGATATATATCCCCTAGATCAGATTTTTTTCCCCTAGTTTTACAAACGAAACTAGTAAACTCCTAGTTTGACAGGTAAAACTAGAAAACCCCTAGTTTTTACAGACTCTAGAAAACTGTCTAGTTTTATAGATGAAATTAGAAAACCGATACAACGATTACAAAAGAAATAATACAATTAAAAAAAAACAAAGAAAACCCCTCTTTAAAATATATGCTATGTTGAATTAAGGCCTGGTCCATTTATCCTCTCATTTGCCCAATTGTCCATTTCCTCTGGAAAAAGAATGGTGGCTGATACTCGAACTAGGGTTTTCTGAAATCCCACAAACTCGATAGATTGAATTGAGGAAAAAGAATCTTCTTGGCTCTGTTATTCTCGTGGCTTGATCCTTGACTGATTTAGGATTCCTGGTGATCGAAAAATCAGTGAGTATGAAATGATTTCTATGTTTATGCTTTTATAATTGTTTGCTGTGATTTTTCAATAAAATAAGGCCGTTGATGAAAAGATGTTATTATATAGGATTATAACATCCTATAATTGCTCTCTGATTTCCTGTAATGGTTTGCTCTGATTTCGATTTCTTGCTTGGCTAATTTTGCTTGCGTGGTTGTTGTTGATGAACATAGACACGTTCTTGGCATTGAATGAATGATGAAGAATTTATTTGCCTCTTGATTGATTGATTCCATTATTCAATTGTGATGAAAACTGCTAAATGTATCTTGTGAAATATGGAGATATGTAATTGCTCTCCCTTTTAAATGTTGCCGAGAAAGAAGGATTGATTTCTGGAAATACATTTCCTCTTGCCAAAAACTTTTGTCCTAAATTAAAGTTGATTTCATGATATACATGTCGTGAATGTGTCCTTGAAATTGCACTGCCATTTATGTCATATATGTTTCAGGAAAAGATTTGAGCTTGCCATATACATATATTGTTGAAATCTTGTATGCTTGCTTCTTGAATGGCTTTTAAAAGCTTTCCAAATTTGTATTGTGAGAACGTTGCAAACTTTACTTCTTTCCATATAACCATGCTGATTTGAATTTCACTTCACTGCTTTTTGATTGAATAATTTCTGGACAATTATCTTTGGCCATTTCAATGTATAAACACCATGTTTCTACAACATGTAAATTTCTGGAAAAATTAGCATTGAAAAACTTGCCAAAATTTTCTTGCACTGATTTCACTCATAAAAACAGGAAAACCAATTTCTTGTCATTCATGTGCATGCTGAATGCATTGATTTGTTTCTTAGTAAAAACTGGAATTGCAAAAACATACCAAACATGATTCTTGAAAACTGGAAATGCCTTTAAACTTGCTATTACAAAACTGGAAATAAATCTTTCTCAGAAGAAATGATTATTGAAAAAGATTAAAAGAACCTTCCCTATATTCTTGTATGCTCTTAGTAAATCTGGCATGTGTTTGAACTATTTCACCATTGTTTGCTATTGTCCAAAAATAAATATTGTTTCCTTGTTTGAATTTCCAAATTTGGATTCCATGAATTTGTTGCTAACTTGATGCTTCATTTCACATAATATTTCCACTGTGAATTTGTTGCCAAATATACATGGACACATGTATTGTGTCTGCCATGCACACACTTGTTTGCTTCACATATATTTCTTGTTGCTCCATTGATTGTGCGAGCTCTACTTCTTTGAGCTTAGCCATGTTTCACCTCACGTACATGTTGGCATCACTTCTTCACTATTGCTGTGTCGAATCTTGCATGTCCTGAAATTGTCCCATATTTGCATCTGACCATTTTGTAACATGTCATGAAAAAACTTTGCATATGTACTCACTTGTGCCTTTTTTTTTTTTGCTGAGAGCATGTATTCACTTGCATTTGCACATGCTGCCTTGCATTCAAACTGTCTCGATCACTTTAAAAAAAACTGAAACTGCCTTGTACATTTTGGTTTGTGCTCGACCATATTCACCTGTACATTTATACTTGGCTTTGTGCATGTCGACATGTTGTTGCAATTTTTGCACATATATGCTTGCATGTCGAGATGTTCTTTGGTCATGCACTATGTCGAGTTGGTCCACGGGGCTGCTCCTCAGTTGCTACACTGCATTTTGATTGGCGAGGCAGTGCACACGCGTATATTTATGCACTTGTGTATATGCAGTCCATCAGAAAAAATTTCCTGTCCCTGAAAAAAAGTATATGTGTATACACATACACATGTGTGTGTATACATGTATCGTGCACGTGCTATATTCACATATCAGATCAAGTCATGAAAGATGCTGAGAAACATACCAAAATTCTAAGGCAAGTAAATTTTAAAAAATAAAAATAATATTTGCTAGAATATGAAATTATTTATGTTCAAAATTACTGTGTGTGTGTTTCTGTTTGTGACAAGTATGAAGACTGGACTGACTGAAAGCTGTGAAGGCAGAAGATTGAAGACGAAGACAAGAACAGTGTTTGAGTGTCTATATAAATATGAGTGAAAGTGAATTGTATGTATATGTATTATATAGACAGAGTGTTGTAGTGAGGAGATGATGTATAAGAATGTGAGAATTGTACTAATATTTGTAATAAACAAATCTGATTGAAATAAAAAATTATTTCATTGTATTCAAACAAATTTGTCTATTGTATATAGTTTATTTACAAGTACAAATTCATGTGAAGTGTTTAAATAGTGGAGTTATAAATAGTTGTACTGTTTGAATGTTTGAATTATAATATTTATATTTAAATAAAATACTGTATGAATATATGAATGTCTGTACAGTCGTATTCTATTTATATATAAATATTATATTCCTGTCTATAATGTATATATAGAATAGTACAGTAACAAACACATTTAAAATAATATTTATTTGTTTGTTATCATCAAACAAAAATCATATAATTGTGTATACAACTACGTTATATACAACAAAATCCACTCTATAAGCAAGCTTCCCAATATGCTTTATAACCGAAAATGACCCAACAATCGCAAAGCTAGCTTTTTTTCCTTCCAAATTGAACGACATGCCTCAGTGTTGAAACCTTCAAAAATAATAAATCTCCAACTAAGAATTTTAAATCCTTTCTCCTTTAATCAACATAACTCTTCTAGCGATCTTGGAACGCCTTCGTTTGTTGCCAAATGACATCAGTTTTATCCATCATTTCCTTATCTTGGCCAAAGTACCAACATTTCTTTAATCCTTAACTAGCAAGAGGGTGAATTGCATGGTATACCATACAATGCCTCGTAACGTACCATGCCAATGCTTGACTGATAGCTATTATTGCAGGCAAACTCAAAAAACTAAAGTTGGTCTTTCCATGATGCCCCGTAATCCAATATACAAGCTATTAGCAGATCTTTCAACACTTTATTAACTCTCTCTATCAGACCATCAGTTTGGGAATGATAAGCCATACTCATATATTGCTTGATTCTCAATGGCTCTTGCATGCTCTTATACAATCCATTGGTAATACAACTCGGCTAGCTCAAATGCCATCCGGGTAGATTTGACGGGGATTAACATTGCGCTTTTGGTCAAGATATCCATGATTATACATATATTATCATTTCCCTAGCCTTTGGCAATCTATAAATGAAATTAACTGATACTTGCACCCATTTCCGCCTAGGAACTCCAAAGGTTGCAACAGTCTACTCAGTTTCTTTTATTCAGCTAACTAACTGATAATTTACACACTTCGAGATGAATCTTATGACATCCTCTTTCATACCTTCCCAATGGTAAACTCTTTTCATATCTCAATACATCTTATTACCACCATGATGAATTGTTAATCTAGAGTGATGACATTCCCTCATAACCTCATCTTTTAATCCATTCTCATCATGAATGACCAATTTCTATGATTCGACTCTCATTCCCTCGGATCAACTACATAGCTCTTTATTTCCTTATATTCAACTCTCATGTCCAAACTCTAGATGACCACTAAAAGCTTGGCATCATCTATCTCACTTTCTCCAATTCTTTCGATGAGAGTAGGTCTAATAGATAAGCTTGAAAACATTTGAGGGTCCAACTCACGGTGAGGCCTTAAATCAAAATAATCCAAATACCCTAGGCGCTTCCACTTGGTAAACATAGCACCTAAACCGCATATCTTAATCCTAATGCATTGACCACTGCGTTACCTTTCCCTGAAATAGGCAATACCAAAATCATATAAAGCTAGAAACTCTAACCACCATTGCTACCGAGGATTCTAATCCTTTTAGGAGAAAAGACACTTCAATGACTTATGGTTGGTAAACATCTCAATTCTAACTCCCTACAGACAATGTCTCCATATTTTCAGAGCAAATACTGTCATCGCTAGATCAAAATCACGAGTTTGGTAATTCCTTTCGCACGGCTTAAGTTGTCGACTTGCATAAGTCATCACTTTACCTTTTTGCATTAGCACTGCTCCCAAACTAGTACCACATGCATCGATATATACAACCATCTCCTCTTTCCCACTTGGAATAACCAATACAGGGGAACTTGTTGATCTCTCTTTCAAGTCAATAAAAGCATGCTCATACTTTGCATCCCATGCAATGACTAGATTCTTCTTCGTCAATCCAGTCAATGGTGCAGTTATTTTTGAAAATTCCTTGATAAACCGCCGATAATATCCAACTAAATGAAGGAAGCTTCTATCATCTATGGCATCCTTAGTGTTGGAAACTGGGGTGTCTACAACATAGTGTTGGATGGATCTTAAGGCTATTAAAATACTAGAAGGGGTGAAATGTTTATTAACTACTTACATATTAATATAAAATAGTATTTATTTAAATTACAACAAGAAACATGTAATCAAAGAATAAGCAATAAAGTAAAACGTTGAAAAGTAAATAACACCCAGATTTTTATATTGGTTCAGATTAACCAATCCTATATATAGTTATGCACTCCACTATGTAGAATTTCACTATAACCGCATGCTTTCCACAGGTGGCAGGAGCATATTTACAATCTTGATTTCGTAGGCCAAAAGATGCACCTTATTCTTTTCAACAACAACAAATTATGATAAGTTGTCGTTTCTTCAGTACAGATTACTGTAGACTTAGTATAAAGATCCTATAGACCTCCAATGGAAATATATCTTTGAATTCTTCACGGAAATGGGATGAAATTAGAGAGATAATGACGTGAATTCAAATACAACTATCTGATCTTTTGTGATTTGCAAATTGTTGAAGAACTGGAGTAAAACAAAATGGATTTGCAAAAATAATTGGAAAATATTCAATGGATTTGTATTGCAAATGTTTAGAGGAGTAGAAGAAAATGAGAAATCTTATTGTTAAAATTCATTTTCAGAGGCCTTTATATAATGGTTCAAGAGATGCATTTTTTGGTGAAAATGGAGGCAAATGACTCTTCATTTAGAATTAAAAAAACTGAAAAACGACAAGTATGTCAACATGCCCTACCCCCATGATGACATCGAGTGTTCCAAAAATGAACAACAACATTAATAAGTGTTGAAATTTTTTGGCTACTTAAATTTCCTTATGTTTCTACATTTTGGTGATTTGGTTGAGGTTAGTGGTTACTATGCTTCAAGTATAATTGTCATGGGATCTTTAACAAGATATTCTAAGGTCCAACCAACTCCTCATCACTTCAAACACTTCTTTCCTTTAGCATTCTTCTCTAATAGATTTTGGTCTTCAATTGCTCTGATTATCGTTTCTATGTAATTCTTCCATTGCTTTGATTATCTTTCTTCTATAATTCTTCTTTTGTACTCTCACTTATCTCTGTAAATGTCACCATAATATATCTGAAGTAACTAGACAACTCGAAGATATTTTAGCAGTAATGTTTATATGGTTGTTGTCATCGAAACTAATACATACGGTATTAGCACTTAAGTCAATCCCAATCCTAGATTGTTGAAACCTCAGTAGGATCCATGGTATTCCTTATCCCGATAGACACAACTTAAAAATTTCACTTCTTCCTTCCACAAGTGGCATTTCGAAAACTTAGCTCTCAACTGATGCTTTTGCAAAATTTCCAAAACAATCCTCAAATGAATCTTGTTCCCTCTTCGGTCCTGAAGTAAACTAGTATATCATCCACGAACACAAGCACAAACTTATTCAACTGATCTCTGAAAACCTAATTTATATGATCCACAAATTATGTTGGTGGGTTAGTCAATCCATATGGCATCACCAGTACTCGTAAAATCCGGATGGTGTCCTAAAAACATTCTTCGGCACACTATCCATAGCCACTCTTAGGTTGTGAAATCCTATCCCCAAATCTATTGCGAAAAACATCTTGCCTTCAGGAAGCTAATCGAACAAGTCATCAATTGAAACAACCCGGAAAATCAGAGCCAATTTAAAATTTTTATTTTGGCTATTTTATTTAATTTTGAATAGTTGAAATAATTTATTTTAAATAATGACAATTAAAATTTTGTTTAAATCGAAGTTGGAATGAAATATTTATTCTAATTTCAATAGGAGTTAGAAATGGCGCGGCAGTTTGAAATTTTGAATTCGAACTTTGACTGACCATACAGGATGGATAATAGATCGTATTTTAGTGAAACCAAAAATATTTAAATCTGTTTAAATATATCTTTCCAACGAGTCCGGAAAATTGAAATTTCATAGCGGAGATCAAAAGTTATGGTCAGCTGAATTTTCAGAGTAACCGCTATGGAATTTAATAGAATATATGGCCCGTATAAATAGCCATTTTTCAAACGACCTCCGTTTTCGATGAAACCACTTATGTTGGATCGGGAATGTCAAATTATGGCAGGATTCCAATTTTCATAATTTTTGGAATCAATATGTGAGCGTGGCAAAAGAAAATGTGTTTTGACAATTTTAGTCAATTTCGATCGAACTGAAAATGGCCATTTTTCCAATGGTCTCCAAATTCGACGAAATTAGTCTTGTTGGGACTGTATCATCAAAACATAGCTAGAATTATTTTTCAGGAATTTTTAGAGTCAGTCTGTGGTCCTGGTAAATTAAAATGTTCGATCAAATTAAATAATAAAATGTTTTATTATCTAATTTAAAGAAAAACACATTGTAAATGCCGAATTGGGTTACGAAACATATCCTATCGTGTCCAGCATAGGGGTACTTGGCTAGGGGTAATACTCGTTGGGTTTGAATCATAGTTCGTATGGGCTAAAGGGAATTTATTGAATTAAGGTAAACTAAATAAATAAAATTAAAATGGAAATACGTCTATAAATACGAATACACTGTATGACCCTAATGCATCTCTTCCAGCCTTCGTATCTAAATTCCAATGGCCACGGTTCTCAGGATTTAGATTCCTAATTCCTCCCAATCCAATTCGAAATAGAACTCCAACTCAAGGACAAAATCGTAGAGCACCTCACGATCTTTCTAATCAACGGTAGAGATTTGTTTTCGTACCCTGTATTGGCCAAATCACCTTGCCAAACCATCGCCGTTCATTGGTAAACCGCGCCACTAAGTCAGCATCGCACGGGACCCCGCTTCCAGCTCGGTGCGCCGCTGGTCTCTCTCCGGCGTGGCAGCCCTAGAATTGAACCCATCCTTGAATACTGTCGGCCTTAACTATAGTGAGGAAGAAAAGGTTAATTTCTATATTAAATTACATAACTAATTAATCTCCAATTGTTGTTAACTTTTAAAAATTCGTATCTTTCTCATACGAAATCGAAATCTAATGAAACAGGAAGCGTTGGACTCGTGACGTCGAGATCTACACTACAGAAGAGACCGCAGAATTTTTGGAGCTTGTTACAATTTTTGGCGTCATCAAATTGATGTGAGATATATGAATTCAGAAATAAAATAAATAAATTATATTAGGATGCAGACGGAGTTTAGAAACTCCCGACACCCGTCGTCCACAGACCAAGGACGACTTGATTGATTTGTGATATGTAATTGGTTGAATTTTAGTAATTGTTTGTGGTTGAAAAGAAAAAGAAATTGCAATTGATTTATATTGTAAAAAAATTCGTCTGCGTACGAAGTAGATTATTGAAATCCCCCTTGTCAAAAGCTGCAAGGCTTTAAGGTAGAGCGAGGAGCCGTACATCGGGACGGTGCCGGTTTTAATTACCATGCTGTTATGCTGCCAAAATTTCCTGAAATATTTTTGTGTTGTAAAATATTTATGTTATTAAATAAAATTGTTAAATAGTATAAAAATTAGATTTTATATATATATATATATATATGAACATGAAAAGGATACATTAAAAATTTGACATTTTGATATTAAATGTATAACATTGGGATTTATATCTCCAATATAAATTTACATTAGAAAATATACACTTTGGTACAAATTGTATTTGCATTTGGAAATTCCATTTTTTTTAATGAAAATTTAGAATGTATGAAATTTTTTCATGTTTTTAAAATAAAACGTGATTACGTTGAAATCCCATTTTTAATCTTAAGATAGAATCTGGCGAAATTGTTCATTGACTTAAGTTAAAACATGTTTACATCAAGAATTACATTTTTAATGTAATAAAAATAAAGGAAAAATGGAAAGACTATTCATGTTTAAAAAAATATGAAAAACATGTTACATTAAGGCTATACTTTAATGTCATGAATAATAAAATTGTTCATGTTTTGAAATTGTAAAAATATTTACATTAAAATCATTATTTTATTGTAAATACAGGATAATGAAAGTGTTCATACATTGAAATAAATAGTTATATTTTATTTGCAATTTTTGATGCAACTAAACATTGAAATAAATAGTTATATTTTATTTGCATTCTTTGATGCAAATAAAACAGTACAATAAAAAGTTGAATTTTGATCTGCATTCTTTGATGCAACTAAACATAAAAATAAATAGTTATTCTTTTATTTGCATTCTTTGATGCAAATAAACATTGAATTAAAAAGTTATTATTTTATTTGCATTCTTTGATGCAAATATTCATTGAAATAAAAAGTTATACCTTTATTTGCATTCTTTGATACAGATAAAATGTTGAAATTGGAAGTTAAATTCTTATTTGCATTTCTTGATGCAAATAAGACATAGTTTAAAAAAAGTTATATTTTTATTTGTAATGTAGATACAAATTACAAAAAACATTAAAATTAAAGTTACATTTTTGTTTGCAATTTTATATGCAAACTAAACACTAAAATAAAAATTATATTTTTATTTGGATATTAGATGCAAATAAACATCGTAGTTAAAAGATTATATTTTTATTTGCATATTTAAGATGCAAATAAACATCATAGAAAAAGATTACATTCTTATTTGCATATTTAGATGCAAATAAACACCGTAGGAAGAAGTGGCATTTTTGTTTGCAAATGTAGTTACAAACAAAACATTTAATAAAGATTGCAATTTTGTTTGCAGTTCTGATGTAAATAAAAACATTATAATAAAGGTTACATTTTGTTTACAATTTAGATGTAAATAAGGATAGGAATTAAAAGGATTCATTTTTTTTGCAATTTTAATGTAATGAAAACATAGAATGAACAGTCATATTTTATTTACATTTTAAATGAAAAAAAAAGAACAAATTTCAAAGTTCACATTTTTATCGACATTTCATATAAAATAAAAGAATTGACTTAAATGTCAAAATGTTTATTGCTAGTTCAGATACAATAAAAATAGTAGGAATCGCCAAATGATTTATATTTATATATAAATATAAATTAAAATTTAAACGAATCGCGCGTGGTAGTTCGCGTTTCGGCAGTCGTAATTTCAAACGATTATATTGTAAGATCCAGCCGTCAGATTTTTCTCAAAACTGGAACCGTTGGGTTCGTTTTGGAAAGATCTTTCCAACGATATGAAATTTGCTAAGATCCAACAGTTAGATTTGGAGAAAAGTGTAAATCAAATTTTGATGAAAATAGCGCCAGGACCATGTAATGACCCGAAGCGTCGTTTAATGAAAAATGGCTATTTTAAAATAAATAAAAATAGCGATAAATCATTATAAGATATCATAAACGATATGGAATGGAAAGATTGATTTAAACTATATATATGCGAGAATTATTTGAAAAGTATGAGTTAAATCTCATTTCAAATAATTATACGACGATTTGAAGTCGAAGATTTGAAGACGGTGATTGAAGACCAGCGATCTTCACAGCTAATGGATGACTACTAATGCCCTGGATCGGTTAGCTCCCAGGAGGGGTTACAGTGGTAGTTGTCCAGACGTATTTGTTGTTTGTCTGGATAGACTCGATGTCTCCAGTTTCGTTCAAACCCAGAACAGACTTGTAAATGGATGTATGTTTGACATTGGATTTTATTCTGTGCTGATTGATCTCTATTAATATCTATTCGTTGGTGGCGGAGAATTTATTCTCTTGCTTAACACCTATTAGATCCAAAATTGGCTCTAACACCCAAGTTATTCAAATATGCAGAAATTAATATCAGAAAAAATACTAGAAAATTGGAAAAGAGATGAGATTTATAGTGGTTCGGCGTTAATGAGCCTACGTCCACTTTATATCTTTTATTATACTTGGAATCAGAGTACGATCGATGACTTATCCCTCAATCTCACTCTTACAATGTTTATTCACTCAATAATTTCGAGACCACTCTAAATAGCAACAATGGAGATATGATAACGGTGGAATCAGAGCTCTCAATTGCCAAAAAGATCCTGAAAAATGCCAAGTTCTGGACTATTTATAGCTGATTTCTGCAGGCGGATCGCGGTCATAGGTGGAACGAATCCCGAGGATCTCGGACTGGTTCGTAGCTTGATGGAGAAATAGTCAAAATGACCGTTGTGAACAGGTGTCGTCAGATCCTATGTTTACGGATCGTGAATGATTGGGTCATAACCCTCAGCTTGGTTTCTGGGAATGGATCGGGTCGTGATGGGAGGAGCGGATCGGATCGGAGCGGGTCGTGTGAGGGCGATCGCGATCGGGGTTGCTGCTTTCACGAACGAGTTCTCGCCTTGAAGTTGTGCTCGTATCTTGGTGGCTTGGTCCAAAAGCTAGCCAACAACACCCTTTGAGGTTATTTATTAATATACATCAATTGCATGGCGTGAATTGTCAGTGTGGCATGCCAAGATGCAAATGATCAAGGATTATTGTTGAAAAGCAGAGCCTTGTGGTTGATGATTAAAGCACAGCTTTAAAAAGCATAGCTTTATATATAGCATTACTTCGCGAGCCTCACACCCCAGTATAAACCAGAAACGAAGTAAGGACTGCAGAGAGGACATACGTTTCTTTCTAACTAGAAGTGGTGTCATGGCTTTTACAAGGCCTAACATTTTTACTTATGTGGATGATGGAATGAGGCGTCTCGGTTATTGAGTCCTTTGTAGGTCTATTTACGCCCCATAGGGTGGGGAAACGTACTGTTCAGGCATTATTAATCCACTAATATATTTGTGGACCAGCTCTGAAGATCCAGGTACGGTTGCGACTGTATCCTGAGGCACGGGCTAGAGTGTCTCGAATTCGGTAAGGACTATCTCCTGCCTTGGTTCATGATGAAAATCCAACTTCCGATACGACCCATGCGATTTTGATTGTATTACTAGTATGGCGGCATAGCATATGGTAGCTATGCCGTCTATGATTGATATTATGATTGAAATGTTTTAAAACATATATACACTAATAATAACATCAAATCCATTTTATCATATCAAGCATATTTTGACCACTATAAGGTAAAACTCTATCCTCCGGTTTGCGTTGCATTGAGTGATGGGACTTGAGTCCTATAATGGTTTCATTTTTATAAAAAGCATTGCGTTGTTTAACGATTTACTTTACTTATGCACTGGAAATCCAATGGAATAAACCCGTTCCGCGTTGGCAGCATGGTCTTGTGATTAGCCTCATTTTTAAATAGGTTAAATAGGATTTCTCATACCAGTCCCATGACTGACTCGTAGTTTGTTTCACTTTGCAACCTCGGGTGCCCTCCTTTCCACATGGGCAGCCTTGTATACAGGTTTAGCAGATTCATTCTGGACAGCTATGGAGCTGAGGATGGATATTATCATTCCTATTTTGCTGTTCAGACTTCACCTAGTATATTATGTTTTTATTCCGCTGCAGACATTTTATATTAAGCTGAAAACTGTATTAGTGCTAAGTATGATCCTATTAGGATGTGTAACTCTGATTATGTATTATTTCCAGTGTAATTTGATGATCATTCTCTGCTGTAATTCTCTATTTCTGTTCTGTTGTTATTGTTATGTGTTATATTCCAATGATTATCCTTACATTTGTACTGCAGGAGTTTGGAGGAATTACATTTGGTATCAGAGCTTAGGTTAAACTTATTCAAGTCTTTTGATTAGTATAAATATCCAGTCGATCTTCAATCATTCCCTTATTCACTGGATAGTCCCTTTTCTTGAAATTTTCGAGGATTTTGTCGTCAATTTTTCAGGTAGACTTTCAAATTTTCATAAGCATTTCTGAATTTTTATCGTTGACAATCGTCTTGTGGGGTTGGATCGCCGAAGCATCCCACGATCCATTAGTCGAATGGTTCCTTTTCATAACCACAATGGGTCATTGATCTTAGTCACGATATACAGGCAGAGCGGGCCGCTCTTCAAACCATGGTGGACCTCCACGAGTCCGAGTAAGACAAAAATAAGGAGATGAACGGTCCAAAACTTGGTTATATAAACCGAGACCCACCCCCTTTCCCTTCTCTTTCTTCCTCTTCTTACCGCCACCAGCCTTCTTGAGCAAAACCCTAGTTTCAATTTCCAAACACCCATCTAATTTCAATCTTTAAAAAGGTAATTTCATTTTCGTTTCTCTCGGGTTTGTATTGGTTTGGAAAGTGGAGGTAGCGGAGTTTTGTGGGTTTTGGGGATAGCAAATATCCAGGTTCGGTTTCATGGGTTTAAGAGTGGAGAGGAGAGTTAAAGAAGAAGAAGGAAGGGATGACCAGGTCGGTTCGTGGATGGGGTTCGACTCGGATCGTGATAGCAGAAGGGAAAAAGAAAATCTGCCCTGGATAGCGGATCAGACCGAGGTTCGTTGAATCATGAGGGTGCAGATAGGATGGATCGAGGGACCCTTATCACGAGTCAGTGGATTGCTATACTCCCTATCACGAGTCGATGTCCTATCGCCAATCCGTCTTACTAGCGATCTAGTTTTTGCGAATCGATCCGATTTCATGGACCAGTGTTTTGATCACGATCCGAACCTTAATACCCCAGCGATCCGATCCGATCGTCAATTCCCGATACACATGAACTTCAACAATGTATTGTAATTGTGACATATTGAACAGTTAGGTTAGAGCCTTCAAGATGGACTTCTTGGACTGATCAACAACAGAACTTAATAGCATACTTACCCCGCTTATTTAATTTACTCTTGTGACTTTAGTTTCCAGTATTACACATACTTGCACAAGCGAGCACTTACACATACACGGGGCTCACGGGTAGTTATTTTCTAACCTCGCATGTTTGCTCGCCTAAACAGTAATGTCGGATAATCGTTCTCCTGAAAGATCTGAAACAGAGGTGGACCCGGAGGTGTCGGAACACCATAATCCCGAGGTTTCTCCGATTAATCCAGAGGATGAGGACTCTGAATCTGAATATGAGGCTGAGACAGAGTCAAATTCATCTGAGAGTACCCCACTAGAGGAGTTGTCCGAAGTGGATGACCGATCTCCCGATGAGATTCCCGGCGTTCTAGGAATTGAGAAATTCATTGACTCTTTAGCTTCCAAACTAGACGATATAAAACTTAAGAAAATTTGTTTGAAACACGGGATCCCATGGGATGATGTGAAAACACCCGAAAGCGGAGATAGACCTCATCTTGCTCCAGAAGGGTACATGGCAATCAACCGACTCATGTGCTGGGTAGGCGCTATTCCTCCATTTCCTCCAATCGTCAATGAAACCTTAAGACGATTGTGTATTGCCCCTATGCAGCTTCATCCCAATGCTTATGCAGCCTTGTACACTCTATATGTCGCGTATGCAGAGATTCTGCAAACTGAGCTTACTTTTAAAGACTTGAAATTCTACTATCTTTTCAAGCACCGTTCCACAGCGACTCCAAATTTCTCTTTCTTTGAATCAGTAGCCAACATGAAGGTTCTGTCTGATGGTTACAGTAACATAGGGGATCCTAAAGCTGACTGGTTTTACATAAAACACCAGGTTGGGTGTGCGAGGAGATGGCTCAAATCTAGTATGTTTCGGGCCTCCAGATGCATGACTGAATTACATAATCGAAGTATTAACATGTTTCCTTTTCCTTTGCGCAGATCACACATTCCCCAAGATAGAAGGCTCAGTGTATAACGATCGATTATCCCGTCTTCTAAAAAGCAAGTCTGACTTCTTGAGAATCAAGAAATATATTACCGACAAAAACCTTCACAAACATCTTCTTTTGGACATAAGATTCGGACTTGGCGCGGGAAGCAAACCTTACAAGTATGTGCCCCCAGCTGAAGGAGAAGGAACTTCTCAAGTTGCAGAGATGACTACTCTTCGCAAGAGCCCTTTGCCGATGATTAATCAGGACGATGAAGATTTAAACGTGTATAAAGGGGATGAGGGACGAGCTAATTAATCAAAGGAGGTTGCAACCTCCGAGGGGCATTCACCACTGAGGACTTCATCGCCAGTTGAGTCTGTCGCTCACGATGAATTAACATAGGAACAGATTTTCGGGGAATTAAGTAAAATTCCTTTGCCAAATGATATTTATACCCAAGAAGATTTCGAAGGGTAGCCAATCTTTCCCCTTTCCGAAGAGACGAGTGCCCCACTTAGAGAAAAAGAAGTTACCCAGACCAGCCTAACTTCGGGCCCTGGTCTGTTTTAAAAAAGGGGATTCCACGGGATGCACAAAACACATGCACCATTTATCATAACACTCTTTTGCTACCGTGGTTCACAGTTCTAACACACACTTGTTTTCTTTGCTGGAAAAATGTCTCGCAAACGGTCTTACTCCTACCGTTCCCTTCGTGAAGGCACACCAAGCCTCCTTCCAGATCCTGAGCACACTCGTAGCAATAGTCGGGGAAGGGATAGTCGTCGACCCCGGGATTCTCATCAATCTTTATCTGCACGACCTCGATCTCCACCGAAGCAAAGTTATGGAAAGCCACCTAGTCGTCCAATGCCACTAGCTGGGGGGAAGCAACTCCCTAGAGATTTAACCCCTCCAAAAAGCACTCCTTCTCACGCCCAATCTTATAAGAAACACGACGAGCCAAAGGACAAGGACAAAGATGAGGGCAAGATTATAGAGAAGGGGAAAACAGTTCTTACTTACTCTGGTAAGCGTGGCTTGGACACTACTGCTGCAAGGGATGTTGCCCCCAGTTCTGAGACCGCGGCTAGGTTAGAGCGTTTACAAAAACAATTTCCTGACATTTACTTTGAGAGGATGGTGTTCATCCCAGATCTTGAACCAGTCCCCGAGGATTGGGACACAGAGGTGATAAGGTATGTGTGCCATGCAGCCAAACAATACGGGGTAATGAAGAAGCATGCGGCTACACTCTCTTCTATCATCCGCCGGATGGAGACGGACGCAGGGCCAGAGTAAAGATTGACAATGATGCTAGGGCTAGGTGCAAAATGGAAAAAGAACTGGAGGATGCACAGGCCCAACTGGCTTTAGCTCGGCGAGACGCAGAGAATTACAAGTCCGAGTTGGAAAGTGCCAGGGAGCGTTTTCGCAATGAGCTTGACTTAAATAGCCATAAACAGGTGGCCCTGAGGAAAGAAGTTGAGGATCTCAGGGCGGTTAACACCGAACTGAAGACAGTTCATGATCGCTTTTCTGCTGAGAAAGAGGCTTGGGAGAAAGAGAAGGCAAGCTTAAAAAATGACCTTGCCCTTGCGAAGAAGGAGAAGGAGGTTCTAAATGATCAACTCGCTCAAGCTGAGGAGCGGGTAGCTGTCGCCGAAAGCAATGCCAATAGCGCTCTTGAGTCAGCAGCTGTTGCGGCTGATAAGCTTGCCGAAAAAAAGAAGGATATAGATAGCTTTGAAGGATTGTTGTTCGATTTCCTTGGTCAAGTTATCAAGCATCGAGATATCTCTTGGATTCCCGACTACCATGTTACCTTGGCCAATATATAGGATGCCATTGTCGAGGGTGAGAAGCGGCGACTCGGGGTCGACGAAATCGACGAGCACCAGCTGATGCAAACTTTTATTAGAGGTGAAGAGCCCGCTACTTTGGAGGAAGGTAGACGCCTTATCCACGAGGAAATGGAGAGGGAGAAGAGTAGGCTCAAGTGTAAGGATAAAATTGGCGAGAGCTCGAGCTCGGCGGTAGAGCCCAGAACCTCCGAAGTTGAGGGATATAACCCCGATGATCTATTGATCCCCTTGGTACCTACTCCTCCGATTGTCGGGACCACCAGTACAAGTTTGGGAGACGGGTTAGCCGAAGGTATTTCCACATTTTCTCCACAGTTCATTAAAGCAATCGTAACTTGTTGTCATCTCATGGAACAGACAACTGACATGGCCACATCTCCTCCCGATTTGCTAACCCTTATTGCTAATGGTGTAGGTACCAAAGTGGTCGAAAAGGGTGTGGAGGAGAAGGCAGAGGATGAGAGGGTTGAGATTCCCCCGAGTTCTGGTATCGAAGCTTCCGAGGTCTCAAAGCAAACTGGGGGATCAACCAGTGATAGAGTCACAGTAGCACCCGTGAAGTCTGGAACTGGCGCTCCTGCAGACGCCGAGATCATTGCTGCTTTGCGTGACACAGTGGCGGTTATGGAGATGAGGAAGAGGAGGTAGAAATCATTGACGAGGCCAAGGGTGATGATAGAGAAACCTTAGCTGATATACAGGCTAGGAAGGAGAAGCAGTTTGCACTTAAGAGGGAGGAACAGAAACCTGTGTTCGTGACTCCTATTTCTAAAATCGACCCCAAGACCGGGTTGTTTATAAGATTCTCTTCTAGGTCGATAACTTCACAGCTTGCCTCTGAACCTTCCAGTCCTTCCCCAGAGCCCCTTGTCGACAAGAGGAAAAGGAAAAAAGGCGACCGCTCCGGTACCGATAAAGAGGAGTTAGAAAAACAGAAGAAGGATAAGAAATCAAAGCCATCTCTCAAGCGCAAATAAAATGCAGCTATTGGCTCATGTTTTGGTTTTAGGATTTCTTTTGGCCAAAATATGTAGTCTTGAGATTAGCCTTCACTTTTTGCTTAGTTTCTTGTTTTTTGTATGTTCGTTTCCAGTAAATGAGGACCTATTTCTTATGCATCACAGTATTCTTGCAAATTCATCATGTTAGCAGAGTTCAAGTAATCATAATTGAAGCTTTCATAGTTAAATGTTAAAGTTGTAAGTAACGATCATTAATCATAACGAAAACAATCATCGGGAAATACATGTACTAAGTAATCGTGTGGTAATGCACGTATACATTCCTAATTGATCGTCATTGTAGTGCCTGGCCAGGGCGTGTTGGCGATCGATTAGGATTATATTCGTACTACCCCGATTTTTCCCTGGGGTAATGGTCCTTGCGGCGCTAAGTCTCTAGTGCTTTTATACTCTCCCGATCCTTCAATGGGTTAGAGTTTGAGTGGCACTAAGTCTCTAATGCCTTTATACTCTCCCGATCCTTCAGCGGGTTAGAGTTCGAGCTCGATTTTTGGTCTGCTCACCGATCCTTCAGCGGGGCAGAAGTTCTGGGGGCGCTAAGTCTCTAGCGCCTTTATACTCTCCCGATCCTTCAGCGGGTTAGAGTGTTACCAAGGCGGTTTTATCATGGTGCACCTGCACACCTCAGGGACGTCATTCTCACGTCCTTTATATTCTCTCCTTGATCTCAGGAGTTAAGTTGTAATGCAATTTACCCTGCTGTACCTTTTGAAGTTTTAATCATTGCGAACTTTCCGATTCGCCGAACGGTATCTTGAATTAGTTGTTTTGAGATTACTACATAAATTTAAAACAGTTTCCTGAAATGGTAACAGTATATATATTGATCAAAATAAAAGAGTAGATAAGAAATGGTGCAGTAAGGGTAAATAACACATAGCATTTTTATAGTGGTTCGGTCGAATCATGACCTACGTCCACTTTATAATCTTTTTTTCAAATAACCAGACTATTCTTAGGCAAGTCGAGCCTTTTTAAATGGTTCTAAAAACAAAAGAATAGAACTGACACTTTTTATGTCAGGTAAAGCCGCAAATGCTGGGCATTCCACACTCTGGGGATTTCTTCTCCATCTACGGTCGCTAGCTTGAAGGTTCCATTATCAAGCCTTCATAAAATGGAGTACGGTCCTTCCTATTTTGATCCCATATGCACCGGGGGCGGAAAGACACGTTTCAGAACCAAGTCTTCGGGTTCGAATGTGTGAGCTCAGACTCTTCTGTTGTAGTACCGAGCTACTTGTTGTTTGTGCCTCAAGGCACGTAAGTCGGCTTCGTCCCTTTTTTTCCTCAATCATGTCCAGGGATTCAAGGAGCAACTCATTGTTGGTCATCGGGTCGTAATAAATGGTGCGATGGGATGGTACTTCTAACTCGACCAGGATAACTGCTTCAGCTCCGAAAGCTAGGGAAAATGGGGTGTGACCCGTTGCCGACTTGTACATCGTTCTGTAGGCCCATAATGCCAAGGGCAATTCATTGACCCACATAGCTTTGGCCCTCTTTAAACTTTTCTTCAGAATGGATTTGATCACCTTATTTGCCGCTTCAACCTGTTCGTTCGACTGCGGATGTGCCACAGAGGTGTATCTTTTCTCGATGTGATATTTCCGATAGAAATCTCGAAACTCTGTGCTGTCGAATTGGGTCCCATTGTCAGTTATGATGACTTTTGGAATCCCAAACTGACAGATGATGTTCTTGACGACAAAGGTGATCACTCATTTGGTCGTGATCGTGGTCAAAGGCTCTGCTTCTACCCATTTAGTAAAATAATCCATGACCACAATAGCGAACTTTGCTCCGCCCTTTGCTATGGGGAGACTTCCAATGATATCAATTCCCCACATAGCAAAAGGCCACGGGCTTACCATTGTCTTCAACTGGTTAGGTGGCGCCCTAGGTATTTTGGAGAACTTCTGGCAAGCATCACAATGTCGTGCATGCTTGGCAACATCCTTATTTATAGTGGGCCAGAAATAGCCGTATCGCAATATCTTCTTTGCCGATGTTTGCCCTCCTGTGTGGTCGCCACACTCACCTTCATGGACTTCCTTCAGCACACGCTTGATGTCGTCATGGGCAATGCACCGGAGGGGAGGCATCGAGAAACCTTGTATGTATAGGACTCCGCCTTGCAACACATATCGGGAAGCCTTCCGTATGACCGTGCGCCTCTCTCTTTTCTTATTTGGGAGCATCCCATTCATCAAAAAATTCTTCAAGGGGGTCATCCATGACTCCCTTTCAGGTTCAATTTCTAGTACAGGATCAACTTCAATCTGATCCACACTTGGGAACTGTAATACTTCAATCGGGACTAGCTCTGTATGTTTTGGATTATCGGAACTAACCATCTTTGCTAACTTGTCTGCTCTTTGATTCTTTGCTCGAGGAATGAGAGATATACTATAGTGCTCAAAACCACCCAATAATGTTCTTACTTTTTCCAGATATGATATCAACCTTGGACTCTTAGCCTGAAAATTTTCATTAACTTGGTTCACGACCAAATTGGAGTCACAAAAGATGTCTAGCTTTGTTACCCCTGGTTCCTTTGCAAGCTTCAACCCGACAATCAAAGCTTCATATTTGGAATCATTATTGGTTGCGTGGAATTCCAATCTAAGAGCGTAATATATTATCCGTTTCTCTGGAGTTTCAAGGACCACTCCAACACCTGATCGTCTGTCGTTTTTAGCTCCATCAGTATATAGTTTCCAGGCCTTAGGGTCAAGGAGTAGCTTCGGCGGATCGTCTTCTTCAGTTTCTGCATCATCTTCTGGGATGGTATATTCTGCTATATGGTCTGCAAGTGCCTGCCCTCTTATCGACCTCCGAGGTTGGAAGTTCAGGTCGAATCGACTCAGCTGGATGTTCCATTTGAGCAATCTTCCCGATGCTTCTGGCCTTTGCAGGACTTTCTTAAGCGGGTGATCAGTATAAACAGTAATGGGATGAGCTTGGAAGTAGTGATGAAGCTTCCTAGATGTGATCAACAGACTGTACGCGAGCTTTTCTATCTTTGGGTAATTTCGTTCTACGGCTGCCAATTTCTTGCTCATATAGTATACTGGTCTTTGCACCTTATCCTCTTCTCTTACAAGAGCCAAACTGATCGTGTGGGATGACACTGCCAGATACACGAATAAATCCTCGTGATCCACAGGCTTAGACAGTATCGGGGGTCTCTCTAGATGATTCAACAAATTTTGGAAAGCTTCTACACAATCAGGAGTCCATTTAAAGTTGCGCTTGCCTCGCTTTATTAATTCGAAGAATAGGATGGATTTATCTGTAGCTTTCAAAATAAATCTGCTTAGCGTTGCCACTTTTCCAACAAGGCTTTGCACATCTTTAATCTGCTTTGGTTCTTGGATATTTCGGATTGCAGTAATTTGATCTGGATTAATCTCGATTCCACGCGAGCTTACAATGAACCCTAGGAATTTTCCAAATGCTACCCCAAACGAGCATTTCAAAGGATTCAATTTCATCCCATATTTTTGGAGAATTTGAAACATCTCTGCCAAATCGTTGGTATGATCGGACGACTGTCTGAACTTTACCAACATATCGTCGACGTATACCTCCATTGTTTTCCCAATCTGGTTGTAGAACATCCTATTCACCAACCGCTGATATGTTGCACTGGCATTTTTCAGACCGGAAGGCATTACCACATAGCAATATAGTCTCAAATCTGTAATGAAGCTAGTATGCTGTTCGTCTGGGACATGCATAGGGATCTGATTATATCGTTATTAGGCATCCATAAATGAAAGGAGTTCATGACCTGCAGTTGAATCTACTAATTGATCAATTCTGGGCAACGGGAAACTATCCTTCGGACAAGCTTTGTTTAAATCAGAGAAATCGATACACGTTCGCCACTTTCCATTGGCCTTTTTCACCAAAACCGGATTCGAAATCCAGTCAGGGTACGTCGAATCTTTAATAAATCCATTACTCTTTAGTTTCCCGACTTCTTCTTTAAATGCGGCAGACCTTTCTGGACCCAACTTTCGCCTTTTCTGCTGGACATGGGGAAGTTTCGGGTTAATGCTTAGCGAATGACTCATAACCGAGGGAGATATCCTGCACATGTCTGCATGGGTCCAGGAAAATACATCTAAGTTAGTTTTCAGAAACTTTGTTAATTCCTTGGCTCGAACATGATCCAACTGGGATCCAATCTTCAGGACCTTCTCTGGGTCACTATCATCGATTGGTACATCCACAGTTGCTTCATTGGGAGTCGCCATTCTGCCCCCAGGCTCTTCATCCTCTCTGGAATCTATGTCCTCAGGCAACTCTCTAGGAGACCCTCCCAAAGGTACTTCCTTTAGTTGTTATAACGATTCCTACCTCGGAGGGGAGGAGCCACCTTTTGCTTCTATATCTCTTCCTTTGAGGAGCAGTTTTAACTCTGCAATGTAGCATGCTCGTGCCACAACTTGATCTCCTCTAACAATACCCACACCAGAATCTATGGGAAATTTCAACAATAAGCACTAGGGTGCAGTACAGGCCTTGAATTTGGCTAGGGTCGGTCGGCCTAAGAAAGCATTGTACGACGATTCAATGTCCAAGACCACGAAGGGGAGGATCCTCACTCTCTGGCGTTCCCCTTCCCCAAGGGTTACTGATAATTCCACGTATCCTATTGGAGCTGTCGAAGCCCCATTAAATCTGCGTATCCACCCTTCACATGGCTTTAAATCCTTCGGCTCGAGTTTCATTTGGTCGAACGTTTTCTTGAACAAAATGTTAAAGGAACTCCCGTTATCCACCAAGACCTTATGAACTATTGCTGGGCCAATGGTGACGGTGATCACCAATGGATCTTCAGTTGGGGAGTGTACTCCAATACTCCCTCGCTCGCGAAATATGACGTCATCAGACATCGTCTTCTATTGCTTAATCGGAGAGTTGTCCTCAGGGTTACTGCACTCTCCCACTTCGAAATATTGTTTAGCTGCATTTATGTATTGATCCATATCTCTGAAATTGTGCCCTGCTAGGTGGAGCCCACCAATTATGGTATTGATAACGATATTTTTTCCTTATTGTTGAGCCGTCGGTTTAGCAGTAGGTTGCCTTTGGTTTGGAGCTTGTACGGCTTGCCCCCTGACCCTGGGAGTCACCTTATACTCATCAAGCTTCCCTTCTCGGAGCAGCCTTTCAACCACGTCTCTCAAGTGACGACATTCGTTTATGGAATGACCGTGGATCTGATGAAAAAGACAGAATTTACCAGTTTCACGCTCTTTCTCAGTAGAATCTCTCGGAGGAGGTCTTTTATACTGGAGGACATTATATGTATTCAGGAAGATGTTCTCCAATGTATCATTTAACGGTGTGAAGCTCTTAAATGGTCTGGACCGGGGTCTCCGCTGAGAGTTGTTTCCTCGATTTCTCTTCCGATTGTTGTTATTATTATTCCTTGATTGGCGACCGCTGTCTTGATTCTTGTTCCCAACGTTAACATCAACCTTTCCTGAGCTATCTCCCGTTTGCTTGATGGCCACATTGCTTTGGATATCTTACTTATCAGTAGCTTTTCTTTTTCGATTAGCGTATATCTCCTCCCGATGCAGGCGAATATTGGCTTTTTCATAAAATATTTCTCTGGTCGGGGGAGGTTTACCAGCCAAATATCTTCCAAACTCGGTGCCTTATCGACGCCATCAATCAAGCCATCAACACAGTTTGCTCATGTGGATCTTTGACTTCTGTGACAGACATGTTAAAACGATCCAAATATGACCTCAGGCTTTTGTACGGTCGTTGTTTAATGAGGGATAGCTCAATCACATTCTTAGACCTCTGGGCATGAAGACAGAATTGGTTTACGAATTTCTCACTCAATTCACTGAAGCTGGATATTGACCGCGTTGGAAGGCGGGTAAACCACAATAACGCCACATCTTCCAAGAATATAGGGAAAGCTTTACATTTGACCGCGTCTGTAGCTGCAACGGCATTCATTGACCAGAAGTACTGCATTAAATGCTGGATGGGGACTGTCCTGCCCGTATAGCGATTCTTGTTTGGCATATTGAAGCGCCTTGGAAATGTGACATCCAGTATGTCGTCAGTAAAGGGTGTGTGACTGCGGTCTATGCCCCAATCTTCATTCCTCTGTCCATAGCTATCTACCATGACTTGCCTAATCATTGCTTCAACCTCTGCATGGGTCAGGGTAGATTTAGGATCAGCACTCGCCCGACGTCCTCCTCCGTCGTTTCTTTGATGTGCCGCTATAAAATCTGGACCCTGAGTAGAACTCCCTTGACCCCTATTACCGCGGTCGATCACGCGACGAGCGGGAGGCATGCCATTCTTTGGTGGTAGAACAGGTTCATTTAAGTTGCGGTTACTAGTTCCCTGATTAAATGCCTCCTCTTCATGAGATGGAAGCGGCCCAAATCGAAGTCTTTCTATGTTTTCGGGCCTTTCTAACGGGGGCCATCGTTTGTTCCTTCGGGGATCTTTAGATGACGATGTATGTTTCGGAGAGAAAGGTTGAGCTGGAGGTGGCGAAACCTACCTTTGAATATCATCAATTTTCCTGCATAAGGCAGTAATATTTTGACGCAGTAACGTGCTCTCCTGCCTTTGAGCAGCTAGTTCATCGGTTTGCCTATAATGCTTCAAGTATTCGAGTTAAATGTCCCTCTGTAACTGGGGCAGAAGGATCAAATTGGTCATCAACATTCTCACTTATACTTAAAGAGCTTGAGCCAGGTCGAGCAGATGTACCAGCACGAGAGGAACGAGCTATAACCTCCTTTCCGGGTAGGGTCGTAGTCTGCTTGTCTCTTTGGATCGCGGAATCCTTACCTCGGTGGCTCGGAGCGCCCCCCGGGATCGGATCGTGGAAGTGTTGGGGGGACGGTTCGTGACAAGGTCGTGGGAGCGAGTGGTAACTCCTTCAGCTAGTTGGATCATGATCCCCTCAACGGATCGGTTCGCCCCCTCCTCTCGGCGATCCGAGAGCTCCTCCTCGTCCTTCTCGTGCACACTTTCTTCGATTGCTTCGTTTTCATCTTCGTTCGCCTGCGAAGCTCATACTTCCTAAAACTTCTTTCTAGCCATAATATCTGAACTTCACTGAAATCTTCAAAAACTGAAACAATGGAGTTTTGGACTGTTTTCTTCGGACTTGAGTATCCAAACAATGGAACAACAATCCAATATACCGAGGATTCGTTTCTCAGTGAAAGCATCAAAATGTTAGATCCAAAATTGGCTCTAACACCCAAGTTGTTCAATTATGCAGAAATTAATATCAGAAAAAATACTAGAAAATCAGAAAAGACACGAGATTTATAGTGGTTCGGCATTAACGAGCCTACATCCACTTTATATCTTTGATTATACTTGGAATTAGAGTACAATCGATGACTTATCCCTCAATCTCACTCTTATAATGTTTATTCACTCAATAATTTCGATACAACTCTGAGTAGCAACAATGGAGATATGCTAAAGGTAGAATCAGAGCTCTCAATTGCCAAAAAGATCCTGAAAAATGCCAAGTTCTGGACTATTTATAGATGTTTTGTGTAGGCGGATCGCGGTCATAGGTGGCACGAATCCCGAGGATCTCGGACTGGTTCGTAGCTTGATGGAGAAATAATCAAAATGACTGTTGTGGACAGGTATCGTCAGATCCTATGTTTATGGATCGTGAATAACTGGGTCATAACCCTCAGCTTGGCTTCTGGGAATGGATCGGGTCGTGATGGGAGGAGCAGATCGGATCAGAGCGGGTCGTGTGAGGGCGATCACGATCGGGGTTGCTGCTTTCACGAACGAGGTCTCGCCTTGAAGTTGTGCTCGTATCTTGGTGGCTTGGTCCAAAAGAAAGCCAACAACACCCTTTGAGGTTATTTATTAATATACATCAATTGCATGGCGTGAATTGTCAGTGCGGCATGCCAAGATGCAAATGATCAAGGATTATTGTTGAAAAGCAGAGCCTTGTGGTTGATGATCAAAGCACAGCTTTAAAAAGCATGGCTTTGTATATAGCGTTAATTCGCGAGCCTCACACCCCAGTATAAACCAGAAACGGAGTAGGGACTGCAGAGAGGACATACGTTTCTTTCTAACTAGAAGTGGTGTCATGGCCTTTTACAAGGCCTAACATTTTTACTTATGTGGATGATGGAATGAGGCGCCTCGGTTATTGAGTCCCTTGTGGCTCTATTTACGCCCCATAGGGTGGGGAAACGTACTGTTCATGCATTATTAATCCACTAATATATTTGTGGACTGGCCCTGAAGATCCAGGTGCGGTTGCGACTGTATCCTGAGGCACGGGCTAGAGTGTCTCAAATTCGGTAAGGACTATCTCCTGCCTTGGTTCATGATGGAAATCCAACTTCCGATATGACCCATGCGGTTTTGATTGTATTACTATACGGCGACATAGTATACGGTAGCTATGCCGTCTATGATTGATATTATGATTGAAATGTTTTAAAACATATATACACTAATAATAACATCAAATCCATTTTATCATATCAAGCATATTTTGACCATTATAAGGTAAAACTCTATCCTCCGGATTGCGTTGCATTGTGTGATGGGACTTGAGTCTTATAATGGTTTCATTTTTATAAAAAGCATTGCGTTGTTCAACAATTTACTTTACTTATGCACTGGCAATCCAATGGAATAAACCCGTTCCGCGTGGGCAGCGTGGTCTTGTGATTAACCTCTTTTTTAAATAGGTTAAATAAGATTTCTCATACTAGTCCCATGACTGACTCGTAGTTTGTTTCACTTTGCAAACTCGGGTGCCCTCCTTTCCACACAGGCAGCCTTGTATACAGGTTTAGCAGATTCATTCTGGATTGCTATGGAGCTGAGGATGGATATTATCATTCCTATTTTGCTGTTCAGACTTCACTTAGTATATTATGTTTTTATTCCCCTGCAGACATTTTATATTAAGCTGAAAACTGTATTAGTGCTAAGTATGATCCTATTATGATGTGTAACTCTGATTATGTCTTATTTCCAGTGTAATTTGATGATTATTCTCTGCTGTAATTCTCTATTTCTGTTTTGTTGTTATTGTTATGTGTTATATTCCAATGATTATCCTTACATTCGTACTGCGGGAGTTTGGGGGCATTTCATTTGGTATCAGAGCTTAGGTTAAACTTAGCTCGGAATATAACATATTAATAAACTTATGAGATATAGAATCAACAGAATTCCAAAATGAGTAGATTATCATAGATAGGGCTAGTAGTGTCCTAGAATGAGTAAAAGTACTCCCCATAGATTCATATACATTTAAATGTGTGCCTCTATGTTTTACAATATCTATTCTGTTGGCCTGACTCTTTGTCTGCTATTTGCAGACATAGTAGAAATGAGTGGTAGAAACAGAAGAAATAAATCTTTGGTTCAGCAATCTAATGAGCCATTCATGCCCTCACAATCAGAACCAGATCTAGAAGCTCTAGTAAAGAGGTATCGAAATCTGGGTGGAGAACCATTCTCGGGCAAGGAGTCCATTATTGAAACACAAGCATGGATGCATTCGGCTGAGAAAATTTTTGAAGGCTTAAAGTTGAAAGGCGATCAGAAAAGACTAATAGCATCTTGGGTACTCAAAGGCGAAGCTCTATTCTGGTGGGAAACTGTTACTAAAGAGAATCCAGAAGGTAATATTACCTGGGATAAATTCAAAGAGATTTTCACCGAAAAAATTATTCCTCTAGGAGAAGTTGATCGATTATACGATGAGTTCTACAATCTGAAACAAGGTGATATGACCATTCGGGAGTACCAGAAGAAATTCGAAGAACTTTCCCGCTTGGTCCCAGAACTATTTCAAGATCCTTTGAGGAAGAATCGGAGATTTATCAAAGGACTTCAAAGCAAATACCTAAATTTCATAACTGCACATATTCACCTCCCTTTTTCTGAAATGATAGAATTGGCTTGTCGCTATGAGGATCTTGATAAGCAAGGTGTTTTGGAAGATGAAGGAGAAGGCAGTTCTAGCAACAAAAGGAAGTTCGAAGCTGATAGCCCTGAGGCAAGTACTCAGCCTGAGGTCAGTAAAAAGCCTAAAGCCAATAAGAAAAGGGCAAGATCTCAGAAAGAACCATTAACTACTGCCACGTGCTCTAACTACAATAAACAAGGACATTTGGCTATAAATTGCCAATCTCTAAAGAAACTGAGAAAGGATGGGCCTAAATCCAATAAGAAGTCTCAAGAGACCAGGGAATGCAATATTTTCCATAAGCCGGGTCATATAAGTAGAGATTGTCGACTTTTGAAAGCGACCAAGGTGGCTCAAGTTAATGAGGTGGCAGAAGCTCCAACACTCTCAGCAAGCCAAGAAAGGCCAGATGTTTTGAAAGGCACTCTTAATGTTAAAAATATTCATGTCACAGTATTATTTGATACAGTTGCATCATGAAGTTTCATTTCAAATAATACAGTCAAGAAGCTCAGTCTTAAAACGAGGAATCTTAAAGAATCGATTAATGTCCAAAGTCCGGTCGGTGGTTCCCTTGTTCTTGGCGTATATCTCATTTTCTTGTTATCGGGTCCCTATTAATTTGATTGTCATGGATTTTTCTGAGTTCGATGTTATCCTTGGGCTGGATTGGTCAACAAGACATGAGGCCGAGGTTAAATGTGCTGAAAGGTTTGTTAAAGTTAAAATGAAGCTTGGGGATATTGTTATACCTTGCGTGGGCTCAGATTCAAACAGAAAAGAATTTTGGGCTTCTCTTCAGGTCACCCCTACTGCTATTGAAAATATTCCTGTCATAAAAAAATATGCGGATGTGTTCGAAGAAGTTGATCGCTTACCACCGCGTAGAGAAATTGACTTCAAAATTGATTTGGTTCCAAACTCAAGGCCAGTTGTACATCCTATTCGGAGAATGTCGCCAAAAGAAAAGGAAGAACTGAGCAATCAAACCGAAAAGCTTTTGTTTAAAGGTCTGATCATACCCAGTTTATCAGAATGGGGTGCAACAGTGGTGTTTGTTCCTAAGTCAGACGGTACTCTTAGACTATGTGTGGATTACCGAGATTTAAATAAGCAGACACTCAAGAATAAGTATCCATTGCCCCGTATAGATGATTTGTTGGATCGTTTGAATGGAGCAAAAGTGTTTTCAAAGATGGACCTAGCTACAGGTTTCCATCAGTTGCGTATTGCTGAAGAGTGTGTTCTTTTGACAGCTTTCAGAGGTCCAGACATATTTTATGAATGGTTAGTAATGTCGTTCGGCTTATGCAATGCTCCAGCCTATTTTGTCGATTTGATGAATCTAGTATTCCGGGATGTCCTAAACAAATTTGTGCTGGTCTTCATCGATGACATCCTAATCTTCTCAAAGACAACTACCGAGCATGAAAAACATTTAGAGCAGGTTTTGGAAATTCTAAGAAAGAACGTATTAAAAGCCAAATTTTCTAAATGTGTATTTTGCCAAGAAGAAGTGAAGTTCCTCTGTCCTGTAGTATCGAAGAAAGGAATCTCAGTGGATCCTAGCAAAATCACAGCCATTCAAAATTGGCAGCAGCCTAGCACTCCTACTGAAGTCAGAAGTTTTCTAGGATTGGCTGGCTATTATCGGAAATTCATTAAGGATTTTTCGAGGGTAGCTTGTCCATTGACGAATCTTACAAGAAGCATACAAAGTTCATTTGGACCCCAGAATGCGAGGTAGCTTTCCAAGAGCTGAAACAGAGGTTGATCACTGCTCCAGTGTTGACTATCATTGATGGCAACCAAGATTTGAAAATCTAGATGGATGCTTCTAGAGAAGGTATCGGTGCGGTGCTAATGCAAAGGGACAAAGTGGTCGCATATGCTAGGCGTCAGTTAAAACCGCATGAGAAGAATTACGCCACTCATGACCTTGAGCTAATGGCCATCGTATTTGCTCTAAAGATATGGAGGCACTATCTCTTGGGAGAAAAGTTCGAACTGTATACTGATCACAAATCTTTAAAGTATCTGTTCACCCAGAGACATTTGAACTTGAGACAGCAACGTTGGGTTGAATTCCTTGCACCCTATGATCTGGACATCTTGTATACTCTAGGAAAAGCCAATGTTGTGGCAGATGCACTTAGCAGAAAGAATGCGGCCGTCGCCAATCTTATCCTCGCCAATCTCATTATTACACCTACATTGATTGACAAAATCTCTGCTCTTCAAAAGGAAGACGAATTTATTCAGAGGATTAGCAAAAGAGTTAGGGAAGGCGAACCCACAATTTTCCAGATTGATGACAAAGGGGTTTTGAGGCTAAAAGGCCGAATTTGTGTTCCAAATATTCCTGAGCTCAAAAGAGAAGTGATGGATAAATGTCATAAGTCCAAACTTTGTATTCGTCCAGGAGTGAGAAAGATGTGTCATGATCTCAAGCGCACGTTCTGGTGGAAATATATGAAAAGAGACATCTCCAATTATGTCAGCAGGTGTTCTACTTGTCAACAAGTCAAAAGTGATCAGCAAAAACCTGCCGGCTTGTTACAACCACTACCAGTTCCAAGTTGGAAATGGGATCAATTTTCCATGGATTTTATTGTTGGCTTGCCCCGAACTAGAAAAGACAATGATAGTATATGGGTGATTGTTGATCATCTCACAAAAACTACCTATTTTATTCCTGTCAAATCAACTAGAACAGCTCAAAGTTTGGCAAAAATTTATTTCAAAGAAATTGTCCGACTACTTGGAGTCCCCAGTAGCATTGTAAGTGATCGTGACCCTATATTCTCTAGTAAATTCGGGGAAGCATTCCAAGGAGAGCTGGGGACAACATTAAATCTGAGCACCGCTTATCATCCTCAAACAGATGGCCAGACTGAGAGGGTGAAGCGTATACTGAAAGACTTGTTGCGGGCTTGTATTCTTGACTTTGGAGGATCATGGGAAGACTACTTGCCTTTGGTCGAATTCTCTTACAATAACAGTTACCAAGCAAGCTTGGAAATGTCGCCATTCGAAGCATTGTATGGCGGGCCTTGCAAATCTCCCGCATGTTGGGTGGAACCAGGAAATAGACATGTATTGGGTCTCGACATAATTAGAGAAGCTTCAGACAAAGTTGATTTTATTAAAAAGTGATTGCTAGCTACTCAGAGCCGATAGAAAAGTTATGCAGATGCAAGAAGAAGGGATTTAGAATTTTCTATTGGTGATCATGTGTACTTGAAAGTTTCTCCCTTAAGAGGAGTAGTTCGTTTCGGGAAGACTGGGAAGTTGGCTCCTAGATTCATTGGTCCATTTCCTATTCTAGAAAGAATTGGAGCTCTCGCTTATAGGGTTCAGTTGCCTGACTGGTTACCAGGGGTACATGATGTATTCAACATCTCTCAACTTTGGAAGCATGTCCATGATCCAGACCTGATTGTGGAGGAAGCTGCACAGCAAGATTTGGGGATTACCCCGAATTTAGCAGTAAGAAGGGAGCTGTAATGACCCGCATTTTCAACGGTATGATAATTTATTTATTTAATTATTTAAATAGTGATATAGTGAATTTAATGGTCATGGAATTAAATAATGGTGAATATTTAATTAAAATAATAAATTTAATTCTGAAATAATCAGAATTGGATGAAATGGCGATATGGTGTGAACTGGATCATCTGTGATATTTAATTCAGCTTGGAATTGAATTTGAATAACAAATATATTATATAAACGACAGTTTGAACGTAGAGATATAATATAATTAAAATCGAGCTCGAAATGGCGCTGCAGTTCGTAAATTGGCGATTTGAACTTCAACTGAATGTACATAATTCGTTTTAAGCCGGATTTCTGCGAAACAAGAAACGTGTGGAGCTGGTTGTGTATATCTTTCTAGTGGAAGAGAAAAATCGCGATTTCGTCATGTAGATTTTGAGATATGTCCAAATAAAATTTTAAAAAAAGTCACTGTGGAATTCCTTTATAATTTATAAAGGAATTATTTATATTTTAAAAAGCAATTTCATTATAAATCGAATATCGATCTAATCGGGATTTGAAATATCAAGCTAGAAATTCATATAGGAATATTCTAGAGTTGTATGGTATTCCACTGTGAATATATACGATAATATAAATTTATTTATATTTAATTTAATTATATTTATATATTTATATGGGTCATTCGGAGCTTTAAAAATAGCCAGTTTTTCATACGACCTCAGAATTCGATGAAACCAGTTTTGTTGGGACCGTAATGTCGAACTGTAACTGCACGCCAATTTTCATAATTTTTGGGTATCGTATGTGGTCACAGGAATTTTTAAAGACAAGTACAATCAGCGTTCGAATATAAAGTAATAAAATAATAAAATATAAAAATATTTTAATTTACCTATAAATACTCCAAAGTTTTCTAAACCTAAAAATCTCATTCCCTTCTGGTCAAAGTAAGCGCCGCTGCTTCTTTTCTTTCTCAGCAAAAATCCGATCAAAAGTAAATCAAAAGAAAAAACCAAATAAAATCTATAAATCATTATATACTTATATTTGGGATGCTTGGAGGATTCTCTATAATACAGTATGATTTTGAGGGTGTTCGAGCATCATTTGTGTGGCGCAGAAATACCAAGCGCCGGTTTTCTTGAGCTAGGGTTCAACATTGCGAATCATATATGCTTTAATTCAGGATTCCGAGCTCAGTTCCGGATTGAGGACGAGCTGTAGTGTTTATGTACAAAGTTTGAAGTTAAACCATAAGAAAGGATGTCGATGTCTATGTCTATGTGGGTTCTTGCGTGAAGCACGGGAGGACGCGTTCTTCTTGGTGAGCTCGAGTTATGCTTTTTGGGTATGTGAGAATAGGTCTTGAGAAGGAGAAGGTGTTGATGATTTTTATTCGAATTTGCAAGGGATACAGAAGGAGAAATTGGTGCAAATCATGTCGCGACTTTGCCTCGTGAACTTCCTGATGACACAGAAGTTAGGTGCATCGAGTTCTACAGCATGGTGATGGAATGAAAGAAGATGCGAAGAGGAGTTGAACCGGAATTTTTGTTTGAGTTTATGTTGAAAAATGGTGGTGAAGTGGAGGCTTGGAATATCCAAAGTTTTGTGGTTGGTTACTGGAGTATGGAGCGGACAGTTCTGAGTTTTGGTGGAGGAGAGAAAGGAAGAGACAGGTATGGGCTTTAGCAAGTGAGGAAGGGCCAGGATTAAGGGGGTGAGGCCCAATTCTATAAATAAATTAAAGTTTTATTTAAGTAAATAGTGTGTTAAATTTGTATAAAGCATAACTTTGTCATACGTTATCGAAATTGCATGAAACAAGATCCATTGGGATCGTATGGATGGGAGCTACACCATGGAACTGACTGGGAGTGAATCCGAGCTCGTTACAATTTATTGCAAAACAAATTGTCCGTCTGAATCAAATCGAGCGATGGTTATCGTTATTAACGATGATCGTCCAATGTGAGTAAAACTCACCAACTCTGAACAGTTCTATTTTTATAACGTATATTAGAACTGATAAATGATGACTGATTGATGTGTGTTAACTGTTTGGTTGAGTTGCTTGTGTATTAGTTGAAATTATAGATAACGATATATATAATCGTTAATCGAATATTGATTCTGTTTAAACAGAATATTTTATATTTGCGTTGTTTAAAATCTGTGATGCAGGGAAACAGGTTGGAGGAGTCCAACTGGACTCCTCATATTTATGATACTGTTCTGTTCATATATTGTAATATATGATGTGATATATAATCAGTTTGATTATGTGTGTTAGAATAATGTTGATCATTGTGATTCGATATTTTTAATATCATAAAAAGACCCTGGGATGTAAAAAGAATTATTTCAATGTATATTGAAATAAAGGGATTTTATAAAATCAATAGATTTTATAAAAAGGAAATATTTCGAAAGTAAATAAAAGGAAAAATTTTATAAAACGAATAGAGTTTTATAAAAGGGAAAAATGTTGATAAAACGAATAGAATAGAATAAAGGAATATTTATTTAGGAAATAAATAGGATTATAAAAGGAGTTAATAAAATGTAGTTTATCAAAAGGAGTTAATCAAACGTAGTTTATTGAAAGGAGTTAATCAAACGTTGTTATCAAAAGGAGTAAATCAGACATAGTTATATAGGATAAGTTACCATTTTGCACGATTGCTAGCGTTATTCGCAGGGCTGCAGATAGCCTACGGCGGTCGGATGTTTCCTGAGGGAATCAGGCGTAACCATTGAGATCGCTGCGATCTAGAGTTAAGCGAATGGAGTTAAATCGAATATTAGTTATTCGAATTAGAGTTAATCGAAATATAGTTAAACAAGATTTGAAACTTACTAGAGATTAGTTAAGTTGAATATTTTTCTGAGTATCGATCTGATGTTGGTTTCGGCCTTCGGGGTTTATACTTAGAGAATTGTCTCCTACTAGTTTACAGTCAGGGACTGTTAGTCGTGAAATGATAGTGATATGTAAATAACAATGGAAATGTTTTCCAGTGTTAATAACATATATTTTCTAAACATAGAAAATAAGGAAATATGAATATATATATATATATATATATATATATATATATAAGATTGATGATTGATTGATAGTATTTCCATTTGGAAATAATATCATTGTTTGCACACGTGTTTTTCTTTGATGGTTAAATCATAGACTATCGAAGTTTTGACCATTTTAACGTTGTTAATATGGAGAGACCGGTTGGATTATTATCCAAAGAACCACTCTGTATTGGAAGCGTTGCGAATCATATATGCCAAAAACAATTGAAGACGGAGTAAAGTGCAAGGGCTATTGTATAAGTCTTAGATAACAGTGCCTAAGATGGATGTACTGAATAGTGCCTTTGGTTCATCCTGTTCATGGATGACTTGTATGGATGAATGTCTGACAGACTATTTCCAGAAAGGTCACGTACATTGATTTCGTCAACCATACCAAGAGTGGAAGCGGAGAAGGAAACTTCTTTTAGCTGACACGTAATGTATGGTTGTAGACGTTGATCGATGATTTGACGGATTTGACGATGTGACATTCGAAGTGAATCTGGTGTGATGATAAAGCGTAGCTTCTAGCCTCACATCCGGTAAATGACAGAAATCGGGCAGGCAGCATGGCTAAGTCAGTCGCTCCGAAGCAGGGTGTATAATCACCTGATCTAGAGTTTTATTTATTTCTAAAAATCTATTGTTGATGTTGTCCCATTCGGGAAACGGTTACTGATCCCAACCGTTGGTGATATACATTCGATACACTCAAGCGAAATGAGTGGTCGGTCATGTGTGGCCGGGTTGCAAGATGCTCTTGTTGAACCCAGTGTATTCTTCTCTAGAGGTACACTAGCGAAAGATGGTTCCATACCTTGTCATAGTTGGAAATCCATTACCCATACGTGCTTGTGGTTTTGATTGTATACTATATATGTAGAACATGAGATGAAAGCGTTTCTGCTAGATGATTATTATATTGTGGTGGATAGACATTATTATAATATCAAAAGGTTTTTGATATAAAGATATTTTGGATTTCTCATAAGGGAAAAACCCATTCCTTTATACGGCGTGGTCTTATGAGATATCGTTTAATGGCTCAAACTGTTTTAAACCGTTTTACTCATACCAGCCCCATGACTAACCTGGAGTTTATTATGTTTTGTTTTCCCTAAACTCTTGGGTGCCCAATTTTGTACGGGCAGTCAAGTAGTCGGGATTTACAGATATACTGGAAGAGCTTGGAGCAGGAGGCTTCAGGATTTTATAGTTATAGTTAGTTCTACTGTGTTGTAAGTGTTGTACTCTGATGATATTACTGTATACATATACTGTTTGTATTTCAAAAGTTATGTTATTTGTAATATATGTTATTCGTTCCGCTGTGAGATTCGTGTTACTCTGATGTTATGTTCTTCTTCTTCTTCTATTCTAAGTTTCTATCTTATCTATCCTCGCCCTCTAATTTCTTTCATTAACCATCTGGTATTTTTCGATGTTTGGTTAGTCATCATTGAGTTTATGGCGATAACCAAAGTCGACAAAATCCGGGTCGTTACAGTTGGTATCAGAGCTTAAGTAAAGTGATTTACCTTGGCTCTGTAGCGTGACTTAGTAGAGATGGGGTTAGTAATACCCTAGATTAAGTTGAGTGTATATATACGAGTGAACGAATTTGTTATTCAATATAAAATTGTTTTATATTGTGGAGATTTATTGGTTGAGTTGTTTATGAGTTCTGGTCGATCAGTTTGATCCACTGTATCGGTAGGAGTTGTTAAACACTTGAATACGATGAACCGTCATGGTATGTTTTGAAAGGCGGGTAAATGAAATAATTTTACCAAAATTATATTTTGATATAAAGGATTTATACTGGAATGATTATAATATATTGGATATATTGGTTGTGATTATAATCGAGTAAGATTATAATTAAATGGTTATGTATATAACCAAGTAGAATTTTTACAAGTGTTACGAAATGAATTAAATCTGAATTTAAACCAGAAATTGAATTAAAACTCTGGAAAATTGAATAAGAATTTGTAAATGGATTTGGATTAAAAATAAGGAAAATTTAAGATCCTGGGAGATTTTAAATTGTTTTACAAGCAGTGTGAATTACGTTTTGAAATGAATTTCAAAGTGGAAATGTTTAGAAATGGTTTTATAGTATTGAACTCACTTCGATCGCTGGAAAATAGATTTTGATGATGACAGCTGCATCATCAGTATTCATTTTTGAGTTGTAAGTGACGAATTACTACAAGAGATATTGTTTTGAATTTGTTTTGGGAAAGACAAGTTATGTTGAATTTCAAAAAGGAAAATTTGATTTTTGAAAAGAGTAAACTGTTTAAAAACTCCCAGGGAAAGACTGTTTGAATTAAAAACAAATTTAACAGAAATTTGTGAAAGCAAATTTGAATTAAAGTAAAGCCAGTAAAGTGGTAACTGAGATTGAACTAGAATGATATCAAGACAAATTGGATTGTGAGATTCAAATTTGAGGTGTAATGTGATAATCAAGTTAAGAGTTGGGAATCGAAAAGAAACTCGATTTGAAATGATATTTGGCTCGGATATAAGCGAATGTTTGTGTTGTGGATAAAAGCAGATTGGAATTTGATTGGGATGACCCTTGTATCCGCTGAATTGATAACAGGTGGATAGGATATAATGATATGCCGACAAAATGTACAAGTTTATACTTTTATTGGATATAAGATTTATGAGCCGAATTGGCAAGCCGCTTGGCTGTTGGATTTTCTTTTGGGATGGAGATGGCCTAGAGAGCCGAGTGGTGGTTTGACGTATTGACCAGTACAAAGGAGGTGATGGCGAAATTTTCAGCAATTAAAGGACTTAGAAAAATTTCAGGATTTTTGGAAATTTTCGTTGATAAGAATTAATTAATAATTTAATTGAAATTAAATTGGTTTAGTTGAAACTGAAGTTATGAAGTGAACAAATATGTTCTAACCAGTCGATAGGGTCGTCCTCTACCTTAGCAATTTCAAGGACGAAATTATTTTAAGTAGGGAAGAATGTAATGACCCGCATTTTCAGCAGTATAATAATTAATTTATTTAATTATTTAAATAGTGATATATTGAATTTAATGGTCGTGGAATTAAATGACGGTGAATATTTAATTAAAATAATAAATTTAAATAATATATTTAAATCTGAAATAATCAGAATTGGCTGAAATGGCGATATAGTGTGAACTGGATCATTTGTGATATTTAATTCAGCGTGGAATTGAATTTGAATAACAAATATATTATACAAACGACAGTTTGAACATAGAGTTATAATATAATTAAAATCGAGCTCGAAATGGTGTTGTAGTTCGTAAACTGGCGATTCGAACTTCAACTAAATGTACAGGATTCGTTTTAAGCTAGATTTCTGTGAAACAAGAAACGTGTGGAAATGGTGGAGTATATCTTTCTAGTGGAAGAGAAAAATCGGGATTTCGTCGTGTAGATTTTGAGATATGTCCAAATCAAATTTTAGAAAAGTCACTGTGGAATTCCTTTATAATTTATAAAGGAATTATTTATATTTTAAAAAGGTATTTCATTATAAATCGAATATCGATCTAATCGGGATTTGAAATATCAAGCTAGAAATTCATATAGGAATATTTTAGAGCTGTATGGTATTCCACTGTGAATATATACGATAATATAAATTTATTTATATTTAATTTAATTATATTTATATATTTAAATGGGTCATTCAGAGCTTTAAAAATAGCCAGTTTTTCATACGACCTCAGAATTCGACGAAACCAGTTTCGTTGGGACCTTAATGTCGAGCTGTAACTGCATGCCAATTTTCATAATTTTTGGGTATCGTATGTGGTCACAGGAATTTTTAAAGACAAGTACAATCAGTGTTCGAATATAAAGTAATTAAATGTAAAAATATTTTAATTTACCTATAAATACTCCAAAGTTTTCTAAACCTAAAAATCTCATTCCTTTCTGGTCAAAGTAAGCGCCGCTGCTTCTTTTCTTTCTCAGCAAAAATCTGATCAAAAGTAAATCAAAAGAAAAAAACCAAATAAATTCTATAAATCATTATATACTTATATTTGGGATGCTTGGAGGATCTCTACAATCCAGTATGATTTGGAGGGTGTTCGAGCATCATTTGTTTGGCGCAGAAATACCCAGCGCCAGTTTCCTTGAGCTAGGGTTCAACATTGCGAATCATATATGCTTTAATTCAGGATTCCGAGCTCAGTTTTGGATTGAGGACGAGTTGTAGTGTTTATGTACAAAGTTTGAAGTTAAACCGTAAGAAAGGATGTCGATGTCTATGTGGGTTCTTGCGTGAAGCACGGGAGGACGCGTTCTTCTTGGTAAGCTCGAGTTATGCTTTTTGGGTATGTGAGAATAGGTCTTGAGAAGGAGAAGGTGCTGATGATTTTTATTCGAATTTGCAAGGGATACAGAAGGAGAAATTGGTGCAAATCATGTCGTGACTTTGCCTCGTGAACTTCCTGATGACGCAGAAGTCGGGTGCATCAAGTTCTACAGTATGGTGATGGAATGAAAGAAGATGCGAAGAGGAGTTGAACCGGAATTTTTGTTTGAGTTTATGTTGAAAAATGGTGGTGAAGTGGAGGCTTGGAATATCCAAAGTTTTGTGGTTGGTTACTGGAGTATGGAGCGGACGGTTCTGAGTTTTGGTGGAGGAGAGAAAGGAAGAGACGGGTATGGGCTTTAGCAAGCGAGGATGGGCCAGGATTAAGGGGGTGGAGGCCCAATTCTATAAATATATTAAAGTTTTATTTAAGTAAATAGCGTGTTAAATTTGTATAAAGCATAACTTTGTCATATGTTATCGAAATTGCATGAAACAAGATCCATTGGGATCGTATGGACGGGAGCTACACCATGGAACTGACTTGGAGTGAATCCGAGCTCGTTACAATTTATTGAAAAACAAATTGTCCGTCTGAATCAAATCGAGCGATGGTTATCGTTATTAACGATGATCGTCCAATGTGAGTAAAACTCACCAACTCTGAACAGTTCTATTTTTATAACGTATATTTAGAACTGACAAATGATGACTGATTGCTGTGTGTTAACTGTTTGGTTGAGTTGCTTGTGTATTAGTTGAAATTATAGATAACGATATATATATATAATCGTTAATCGAATATTGATTCTGTTTAAACAGAATATTTTATATTTGCGTTGTTTAACATTTGTGATGCAGGGAAACAGGTTGGAGGAGTCCAACTGGACTCCTCAATATTTATGACACTGTTCTGTTCATATATTGTAATATATGGTGTGATATATAATCTGTTTGATTATGTGTGTTAGAATGATGTTGATCATTGTGATTCGATATTTTTAATATCATAAAAAGACCCTGGGATGTAAAAAGAATTATTTCAATGTATATTGAAATAAAGGGATTTTATAAAATCAATAGATTTTATAAAAAGGAAATATTTCGAAAGTAAATAAAAGGAAAATGTTTATAAAACGAATAGAGTTTTATAAAAGGGAAAAATGTTGATAAAACGAATAGAATAGAATAAAGGAATATCTATTTAGGAAATAAATAGGATTATAAAAGGAGTTAATCAAACATAGTTTATCAAAAGGAGTTAATCAAATGTAGTTTATTAAAAGGAGTTAATCAAACGTAGTTATCAAAAGGAGCAAATCAGACATAGTTATATAGGATAAGTTACCATTTTGCACGACTGCTAGCGTAATTCGCAGGGCTGTAGATAGCCTGCGGCGGTCGGATGTTTCCTGAGGGAATCAGGCGTAACCATTGTGATCGCTGCGATCTAGAGTTAAGCGAATGGAGTTAAATGGACTATTGGTTATTCGAATTAGAGTTAATCGAAATAGAGTTAAACAAGATTTGAAACTAACTAGAGATTAGTTAAGTTGAATATTTTTCTGAGTATCGATCTGATGTTGGTTTCGGCCTTGGGGGTTTATACTAAGAGAATTGTTCTCCTATTAGTTTACAGTCAGGGACTGATAGTTGTGAAATGATAGTGATATGTGAATAACAATGGAAATGTTTTCCAGTGTTAATAACATATATTTTCTAAACATAGAAAATAAGGAAATATATATATATATATATACATATAGATGGATAGATATATATATATATGATTGATGATTGATTGATAGTATTTCCATTTGGAAATAATATCATTGTTTGCGCATGTGTTTTTCTTTGATGGTTAAATCACATACTATCGAAGTTTTGACCATTTTAACGTTGTTAATATGGAGAGACCGGTTGGATTATTATCCAAAGAACCACTCTGTATTGGCATAAGCGTTGCGAATCATATATGCCAAAGATAATTGAAAACGGAGTAAAGTTCAAGGGATATTGTTTAAGTCTTAGATAACAGTGCCTAAGATGGATGTACTGAATAGTGCCTTCGGTTCATCATGTTCCTGGATGACTTGTATGGATGAATGTCTGACAGACTATTTCCAGAAAGGTCACGTACATTGATTTCGTCAACCGTACCAAGAGTGGAAGCGGAGAAGGAAACTTCTTTTAGCTAACACGTAATGTATGGTTGTAGACGTCAATCGGTGATTTGATGGATTTGACGATGTGACATTCGAAGTGAATCTGGTGTGATGATAAAGCGTAGCTTCTAGCCTCACATCCGGTAAATGACAGAAATCAGGCAGGCAGCATGGCTAAGTCGGTCGCTCCGAAGAAGGGCGTATAATCACCTGATCTAGAGTTTCATTTATTTCTAAAAATCTATTGTTGATGCTGTCCCATTCGGGAAACGGTTGCTGATCCCAACCGTTGGTGATATACATTCGATACACTCAAGCGAAATGAGTGGTCGGTCATGTGTGGCCGGGTTGCAAGATGTTCTTGTTGAACCCAGTGTATTCCTTTCTAGAGATACACTAGCGAAAGGTGGTTCCATACCTTGTCATAGTTGGAAATCCATTACCCAATACGTGCTTGCTGTTTTGATTGCATACTATATATGTAGAACGTGAGATGAAAGCGTTTCTGCTAGATGATTATTATATTGTGGTGGATAGACATTATTATAATATCAAAAGGTTTTTGATATAAAGATATTTTGGATTTCTCATAAGGGAAAAACGCGTTCCGTTATACGGCGTGGTCTTATGAGATATCGTTTAATGGCTCAAACTATTTTAAACCGTTTTACTCATACCAGTCCCATGACTGACCCAGAGTTTATTTTGTTTTGTTTTCCCTAAACTCTTGGGTGCCCAATTTTGTACGGGCAGTCAAGTAGTCGGAATTTACAGATATACTGGAAGAGCTTGGAGCAGGAGGCTTCAGGATTTTATAGCTATAGTTAGCTCTGCTGTGTTGTAAGTGTTGTACTCTGATGATATTACTGTATACATATACTGTTTGTATTTCAAAAGTTATGTTATATAATTATATGTTATTCGTTCCGTTGTGAGATTTGTGTTACTCTGATGTTGTGTTCTTCTTCTTCTTCTATTCTAAGTTTCTATCTTATCTATCCTTACCCTCTAATTTCTTTCATTAACCATCTGGTATTTTTCGATGTTTGGTTAGTCATCATTGAGTTTATGGCGATAACCAAAGTCGAAAAAATCTGGGTTATTACAGGAGCCGGTAAAGATCACTAGCAAAGAAACCCGAGTTCTAAGGAACAAAAGAATTCATTTAGTCAAAGTGCAGTGGAGCTGTGATCAAGAGACTGTACATGTGAGACAGAGGAAGCATCAAACAGGCTTATCCCTAGTGTAGAGTGGATATCTCTGATTAGCTCTATTGTAATGTACATTTACCATATTTACATTTTCCGTTTTGTTTCCTACTTTACTACAGTTTCCTTTTCGGGGACGAAAAGTTTTTAAGTGAGGGAGATTGTAACAACCCAGAAAATTAGAGCCAAATTAAAATTTTTATTTTGGTTATTTAATTGAATTTTGAATAGTTGAAATAATTTATTTTAAATACTAATGATTAAAATTTTGTTTAAATCGAAGTTTGAACGAATATATTTATTCTAATTTCAATAGGAGTTAGAAATGGTGTGGCAGTTTGAAAATTTGAATTCAAACTTTGACTGACTGTACAGGATGCAAAATAGATCGGATTTTAGTGAAACCAAAAATATTTAAATCTATTTAAGTATATCTTTCCAACGAATTCGGAAAATTGAAATTTAATAGTGGGGATCAAAAGTTATGGTTAGTTGAATTTTCAGAATAGTCGCTATGGAATTTAATAGAATATATGGCCCATATAAATAGCCATTTTTCAAATGACCTCCGTTTTCGACAAAACCACTTTTATTGGATCCGGAATATCAAATTATGGTAGGATTCAAATTTTCATAATTTTTGGAATCAATATGTGAGCGTGGCAAAAGAAAATGTGTTTTGACAATTTCAGTCAACTTCGATCGACCTGAAAATGGCCATTTTTCCAACGGTCTTCAAATTTGACGAAATCAGTCTTGTTGGTACCGTATCGTCAAAACACAGCCAGATTTATTTTTCGGGAATTTTTAGAGTCAGTCTGTGGCCTTGGCAAATTAAAATGTTCGATCAAATTAAATAATAAAATGTTTAATTATCTAATTTAATGAAAAACACATCGTAACAACTGAATTGGGTTACGAAACATATCCTATCGTGTCCGGCATAGGGGTATTTGGCTAGGGGTGACACTCGTTGGGTTTGAATCGGAGTTCGTATGGGCTAAAGGGAATTTATTGAATTAAGGTAAATTAAGTAAATAAAATTAAAATGGAAATACGCCTATAAATACGAGTACACCGTATAACCCTAATGCATCTCTTCTAGCCGCCGTATCTAAATTCCAATGGCCACGGTTCTTAGGATTTAGATTCCTAATTCCTCCCAATCCAATTCGAAATAGAACTCTAACTCAAGGACAAAATCGTAGAGCACCTCACGATCTTTCTAATCAACGGTAGAGATTTGTTTTCGTGCCATGTATTGGCCGAATCAACTTGCCAAATCGTCGCCGTTCATTGGCAACCACGCCACTAGGTCAGCATCGCACGGGGCCCCACTTCCAGCGTCAGTGCGCCGCTGGTCTCTCTCCGACGTGGCGGTCACCGATCATCACAAAGCTCAAGGGTTTGGACGCAAAACCGAGCCCTAGAATTTAACCCATCCGTGAATATTGTCGGCCTTAACTGTAGTGAGGAAGAAAAGGTTAATTCTTATATTAAATTACATAACTAATTAATCTCCAATTGTTGTTAACATTTAAAAATTCGTATCTTTCTCATACGAAATTGAAATCTGATGAAACAGGAAGCGTTGGACTCGTGATGTCGAGACCTACACTGCAGAAGAGACCACAGAATTTTTGGAGCTTGTTACAATTTTTGGCTTCATCAAATCGATGTGAGATATCTGATTTCAGAAATAAAATAAATAAATTACATTAGGATGTAGACGGAGTTTAGAAACTCCCTACACCCGTCGTCCACAGACCATGGACGACTTGATTGATTTGTTATATGTGATTGGTTGAATTTTGGTGTTTGTTTGTGGTTGAAAAGAAAAATAAAAAAATTGCAATTGATTGATATTGTAAAAAAATTCGTCTGCGTACGAAATAGATTATTGAAATGCCCCTTGTCAAAAGCTGTGAGGCTTTAAGGTAGAGCGAGGAGTCGTACATCGGGACGGTGCCGGTTTTAATTACCCTGTCGTTATGCTACCAAAATTTCCTAAAATATTTTTGTGTTGTGAAATATTTATGTTATTATATAAAATTGTTAAATATTATAAAAATTAGATTATATATATATATATATATGAACATGAAAAGGATACATTAAACACATATTTAATGTCATGAATAATAAAATTGTTCATGTTTTGAAATTGTAAACATATTTACATTAAAAACATTATTTTAATGTAAATACAGGATATGTGAAAGTGTTCATACATTGAAATAAATAGTTATATTTTATTTGCATTCTTTGATGCATCTGAACATTGAAATAAATAGTTATATTTTATTTGCATTCTTTGATGCAAAAAAAACATTACAATAAAAAGTTGAATTTTGATTTGAATTCTTTGATGCAACTAAACATAAAAATAAATACTTATTCTTTTATTTGCATTCTTTGATGCAAATGAACATTGAATTAAAAAATTATTCTTTTATTTTCATTCTTTGATGCAAATATTCATTGAAATAAAAAGTTATACCTTTATTTGCATTCTTTGATACAGATAAAATGTTGAAATTGGAAGTTAAATTCTTATTTGCATTTCTTGATGCAAATAAGACATAGTTTGAAAAAGGTTATATTTTTATTTGTATTTTAAATACAAATTACAAACAAAACATTAAAATCAAAGTTACATTTTTGTTTGTAATTTTAGATGCAAACAAAACACTTAAATAAAGATTATATTTTTATTCGCATATTCAGATGCAAATAAACATCGTAGTTAAAAGATTATATTTTTATTTGCATATTTAGATCAAATAAACATCATAGTTAAAAATTATATTTTCATTTGCATATTTAGATGCAAATAAACATCGTACTTAAAAGATTATATTTTTATTTGCATATTTAAGATGCAAATAAACATCGTAGAAAAAGATTACATTCTTATTTGCATATTTAGATGCAAATAAACACCGTAGGAAGAAGTGGCATTTTTGTTTGCAAATGTAGTTACAAACAAATTTTTTAATAAAGATTGCATTTTTTGGCAGTTCTGATGCAAATAAAAACATTATAATAAAGGTTATATTTTGTTTACAATTTAGATGTAAATAAGGATAGGAATTAAAATGATACATTTTATTTGCAATTTTAATATAGATGAAAACATAGAATAAGCAGTCATATTTTTATTTACATTTTAAATGAAAAAATAAAAAGAATAAATTTCAAAGGTCACATTTTTATCGACATTTCATATAAAATAAAAGAATTGATTTAAATGTCAAAATGTTTATTGTTACTTTAGGTACAATAAAAATAGTAGGAATCGCCAAATGATTTATATTTATATTTATATATAAATTAAAATTAAAATTTAAACGAATCGCGCGCTGTAATTTGCGTTTCGGCAGTCGTAACTTCAAACGATTATACCGTAAGATCCAACCGTCGGATTTTCTCAAAACTAGAACCATTGGGTTCGTTTTGGAAAGATCTTTCCAATGATATAAAATTTGCTAAGATTCAATGGTTAGATTTGGAGAAAAGTGTAAATCAAATTTTGATGAAAACAACGCCAGGACCTTGTAATGACCCGAAGCGCCGTTTAATGAAAAATCGCTATTTTTAAATAAATAAAAATAGTGATAAATCACTATAAGATATTATAAATGATATGGAATGGAAAGATTGATTTAAACTATATATATTCGAGAATTATTTGAAAAGTCCGAGTTAAATCTCATTTCAAATAATTATACGATGATTGGAAGTCGAAGATTTGAAGACGGTGATTGAAGACCGACGATCTTCACATCGAATGGAAGACTATTGATGCCCTGGATAGGTTAGCTCCTAGGAGGGGTTACAATGGTAGTTGTCCGGACGTATTTGTTGGTTGTCCGGATAGACTCGATGTCTCTAGTTTCGTTCAAACCCAGAACAGACTTGTAAATGGATGTATGTCTGACATTGGATTTTATTCTGTGCTGATTGATCTCTATTAATATCTATCTGTTGGTGGTGGAGAATTTATTCTCTTGCTTAACACCCTTTGAGGTTATTTATTAATAGACATCAATCGCATGGCGTGAATTGTCAGTGTTGCATGCCAAGATGCAAATGATCAAGGCTTATTATTGAAAAGAAGAGCCTTGTGGTTAATGATCAAAGCACAGCTTTAAAAAGCATAGCTTTGTGTATAGCGTTACTTCGCGAACCTCGCATCCCGGTATGAACTAGAAACGGGAGTAAGGACTGCAGGGAGGACATACGTTTCTTTCTAGCTATAAGTGGTGTCATGGCTTTTACAAGGCCTGACATTTTTACTTATGTGGATGATGGAATGAGGCGTCTCGGTTATTTGAGTCCCTTGTGGCTCTATTTATGCCCCATAGGGCGGGGAAACGTACTGTTCAGGCATTATTAGTCCATTAATATATTTGTGGACCGACCCTGAAGATCCAGGTGCGGTTGCGACTTTATCCTGAGGCACGAGCTGGAGTGTCTCGAATTCGGTAAGGACTATCTCTTGCCTTGGTTTATGATGGAAATCCAACTTCTGATACGACCCATGTTGTTTTGATTGTGTTAATAGTATGGCGACATAGTATATGGTAGTTATGCCATCTATGATTGATATTATGATTGAAATGTTTTAAAACATATATACACTAATAATAACGTCAAATCCGTTTTATCGTATCAAGAATATTTTGACCATTAGAAGGTAAAACTCTATCCTTCGGTTTGCGTTGCATTGTGTGATGGGACTTGAGTCTTATAATGGTTTCATTTTTATAAAAAGCATTGCGTTGTTTAACGATTTACTTTACTTATGCACTGGCATTCCAATGGAATAAACCCGTTCCGCGTTAGCGGCGTGGTCCTGTGATTAGCCTTATTTTTAAATAGGTTGAATAAGATTTCTCATACCAGTCCCATGACTAACTCGTAGTTTGTTTCACTTTGCAAACTCGGGTGCCCTCCTTTCCATACGGGCAGCCTTGTATATAGGTTTAGCAGATTCATTCTGGATAGCTATGGAGCTAAAGATGGATATTATCATTCCTATTTTGCTGTTCAGACTTCACTTAGTATATTATGTTTTTATTCCGCTGCAGACATTTTATATAAGGCTGAAAACGGTGTTACTGCTAAGTATGATCCTATTATGCTGTGTAACTCTGATTATGTATTATTTCCAGTGTAATTTGATGATCATTCTCTGCTGTAATTCTCTATTTCTGTTCTGTTGTTGTTGTTATATGTTATATTCCAATGATTATCCTTACTTTCATACTGCGGGAGTTTGGGGTCATCACATCAATCCTTAGTAATAGATATTTGTTCTTCTTTTTCACCTCATTCTGCTCATGGTGATCTAAAGACAATCTCAAAAATCCATCAGCCTTGATCGCAAACTGTGATGACCTGCCATACACTACTGGTGCCCATAACTAAAAATTTGCTTTGTACAAGCATCCGATCAATGTAAAGCAATCGTTAAGAGAAGGTAATAGTAGAAAAGAACATAAAAGGGAAAGAAAAGTAGGAAATGGAAGAGAAGAGAAAGGGGAAAACATAGTATAAACACAATCGCATAACCTATCGTATATCTCACATTGCATCTAATAATATGTAATAATAACAATCTCAGATATAAATAAGCGAGAGAGTAATAATTATATAAATCAGATAATCAAAATATACAAACTTATACAGTTATATAGAATATAAATAGAGCTTATATAAGAGATAAATAAACTCAACTGATATACCGTCTCTAACAAAACAAATAACACTGCTAAGGCTCCACTGTCAAGGATGAAACAAAACAACCAAACACTCTTGACTAAGTGACAATACAAAATAAGTTACCACTTATTTCTCTCAACAACAATCATTGAAGCAACTATAACAAAGAAAATAAAATTGGAATTTGGAATGGAATCAACATTCCCATTCCTAAGTACGAACACAATCAAATTTGGGATTAATGCGGCCAACCCAAAACCTAAGTCGTACACTTATTTTTGAAACAAATAGATGATGGAAAATCAAAGTGACAACTTACTATTTGGAAGACAATTCAACATATCATGGCATGTTGAATTTCTTTCCAAATATGACAAAATTCACAGAAAAATTGAGCAGCACCTCCCTTGTACGGCTTGATCTAGAAAAATCCAGAATAACCATGCAAGGATCATCCCCATAAAGAAAAAAAACTCAAAAGTGGCTACCCATACAAGGGGAAAAATCACTAAAACGTACCAAATAGCAAATATCACAACTCTACATCTATTACATACCTCTTTTAAAGCATGTTTAGCATTTAGATGCAAATAAAAGTGAATTTGCATCCAAACAAATCAAATATTACTTCTATGTACCTGGTCATATACTCAACAAAGAGGATCAGAGACGATAGTAGAAATAATAATAAGGGAATAAACATGTCAAATAAATTGAATTTATCTAACATCAACATGTCAAGTCATGTATGGATTTTATTTTGAATAAATAAGCAATACAACAATATAATTTTCCCGCATGCCTAACAATCATATGAAATATAACTAGACATGCAAACATCATCAATCAACATACATAAGCAAAACAATGGAAATTATAGAAAATAACATCGTACATATCCTAGCACGCTAGATACTAACCCAACTAATAGGACACATCGAATATTAAATTCAATCCATATATGACGCGATAACTTGGTTTTCGTTTCAAAAAAATGGAATAGTAATCTAGCATCTCTCGTCAATAAATCAAGTATAACTCGAGCGCTGTCATACTATTCCCAATTTCCATGGCAACCTATCGATGGAAACCATCAACAACTATTCCCGCATCCATTTGGAAATCTCGAATAGTTATAGAAAATTATTTGATCCATCCCATTCAGCTATTGCTAGCTGACATTGCATTCATTATGGAATGAATGTGTAATCAACCCATTCTCGTGATGCCAGAAACTAATAACACCTCTTCAATACGGAACCAACCACCTCGATCGAGCCCGCACTACTTCACCTTGAGTTATGGAGACGTACAAGTAATAAACATAAGCGATGTTCACTGATGAAATATTGCTTCCGAACTAGTACATCTCCAACTCGACACAAACAATGACTGCATTTCCTATACATGCCCATAGGAAACCTAGGCTCGTAAGAGGCAAAGAATTTCAACAATTTTCGCTAGAAAAGGTTGAGATACTTCCCAAGGAAGAGAAATTTCAGTGACGCGATATCACCAATGATTCTAATACCCATGCTAACAATTAGTGCCTCCAACTCACCAATACAAACTCTATCGCCATCGACTGCAAATCGAGAGTCGAATATCCCTTCTTGCATGGTTTTATTTATCGACTAAAGCACAATAACCCTCCATTTTGAAATAAACCACACTTAAACCACCCACACAAGCAAGTGAGTGTTATTGTCCTCTCCCTCCTACTCAGTACGAGAAATCAACACCCTCATGGGTCAGCTCTAAGTTCGAAGCCATTCAAACTCTCGTAGGACTCATAGCGACATCTGGTTCGAGACGCCATGATCCAAGTAATCCACTTTTCATCAATGAAAAAGTGAAACTCCTACAAACGAAGCACAAGATATGTAGATTCACTGGTTTGCCCAAATGGCCCAACCAATCAACCAAAATCAAAGCAACGTATAAAACATTGTAATCGGCGTACACCAACCCACTATTCATAATAAGTACAATCCACTCAAGATTCTAAACCAAAAGAACATTTATAACTAGATCGATGCAGAACTTGACTCAAACATGGTGGCAATCTTGTTACCTTGTCGAATGTGTCTAGATATTATCAAGCTACAAGCTTAAGAAACGACTCACTACTAGAGACTGTCTCAGCCCGCTATCGTCTAATCATAAGCAACTCGCTATTGAAAATATAAGTCCCAGCCATGTCATTAAACCAAAGACGAATCACTACTGATCTTATCCTAGCCCATTATCATTACCAACAACCTCTCACTACCACTAATATTCCGTATCCTCCTAGTAATTGAGCTGATAGACTAAAATATTAAGTCCATCTAAGCTCATCAAACAAAAGCAACCAATTTAGAAAACATACAACCATGACTCGATGAATTTAAGTTTTGATGAATCGTGTATACTTCTAAGTATAGGTTAACCATGTCATAACACTCCCTTACCTCGAGGCCTGACGTTAATAGCTATGGATGTCGCTGTCACCCATAGTATTAAACTCTGGTGACAAAACCTGGGACATTATACACATATATAATCTAACTGAGCCCTCCACATGGTAAGTCACAGTTAAGAGAGACAAATCAACCCATGAGTCTCAGTCTCGTTCCATCCTTCGAATCACTAGATCAAATGGAACGATGAAACCTCGACGTCAAACTAAAAACATAAGGAAATGCCATTAATGGAAACACATATTGAGCATTGACGTCGCTATTTCTCGCTTCATCAAGGGAGCACTCAGCGAAACGGGAATGATAATCAACACATATGTCTCCACGGTTTATCCCAACAAAGTAGGACTAACCTCAACGCTGGGAGCAAGTTCAAACATCACGAGCTTACTCGATCGACTACTCCAACATTCCCTGGAATGAAATAATCATCCTTCGAGTCAATCCCATAACCCAACCATAAACTCCAAACTTCAGAGTGATAATGGAGAGAATTAACCTTGCTTCGATATTACATCGAATTTGGACATATTCTCCAACACAACACAACGCCTAAATAGGCAAACTCTCATCGACTCCTAAGAAGTTGATGCAAAACCACTTAGAAGTGAATCATGAAATGGTGTCGAGCGAGTCCGCTTGAAAACCTGAAACGATAATGAATCCACTAAACCATAACAACAAATTTGACACACAAGGATGCAGAGATAAAATATGGGTTGAAGCCGTATCATATTTGATAATGCTCAAATCCGTATCAAACTACATTTTGCGATCCGCACCACCCCAAACACCATAAATGTAACACCCTGTATTTTCTAAGAATATTAAAATAACAAATTAAAGGATACTTAATTATTAAAAGGAGAATTAAGAGAAATGGGTTGCACCATTGTTTTCGTCTTGGGATTTTTCTTGGGATAGATTCCTAGTTTGCGTAAATCGGACACCGCATGAAGAAGTTATGAAGCTCGAAAGATTTAAGGATTAAGTAGAATTAAATTAAATAATAATTAATTAACAAAAAAATGTTCAAAAATCAAATTCGGCCAAAATTGGGTGAGTGGGAAACTTCCCGCTCAAGGGTGTCGAACCCCCCGGGGGGTGTCAACATGGGTGTCGACCCCCCTTAGGTGGTGTCGACCCCCCTCCAGATCTGGGCAGATTCGTTTTTTCTAGTTCTGGACTGATTTGTGGCCTGGTTCATGACTCCTATGCCATATAAAGGACCCTAGACCTATTGTTTTCTCCACACAAATTCATGATGTCTCCATTCTGCTCAAATCTAAATTAAAATAAGTCCTTCTTCTTTAAGTTAGATTAGGGTTAAAAGAGAATAGATCTACAACTGCAACACCTATTTCTTTTAAAGTCAACCACGGTGAGTTCGTGTTACTTTTAGAAATGAAATTTAATTGTAATCCTGACATGTTAATAATTCTGAATCTGAGACTATGCCTATTTCTGTTCATTAGATCTGTTCTTATATGCCTATTTCTACCATTACATGCATGATTTGTTATTCTCTTCTCTCCATCTTCTTCCCTTTTTATTTTTTATATAGCCAGGCTACCTTCGAGCCTAGGCTTAATGCTGAAATATGCGAACGTGCAGAATTGGGAATCGTAGGGAAAGAAAAATTTGGAGCATAAAGTCTATTGAATATATGACTTGGGATTTGGGGCCATAACACATGTTGTAATTTAAGACCTAAATTTAGGGCATACTATATATGATGATTTATGACTTGGAAGAAGGGGATTATTATGCATAATGACATATGACTGGGGATCCTATAATGAAATAGGGATAACTATTAAATATGAACACGCCTAAATTGGGATTTTTGTTAAGTGGCATACACTGTAATCAAAGATTATAGTTTGGCATAACTTATATTATGAATCATGGCTGGGGTGTTAGGGGCACAATCTGTGTTGTATAAAATTGACTAAAACTTGGGCGAATGTTATACTGTGAATTAGGACCGTAATTTGGGTATGTAAATCTGTAGGCTCAATCTAAGATTGAGTAGAACATGATAATGGAAATTTAAGTAACCTGCTGTAACTTGCAGACATGTTTAATATGTTAAATTGACTAGTCTACTGAAATCTGTTGAAACTGAATATTGTAATTTAAAAGCCTATGATAAACATGAATAATTGCTTAAGAATGAATATGCCTAAAACTGAACCGCGCCTAGGCATGAGGTTAGATTGCACTTGTTGTATAAGTCTGCCCGGAACTGCCCGGCATATCCAGCAACCACAAGTGGTGAATCTAATGTGAGGGGCCTAGTGCATACATATGAAATAATACTCAGACACGAGGTTAGATTACACTTGTGGTAGAAGTCCGCCCGGAACCGCCCGGCATATCCAGCATCCACAGGTGGTAAATCTAATGTGAGAGGTCTGGTGCATTAACCAGAAATGATAATAATTTGTCAACTTGGAATACTTAACCTAATTGAATCTGTAGGGGTTACATGAATCTATTAAATTGAGTAGGGGTTAAGTAAAATTGCTTGAATAAGTGGGAGGGGTTAAGTAAATCCTAATAAACCGATGGGGTGGGTTATATGTATATAGACCCGACAAACTTAACCTATTGTATATGTTGAATCTGTACAATCTGATCTGTTAATCTGATAATCCGTACATCTGATCCATTAATCTGCGAACCTGTTAATTCATAAACATGTTAATTCGTAAATCTATTATATTAATCTGTAAACCTGTGAACATGTATTTCTGCTCTATTAGTCTGCAAACGTGTTAATCTGAAACCTGTACATCTGAAATCTGTTAGTCTGGGGACACAAGGTTAGGACGGGTATTTACATGTGTCATCTGTTGTGTGGGACCCATATCAGTCAGTAACCCTTTCTAGTATCAAATGGCGACCCAACACTAGGTAAGGGTCAGGGCACACTTACTGAATTGGTTATAAGAGGTCCATTCTGATAATGGCGAGGGGTGTTGATGGCGCGTTCCAACCAGGTCATGTGTGTGCATAGATCTGGTCTGCTCTGGGGAAGTTAAGACGCTGTGATATCTGTAAATAGGTATGTTTTTTTCTGTAGGTTGCCACTTTTGGGAGTGATACACCCTTCTATAGGGCCGACACAGGGTATTTATGTATTAGGGAGCCGATCGCTTGGGGTAGAATTTAGAGTACATCTAGTTCTGTCTGTTTCTGTTGGGGTACCGTCTGATTCTGTTAGGGTGGTAACACCTGTCTGTTTTTGTCTGGTGCCGTCTGTTGGGGTGGTAAACGCCCATCACTAGTGTACACCTAATTCTAACATTCTATTTTCGTAGGGATTATTCTGTTTCTATCTCTGATTCCGTTTTTGCTTTTGTTTCTGTATCGTTTGTCTCTATTGGGGTGGTAAATGCCTATTACTAGCATTCTGTTTCTGTAGAGATCATTCTGTTTCCGTTTCTGTTTCATTTTAGACATTAGGGTAATACCTAATCCAGTTATACTAGTATTAGTGCAGAAAAGTGAAAAGGGAGTAAGAAGCATAGCTTGGTCTATATCATTCTGTTTCCTCTGTTTAACCTATGTATAACTTCTTCTCCTGTTACTGTTATCTCTCATCCAGTTTTATTTACATGTCATGATACTATTATCTGTTTTTATGCTGAAAGTCACTGGACTCGCCAGACTTTATGTCTGACCCTTTTTGTTTCGCCTCTTTTCTTCCTTTCCCCCTAGATTCTCAAGGTAGGAACGTAGAAGCTTGATTCAGATTTCTTTCTTCTTAAAGTGCTTAGAAGTGCTGAAAGTATTGTTTAGCTTTATTTCTCTTACATATGGAATTTTGGAGTGGGATTATGGTTTTAAAAATTATGTACTCTGATGGCTTTTGTACAAGACTGATATTATGTACTTGGTTTTGGTATTTGAAGGTATAACCAAACTTATTTCTGTTTCCGCTGCAATAAAGTTATAAATTTTTCAAGTACTACTTTATGTATCTATCTTGTAATATTTTGTTCTGTTTACTTATAACTCTCCACGAAATTTAATGCATTCCCATTGTGAGTGACATTAACGGATGTGGGGTGTCACACTAGGTATCGGAGCTGAAGCTTACCAAAACAGATAAAAGATTTTGAAAACCATTTTCAAAAGCATTTTTAGAAAGAAGTATTTTCAAAAACATGTTTTAAAGAGGGTATTTTCAAGCGATAAGTTTATTATGAAAAACATAATCCCCAAAAAGCCATATATCTATCTTTCGATTCTCTGTTTTGAATCTCTTCCTTTTTCCTTTCAGCATGTCTCGGGAACCCGTAATACCCGAGGGCGTACAGATACCAGGCTGGTTCACAAGGTATCTAGAGGCTAGGGCTACTGCCGTTGGCCCAGCAAACATTCCTCCTCCCCCAGCTGCAACCTCTCCTCCTCCTCCTCCTCCTCTGTGTGTAGATTCTTTTTCAAAGATATGTAAGGATTCTTGTGCTATGGGCGGAAAAACCTTTAGTGGAACTGAGACATTTGTGGAAGCTCGGAACTGGCTCAAGGAAATAAAGGATTTGTTTGATATCTTTGAAGTCGACGATAGAAGACAGATTCAGTTAGCCATTTGGCAACTAAAGGACGAAGCTTCTTTTTGGTGGGAGGTTACTAAGTCTAAACTTCTGGTAGAGACTTGGGTGAATTTCAGACGAAGATTCGAGCTGAAGTTTCTTTCGCAAGCCGAGCAGAGTTTGCAAATGGAGAAGTTTTTGGCACTCAAATAGGAAGCATGTCTGTTAAAGAATATGTTAGCAAGTTCAACCAGTTGGTGAGATTCGGGATGGAGTTAGTAAATATTCCACACAAGAAAGCTTTACAGTTTGCTAAAGGATTTAACGAGTCGTTACGTGGATTGGCTATGTCTCATGTCCCAATGGGTGCAACTTTTAAAAGGTTGGTTGATGTGGCATTGTTACATGAGGAAGCCAAAGGTGAGAAGAAAGAGGAGAAGCTCGAAGAACCACAGAACAAGAAAGTGTGGCCCAAGAAGGGAACACAAAAGAAGGATGAAAAGACTGAGAATAAGAAGGAGAAAAAGCGCTTTACTTGTGGAAGCTTAAGTCATCTAACCAAGGGTTGCAGAAAGAGGAACGGCGCTTGCTTCAACTGTGGTGAAATGGGACACTTTACAAGGGATTGCCAGAAGAAATGAGGACAAGGGCAGGATCTTCTGGAGGGCAGGTGAATGCTCTCGTGGTTGGTGGACAAGATAGAGGTAGGAAAAATTTCTGTAGGAAATTTAATTTCTCTATCTGATTATCGAGCTAGAACTCTGTTTGATTCTAGCGCTACTCATTCTTTATTTTTGATTATGTAGTTGAGTCTCTACACCTTAATACTGGTCTTTGTTTTTGATCCCGTTATAGTCTCAAACCCCATAGGGGTTACGGCCCATCTGTTTGTGATATGTTGGGGTTTGAGGGTATCTATGTCAGGCATTGAGTTGACTGTGACACGCATATTTTGGGTTTTGTGGGATAAGGTTTGGTTCTAGGGAGGGATTTCTTGTAATCCAAAAAGGGTCTATCATGCTTAGTTTCCTAGAATCTGCGATTTGTACCCATAGTCTGTAAGTGTCCGGATGTTCTTGACAAGGTTAGGGTCTTACCCTGAGTCGTGGGATAGATTTCCAGTTTTGACATTGCCTAATGGGAACAAAGTTTTCGTTTTATTTGTACTTGCTTCTATCACTCGACTGTATCCTATCGATCGAGTCTTCGACCTTTAAGTAGAAACTAATGGGTGGAAACATGTGTTTGAGACATGTTATGTTTGATGGTTGCAAGTGGATGTAAGTGATTGCTAGTGGTTGCTCATGGATGCATATACACACACTAGGCACTAGATTGGCTCAAAAACACTCTCATATTACATATGGATGTGTGTGCATATTTTTGTTTCTTTTATGGATGAAATTGGATGATCCTCACATGAGTGTTGCATTTGGATGAATGATTGTGCACGCATATAGTACTTATATGATGCATTAGGATTGTTTGCATACATGACTGGACTCATGGTACTGACATAAATTTGCATTAAGGAGGTCAACTAAATCAGTGGACCGCCTGATTTCTGCATTAGCATAGTGGCATATACACACACCTTTGCATATGTTCATACAGCATTATAAACTTTCTGAGGACAATGGATGCCTGTGATTGGTGGATGAGTAGATGGATGATGGATGGTAGGATGTACATTCTTCTTAACTTGGAGATTTCGGGGACAAAATCCTTTAAGGAGGGGAGAATGTAACACCCCATATTTTCGAAGCATATTAAAATAAAAAAATTAAAGGATATTTAATTTTTAAAAGGAGAATTAAGAGAAATGGGTTACGCCATTGTGTTCGTCTCGGAATTTTACTTGGGATAGAGTCTGAGTTTGCGTAAATCGAACATTGTATGAAGAAGTTATGAAGCTTGGAAGATTTAAGGATTAAGAAAAATTAAATCAAATAATAATTGATTAACAAAAGAAGTTCAAAAATCAAATTTGGCCAAAACTGGGTGAGCGGGAAATTTCCCGCTCAAGGGTGTTGACCCCCCCCCCCCCCGGGTGTCGACATGGGTGTCAACCCACCCTAGGGGGTGTCGACACCCCTATAGGGGTGTCAACCCTCCCCCCCCCCCCCAATCTGGGCAGATTCGTTTTTTCTGGTTCTAGACTGATTCGTGGCCTGGTTCTTGACTCCTATGCTATATAAAGGACCCTAAACCTATTGTTTTCTCCACACAAATTCATGGCGTCTCCATGTTGCTCAAATCTAAATTAAAATAAGTCCTTCTTCTTCTTCAAGTCAGAATAGGATTAAAAGAGAATAGATCTACAATCGCAACACCTATTTCTTTTCAAGCCAACCACGGTGAGTTCATGTTACTTTTAGAAATGAAATTTAATTGTAATCCTGACATGTTAAAAATTCTGAATCTGAGACTATGCCTATTTCTCTTCATCAGATCTGTCCTTATATGCCTATTTCTACCATTACATGCTTGATTTATTATTCTCTTCTCTCCCTCTTCTTCCCTTTTTATTTTTATATAGCCAGGCTACCTTCGAGCCTAGGCCTAACGCTGAAATATGCGAACGCGCAGAATTGGGAATCGATAGGAAAGAAAAATTTGTGGCATAAAGTGTATTGAATATATGACTTGGGATTTGGGGCCATAACACATGTTGTAATTTAAGACCTAAATTTGGGGCATACTATATATGATGATTTATGACCTGGAAGAAGGGGATTATTGTGCATAATGATATATGACTCGGGATCTTATAATGAAATAGGGATAACTATTAAATATGAACACGCCTAAATTGGGATTTTGGTTAAGTGGCATACATGTAATCAAAGATTATAATTTGGCATAACTTGTATTATGAATCATGGCTGGGGTGTTGGGGGCACAATCTGTGTTGTATAAAATTGACTAAAACTTGGGCGAATGTTATATTGTGAATTAGGACCGTAATTTGGGTATGTAAATCTGTAGGCTTAATCTAAGATTGAGTAGAACATGATAATGGAACTTTAAGTAACCTGCTGTAACTTGCGAAGATGTTTAATCTGTTAAATTGACTAGTCTGCTGAAATATGTTGAAATTGAATACTGTAATTCAAAAGCCTACGATAAACATGAATAATTGTTTAAGAATGAATATGCCTAAAACTGAACCGCGCCTAAGCACGAGGTTAGATTGCACTTGTGGTGTAAGTCTGCCCAGAACTGCCCGACATATCCAGCAACCATAAGTGGTGAATCTAATGTGAGGGACCTAATGCGTACATATGAAATAGACTCAGGCACGTGGTTAGATTACAATTGTGGTAGAAGCCGATCCGGAACTGCCCGACATATCCGGCATCCACATGTGGTAAATCTAATGTGAGAGGTCTGGTGCATAAACCAGAAATGATAACAATTTGTCAAGTTGGAATACTTAACCTAATTGAATCTGTAGGGGTTAAATGAACCTGTTAAATTGAGTAGGGGTTAGGTAAACTTGCTTGAATAAGTGGGAGGGGTTAAGTTAATCCTAATAAACCGATGGGGTGGGTTATACGTATATAGACCCGACAAACTTAACCTATTGTTTATGTTGAATCTGTACAATTTGATTTGTTAATCTGTAAATTTGATAATCCATACATCTGATCCATTAATCTGCGAACCTATTAATCCGTAAACATGTTAATTCGTAAATCTACTATATTAGTCTGTAAACCTGTAAATATGTAAATCTGCTCTATTAATCTACAAACGTGTTAATCTGAAACCTGTACATCTGAAATCTGTTAGTTTGGGGACACAAGGTTAGGACGGGTATTTACTTGTGTCATCTATTGTGTGGGACCCATATCAGTCAGTAACCCTTTCTAGTATCAAATGGCAACCCAACACTAGGTAGGGGTCAGGGCACGCTTACTGAATTGGTTATAAGAGGTCCATCCTGATAATGGCGAGGGGTGTTGATGGCGCGTTCCAACCGGGTCATGTGTGTGCATGGATCCGGTCTGCTCTGGGGAAGTTAAGGCGTCGTGACATCTGTAAATAGATATGTGTCTTTCTATAGTTTCCACTTTAGGCAGTGATAAACCCTTCTATAGGACCGACACAGGGTATTTATGTATTAGGGAGTCGATCGCTTGGGGTAGAATTTAGAGTACATCTAGTTCTATATGTTTCTGTTGGGGTACCGTCTGTTTTTGTTGGTGTGGTAACACATGTCTGTTTCTGTGTGGTACCGTCTGTTAGGGTGATAAAGGCCCGTCACTAGTGTACACCTAATTCTAACATTTTGTTTCCGTAGGGATTATTCTGTTTCAGTCTCTGATTCCGTTTCTGCTTCTATTTCTGTACCGTCTGTCTCTGTTGGGGTGGTAAAGGCCCATTACTAGCATTTTGTTTCTGTAGAGATCATTCTATTTCCGTTTATGTTTCAGTTTAGACATTATAGTAACACCTAATCCAGTTATACTAGTAATAGTGTAGAAAAGTAAAAAGGGAGTAAGAAGCATAGCTTGGTCTATATCATTCTATTTCCTCTGTTTAACCTATGTATACCTGCTACTCCTGTTATTATTATCTCTCATCCAGTTTTATTTACATGTCATGATACTATTATCTGTTTTTATGCTGAAAGTCACCGGACTCGCCAGACTTTATGTCTGACCCTTTTTGTTTCGCCTCTTTTCTTCCTTCCTCCCCCCCCCAAAGTTCTCAGGGTGGGAACATAGAAGCTTGATTCAGATTTCTTTCTGCTTAAAGTGCTTGGAAGTGTTGAAAGTAATGCTTAGCTTTGTTTCTCTTACATATGGCATTTTGGAGTGGGATTATGGTTTTAAAAATTATGTACTCTGATGGCTTTTGTACAAGACTGATATTATGTACTTGGTTTTGGTATTTGAAGGTGTAACCAAACTTATTTCTGTTTCCGCTGCAATAAAGTTATAAAATTTTCAGGTACTACTTTATGTATCTGTCTTGTAATATTCTATTTTGTTTACTTATAATACTCCACGAAACTTAATGCATTCCCTTTGTGAGTGACATTAACGGACGTGGGGGTGTCACACTAAATCTGACCGTCCATCAACGAAGCCCCGGTTCAGTTAATTTGATATGGCTTTGGACCAAATCTAATGCGTATCATATTGTGCATCACATTAGGCACTCAGAATAAAAATTTTGGTCGCTCCCTTTTCCCTTTGTTTTACTTTAATGGTGACCGAAAACCCAAATTAGGGTTTTCAGTCACCAAATCGTGCCTCCACCTTTCTCTGAATTCTCCTCCTCCGACAGAGACAAAGAACCCTCTCCTTCGACAGAATTGCAGCAACCCTTGGTCCCAAGCCCTCCTTCGACAGTAGGTATGTTTTTCAATTGAATTGTGGCATGCATGTCTGAGAGTAGGGAACAAATTGAAATCTTTGGGTGTTACTTGATTGCTATTTTGTGTATGTGTGTTAGCTGTTTCAATTGAATTGGTATGTGTTAGTGTATTAGCTGATTGTTACTTTGTGTAAGGGACGGATCTGTGGTTATACCCAAGAATTAGAGAAATAAAATTTAGGTCATGTTTTATTATAATATAAAAAACATCTGAATTGTAATTGGAAACATGTATGGTATAATTTTAAACTGGGGTATATCCATGAAACAAAGAAATAACAATGAGTTAGTCATAAGAATGCAGTAACCTTTACTAATGCTTAGATGTTTAATGTCAATTGTCCATAACCTAATTCTATTTGAAATAGCCATTTGGTGATATGTTCTTTAGATTATTTACCACATTAGAATCTGAAATGTGGCGAAAACTGAGAAAACGGATAATTATAGTTCAATATTTAACCATGATTTCATCGTCATTTGACTATTTGTTTGCCTTATGCTTGAAATTTAAATTGGGTTGTCTTATAACAAGTTTATTCTATTTTGAGAGATAACAAGTTTACTAAAAATATATTAACAGGTTTGTAGAAAATTTCGGTAGATGGATGATTACTTGCCTTTCGGGTTAATATTTTAATGGGCATCCACCAAGTGGATGCATTTTAGCTCACGCGTAGAATCGGGTATCCATACTTATTAGGTTTATCCAAATGTCGGATGATGCTGCACTTAACCTTAGTAAAAAGTTGCTTTCACTAGAAACTTTCCCCTACTTTGTAGCAGAGACTGTAGTGTAAGTTGCACTACACTGTCTGCTTCAAAGAAACTGAAAGTTGCAAGTGAAAGCAGCTTTTTCCAAAGGTTAAGTGAAGCGGCATTCGACATTTGGATAAAGCAAATAAGCATGGATTACTGACCCTGCGTGTGAGCTAATATGCATCCACCTGGTGGATCGCCCAATAAATTCTTAATTAGAAATCTGAGTATGTATGTCATCCGAAGATGATGATTTTATATCTTTAGATGTTGGAGTAGGTATATAATATTTTACACTTATCTCTACATAGTATCTTACATAAGAATTGAATGGACATGTTGTGTGCACATCTTGAATATTCTTTAGGTTTATTTATTCCTTTTTGTGTGTATAGGAGGATGTTCTGTATGCTAGGGTAGGAACTACCAGTGTTGTAAATTAACTACAGTTCAAGTGATTCTTCTTTTAGGGTTCTAGGTTGTCTATTCAAGTTCATGAAATCATGTCATTAGAATCATAAACATGTTAAGATAGATACAATTGACTAATATGCACATACGAACACAAAGACATGGTATGCCCTTCACTGTTACCAGTACGGCGCTTGACTAGTCGCTACTAGTCGTCGACTAGTCTACTAATCGAGATCAAACCATCCACATGAAGTCTCAATTCGCTTTTTGTATGAATTTCGGGTGCATGGGTAGAAATTAGTCGACTAATCGACTAGTCGATTCGACTAGAATGTTATTGGTGTTCAGTGAAGTATTTGTACACAAACACACCGAACGACTACTGTGAAATTACACAAACACACTAATCGACACGATATTCCCTTCACCGTTATTGGTGTCTAGTTAAATTACACAAACATACTAATTGAATAGTCGACCCGAACCACTTACAGTGGTCGACTACTGGTGTACACAAACACACTGATCGACATACACTTATCTATGTATTCATGTTTCCGTCTCAATCACAGTGAGTTACAATGTCGATGTTTAGACCAAAAATGGTCTAAACACCTAAGGTACTAAAACTGTACTTCACCAATTTGGTAAGAAATAAATGGAATCGTGTTTAATCAGCAATTGAAAACGAAAAATGTGAGAAAAAGTAAAGTAGAGACGAGATTTATAGTGGTTCAGCCGTTAATTAGGCCTACATCCATTGTGAAGGTGATTTTCAATCTTATAAAGAGGATTACAAAATACATCAATTCTCTCTTTCCATACATCTCTATATTCACTCAATATACCCTCATTTATATATTTCAATCTTGGAATTATATAAGAGAATGGTAGAATTTGAGGAGAAGAAGGATGGATGAATGATTGAGAAGGAGGATGTCTTCGTTTTCCTTGATCACAAGATTGTTCTTCACGCAATGGCCGAATCAGTGGTTGAGGATAGAATTTAGAAGCACTTCATGGTTTCAAAGATTGGATCCCCTTTATGTTTGCAGCCATGGTGTATTTATAGGTGAGCTTCCCCTGGGAAATGATCTTAAATTCGTTTATGCGGCTACGGACCACTCATTCTATTTATTACAGTCGTGCCATCGACTAGGTGTAGCTAGCTGTCCAGAGCTGTGTTTGGTTGTCATGCGTGAGTGACTCAACGGAGCGAG